>ML685755.1:50921681-51119258 GCA_007922175.1 Pelusios castaneus
AGGAAGAGAAAGAAGGGAAAAAGAAAAAAGAAGGAAGAGAAAGAAGGAAAGAAGGGAAAAAGAAAAAAAAGGAAGAGAAAGAAGGAAAGAAAGGAAGGAAAACAAGAAAAAGAAGGGAAGAGAAAGGAAGAAAAGAGAGAAGGTAGGAAAAGAAAGGCGGAGAGAAGGAAAGAAGGAAGAGAAAGAAGGAGGCAGGAAGGAAGAGAAAGAAGAGAAAGAAAGAAAAAGGAAGGGAAGAGAAAGGAAGGCAAAGAAGAGAAGGAAGGGAAGAGAAAGGAAGGCAAAGAAGAGAAAGGAGGGAAAAAAAGGAAGGCAAAGAAGAGAAAGGAGGGAAAAAAAGGAAGGCAAAGAAGAGAAAGAAGGAAAGAAAGAAGCTGAGAAAAGAAAGAAGAAAAAAAAAAGAAAGAAAGAAAAGCTGAGGCCGCTGGCGGCGGGGACCCGAACGTGGCCCCGGGAGGGAAGAGCAGACCCCGGCACCGGAGACCGATCCTGGCCCCGTGCTGGGAGGCCGAGGCGGTTGGCGGAGTGGAGCCGACCCCAGCCCTGGCCCGGGAAGTCGAGGCTGCCAGCGGGTGGGAGCCCGGGAGACTGCCCCAGCCACATGGGGCAGGCAGGCAGGCGCGTGCACATGCTCCGGCCCTGAGCCTGCCTGCTCCGCCCTGGGGGCGGGGAGGGCCAGCCCAGAGGCCAGGCTCAGGTCGGGTCTGGTGGGGGCTGCCGGCCTGCGCGGGGGTCCCTCAGTGCTGCGCAGGGGTTGCGACCCACGCAGCTTAGAGGGAACACTGGACCTGATGACAATCTTCAAATATGTAAAGGGCTGTTAACAGGGAGGATGGTGATCAACTCTTCTCCATGTCCGCTGAAGATAGTATAAGAAGCCAGGGGCTTAATTTGCAGCAAGGGAGATTTAGGTTAGCCATTAGGAATAATTTTCTAATTGTAAGGGTAGTTAAGCTCTAAAATAGACTTCCAAGGGAGATTGTGGAATCCCCATCATTGGAGGTTTTTAAGGAATAGGAGAGACAGGCACCTGTCAGGGTGGTTTAGGTTTACTTGGTCCTTCCTTAGTGCAGAGGGCTGAATCTGATAATCTCTTAAAGTTCCTTCTAGTACTACACTTCTACAAGTCTATGCTTGCAAACTCTTCATGTGGGAGTATTTGATATTCAAAAAGCAGAGGTATTCTTTCACTTCCTAACTGAATGGATCCAACCTTTATGAATTTCTGCTTTCACTCAAAATTAATTTTGTTTTGCCACAAAAAAGATTGTTTCCTGATCAAATAAATCTTGGTTTCTGGCTTGAAGTTTATTTCTACAAACGTTCACACAAACAAAACTTTGCTAACATAAACACACATGAAATCTTCCTTTTTAAAAGGGCCAAACAAAACAAGAGGCTGGCTGAAAGGGCCAAACAAAACAAGAGGCTGGCTGAAAAGGCGAAAGGGCTGAAACCATGACAGAGTCACCAATTTGCCCACAAATTCACTTTTTGTCCCTCACTCTCCCCCCATTTCTAGATAACAAGCAATTTCCAACCAAACTGCAAAGCCAGTAATCCAGGAAGTGAGCTGTCATGTCTGGCTTGTAGACTGGTACATGGGGGACATGTCTATTGTGAAGTTCTGAGGAAAAACCTTCTCATCGCACTTTTGTTTTTTCAAAGCTCTGATGAAAACCATTCCTGGAATAGGTAATATTTTGTAAAAATAGACGGAAAGTACAAGGGCCAGCCTGGCTTAACTGTAGGCAGTGACGTTCAAACACACTGTGTTTTTTATACCCACTTGATTCACACACCATTTTCTCACTGCCTCTTGCACATGAGTATACAACGCTGTTGGTATTTTCATTACACTTACAAACACAGGAATGAGACACAGGGCAAGCATGAACTAGTCACAGCCAACCTTCTGCCTGTCTAATTATTGGGTATTGTCCTGCGAGATCCTGAGTGGGCCTGAAATTGGGCCACCAGAGTGAATCAGCCCTGTAGGCTAAAAGAAAGGCCTATGTTAATACTTTTAAGTAATGCTAAAGAGAAAACAATCTCCAGGATTAAGGGTTTTATGGCAACATCATAAATTAAAGTTCCTCTTTTGGCATTTCGCTTGGCAAGCGGCTGTGTGGTTAGCAAGCTTGTGCAAGTGTACCTTCAAGAGAACAGAGGGTGGGCCTCTCAAAGTGAAGAAAATCCCCCCCTCCCCAAGATAAAATTGCTGGATGAAGCAGAATCCCGCATAACAATATTTACCATACAGATTTCAGATTTGCTCTGTTACAATAGAAAATGGTGATTTAAAACAAACAAATGCTGACTAATCAGCCCTAATTAATCTAAAAATAAGGAGCACATGCTCTCTGCCTTTATTAATGAACTGATAGCTTTCTTCAGTGAAAGCAACATAACAACCCTTTTGTTTTCCTGGTGTGTCATTCTACAGCTTTGACAAGAAAAATGATTTAACTGAAGTAATGAAAATATTAAGCGGTTTGTTGTTATTGGGGCTGGAAAACAGTCAGATTTACTAATGTAAGACACTTCTGCAATTGTTACATTACTTGATATCTAGGCTATAGACTTTGAAATCTCAAATAGCTGTAATAATTAAACATGACACCCGTTCACTGGCGTAATGGAAAAATCATGATTATGAACAGAACGGCTATCCGGAGGAGAGGATAAAGAACTGCCAGTTGTTTAACAGACTGTGTCACTGAAAGCCAGAAAGGCCCACCCAGAGAGATTTTGCAAGGGGAAGAATGACTCATAGGTTAGTTATACAACTTGATTTTGCATACTGGCCCAAGAGAGACAGTGGTTAAAAAGTGAGAGAGACTTGACAAATAGTTTGCAAACGCAGAAGCAGAAACAACAGCAGCACTTTCGGCAGTTAAGTGGAAGCTTTTATTATTTCCTCTGTATGTGTATGTTACATGCTATTGGAAGTAAAAGGCAAAGCAGAATAAAATCTCAAATAATGGGATGAAGTTTAGCTATTGAGCCAGCTTGCAGTATTGGGGACAAAAGAGTAAGGGGTTTCAATTCAGCAGAACTCTGGACAGTGTAATTGATTCAGACACATTGCCTCCAGGTTCCTTTACGCCTCAGCCAAAACAGCCTGTGGCACCCTTTCAAAGGGCATGCACTACTTCTGAGCTAGCTCACCTCTGATGGATACAGTGGCTCTGCTCTCCTCTGTCTTCAGCCTTTCCAGGGAGGCTGGCATCGCTGTTGGCAGTAGCCTAGAGCAGTTCTGTGCTGTGATTTTTGACTAACCCTGATGCCAGGGAACAGGGCAGGTTGTGTGTGTGGGCTTTCTGCCCTCCATGCACACTGACTTAAAATAGATTTTTTAGCTGAAAACAGAACTGTTTGTCATAGATGGTCCGGAAATATCTCCCTCATGAAAAATATCATCCAGCCGGGCAAACATTTTCACTTCAGTGGCTGAAAATGTCACATTTTCAGCTGAAACCTGAAAGCTTTGGTGTTCAAACTTTTGGTTTTTGAAGAACTTTCTCTTCCAACCCCAACAAACATTGACACAAAACAAGGTATTTCCCATGCAACTTTCTGCTTTGATGAAACAGCCATTTTTTTGGTCAAAATATGTTTTGATTAAAAATTTCCAGTCAGCTCTGTGAGCTCTCAGAACAGGAACCCTTCCTCTTGCTCTTTCACCATTGGGCCCAAAGAAACAATGGGAGTCTCTTTTGGCTCCTCCTTAGTCTTCTTTCTGTACCCAATCCACAGAGGACATGTGTCCATTACAGCCCCAGAGACAGAGCATTACTAACTCAAGCTACAGATCATGCCTGTAGTTCTAAAGGTCCCTGGTGTATCAGCCAAGATGGTAGTTGTCACATGTGTACCAACACATACTGTCTTCAGACAGCCAATGTGAGCTGCATGTATGTATCAGATGCCACACACATACATGCTCCTGGAACCAATTCCCTCACATGGTTGTACAAGTGTAACCTGGGAGTAAGTCCACTTAAGTCAATGGAGTTACACTGGTGTAAAATTTAGGGGAGAACAATCAGTCCCATCCATATTATGGTGCATTTATTATGATGTGACAAGTATGGAAAATCCATAAATGTGGTAAAGAAACCTTTGCATGAGGAAGGATTCAATCTCAGTTATGAATTAAAACTGTTGCATAGCCTTGAAATTAAAAAACACAAGCTGTCTCTACCAGTCAACAATTAAGTCAATCAGGGGTTTGTAATAAGGTTTTTTGTAGCACAATGGTTACCTTTGACCCTGATGGCATCTTGAGACAAGAGACTCTTGCCCACTGATGAAGAGGCCATTGTGATGTGAAGCATCCCCAGAACCTAACAAGCATCAGCGCACGTAGGGGTTGTCAACACCAAAAATTACATAGTGTTAGACCACATGTTAACTAGCACAAAATTAAAGATGACAGACTTCAGTGAGGATGAGGACTGCTCCCTTTCAAATCAGGTCAACTCTTAAGCCATGGCCCAAGGTTAAACATAGCCAGCTGACAATTTTCTTTTTAACCAGGATAGACCTTATCTACAGACAAGAAGACTGAGATAGTTCAAGGGAGTTTATGTGACCTAGGTGCCCAGTTTCCTTAGTGCCCTCTGAAAATCCCAATCTCTGTATTTAGCATGTATTTTAACACAATGTCATTTCCAGCATGGAAAAGTCCTAAAGGCATTCCTCATCAATGTCTGCATTGGCTGAAAATAATCCACAGAACTGGGTGAATAATGGGCTGAGCAAAGTGAGGACTACCACTCTACTCCAGGGTATTCTGTGTCTGTCTGTGACGCAGTAATTTATGAAGACTGCATCCAGTGAATTCCAAAATGTCTGGGAATGTTCCAGACATCAGTGGGAAGAACTGTATTGATTTTGGTGGCAATTAGAAAACTGGAATACCAGGAAAAGCCTGATTTCTGGAGAGCATTCAGTTGGTAGTGTAGGTAGGGAAGCATTGTGACATCACAGGTAACTCTCAGCCAATTACCAATCCCTCTCTCCCTCCCTCCAGTTCGTTTGTAAACTTCAATCCCGTAGGTTGAAATAATATTTAGGTTTAGTGGCAGCATCTGTAAAATTGTTACTGGTTTAGGGACAATGACTGAATTTCATCTTCCTGCTATCTCCTAGCCCAAGCAACAAGATGTGTGAGCCGCTAATTCATAATGAACGATCAATTAGACACTTTTCTGCTTTTTTCTGATTGTAAATTGTCTGTGATCAGATCACAAGGCATTCATTAACCGACGTTATTCTCCAAATAATTTCTGTGAATAATTTTTGGTCTCTTAACTCAATCACAAATAGTTGAGTATTAATATTTGGAAGCTGAGCTGTTTTGATTGGACATACAAGTCTTAGGCATCCATGACTGAATGAAGCATTAGGTTCTTTATGTGAATACATATGAAGATGGTTTTAATATCCACTTTTCTTATTATGATATTTGCATCAGAATTCTCTGTTTAGGTTAACAGTAAATACACTTATTAGACTATTCAAAGAAAGCGTATGTAAGTCAAATATAAGTCGTGAACAGTCAAAGTTAATTTATATAAAAATTTAACTAAACAGTCATGGAAAATTATTTTCAGTATTCCCTCAGAGAACAGTTTAAAGATTCTGACTTTACAATACAAGCAATCACCCACTTCTTGAATTCAAAATTTCCTGACCATCAAAATTGTGACTATAAGTTATGCTAATATCCTGAACTGGCTTTTTGATTCAAAATTCAGAAGTGGATAAGAAAAAGATATTAATGTGCTCCATGATGAAATTTTAAAGCAAAATGTATATGAAAAATATTTAAATTTGAAAAAGATGTGAGGAGGTAGTCGTGATTGCTTGACTGTACCTACTGTATTTTGACATGATTGCCTCAGATAAGATCCTCCCAGCCGCTCCTTCACTTTGAGTGCCCTATCACACTCAGCTCTTGACACATAATATAAATAATCAGGTCAGAGAGCAACATGTGGAAGAAGAGTGATGCTAAATACATGTATACATGCCACATGAGACTGAATATTTTGAAATGAAGTTGCAGAGCATTGGGTGAGAAGGAATCCAGTGGTACTATATCCATGAGCTAAATTATAATAAGAGATGCTATCAGCCAGCAGAAAGCCTACACCGACTGAACAGAACAATGACTGGAAACGAGTGTCATCCAAAACTGGCAGCTGGCCACGTTATTACAAACTTTTAGAGTACCCATATTGCATATGTCTAAATGAATCTAGGGATGAATAAGTTCTAAGAGTCATAGTAAGCTGAAATGAGAACCAATGACTTGCTGTCATTAGCTGGTTCTTAGGGTTACATGGGATGAGTGGCAATGGATTCTCAGGAGCTGATGTACGTCTCTGAAAATAGATCATTCTGGTAGGTGGCCAGAGCTTGAGCTGGGCAGCTTCCAGGCACAACATAATACTTTTCCATTGCATCAGGCTTTTCTATGTAGAAGTGCATATTGGCGTAAAGCAGTACTGTGCCCTGTTCTAAATATCAGATATAGACCGAGACGTGTTAATGCTACTGGATAAGTGCTGTAAAGTGCTTTGATTAGGAACTGTCTTGTAATAAAAGCTTTGTGGACCCAAAGTTGGTAAATACCTGGAAAAGTAGCCACTTGGTGTTTTATGTCTGCTGTTAATAATCTTAACTTTATATAAACAAGAATCTTTCACCATGAAGAATAACAAAGTCCTTTAGAGGTTGTAGATATATTAAGGATTTCCTAGGCAGACCTAGAGAGTACCTCGTTATCAAACAGCTTATAATAAGGGTGTTCATACGGATCTAGGATGCAGAAAGCATGGAAGCAGGTACTTAAGTCCTACTAAGTAGGCACTTAAAATTAAATGCTTTAGGGATGCTTTGCTTATGCAGGGCCAGGATGCACAATTAGAGGGAGGTACACAAACTGTGAGTTGGGAACCTTACAGGATTACCATCTTTCCAACCTCTCATTGGCTATGTCTACACTGGCAATTTAAGTCGACTTAAGAAGGCTCAAGTCGACTTAATGAAAGCCTAGTGTGGACGCGGCTTAATTTAAGTCGATTTAAGAAAATCTTAAATCGACTTAATGAAAGCTTAAGTCGACCTAATAACTACCACTCGGTAAGTTGACTTAAGACTCCTTAGGTCGACTTAACCCTTCCTTAGGTTGACCTAAGCCCAGTGTGGACGCATAAGTCCACTTAGTTAAGTCAACATACGGGCAGTTAAGTCGACTTAACAAAGTGAACTAAGTCAACTTAAAGTGTTGCCACTCTGTTAAGTCAATTTAATAAGGTCAAATTTAAGTTGACTTAAAGTCGACCTAACTTTTCCTAGTGTAGACATGGCCATTGAGACTTCAAGAAGCTCAGTACTGGAATTTTCACTGTATAAACTTCTAAATGGAATAAAACTATACTCCACTTTTTTATTTCAACCAGCATTCCTGTCTAATCTTATCTGGTGAACCCTGACACAGCTCCTCTCAATATATAGGCCATTAATGGAGGGCAGCCACCTTTAGAAAGTGGCCATTCTACAACAGCACAGATATCCAGCCGCGTTTTAGGACCTAAGATAAAGAACCTTTCGTCCGATTAAAACTACAAATATAGGCATTTTGGCTAGGAAAAATGTTATAATTGAAACTGCTAGTGGCCTGGATGCTAGGGTTAATACCTTTATCCTAGAGTGAGAAACACTTAAAGATCTTTTCCGAAGGTGGGACTGTTGTATGTCCAACGCAAAATATAGCATCTTATGAAGGAAAGTATCCTCCAACATCATGCTGATGTACGAGTCTGTCAGTCTTTCCTGACAGTCTGTTAAGTCTCCAAGAACAAGGCTTTCAGTGCCTGAGTTTCCCCTGTTCTCCCTTCTAAGTACTAATCAGGTCTGGACTGGCTTAGTTTATAAGATCCAGGAAGTTCACAGCTCCAGATGATATGATTATGTGCCCTCTAAGTAGATATAACAGGTCTATCTGTGTCAATTTACCTAGGAAAGGTGGATGCCTGACAAGATCTGCTTTGGAGTCAGCCCTTACTTTTATACAGTGTTAAAATTTGAATTGATCGAGATCTAAGAAGGAGAAAATGAACTGCCCAAGGTCACATGAGGTGATTTAACTTAAAGTAGAACTCAGCATTCTTGGGAGAACAAACCTCTCTCTAAACAGGGAAGAGTAAGCACAGACAGCTTGGAAATGGAGCAACAATAGCCCAGCTGAACAGAGTGACACTACTTAAATGAACACAGCTGCCAAAGCATTATGAAGTATTAAATTTGTATTGTACTAATGCTCTTACCCGTTCCTATCATATCTGTCAGCTTCTGTCATTTTAACTTTAATAGTATACTTGGCGAATGCACAATAACCCTGAACTTTTCACTTTTCATAACAAAAGTTGGACTTGATTTATTTATGAAACTCACATTTAAGCAGTTCACAAAGCAGAGTGGTGACAAGAATGGGTTTAATAAAGGACCTTTCACAACCCTAGGTGCTGAACAAATATTAAGAGACATTGGAGGTAACAAGTCTCAGTGACAAGTACAAGGGGCCTGATTCCAATACTAATTATTGGTGGAAATCAGAAATAACCCCACTGAAGCCAATGGAGTTAAGCCATCATCAGAAATTTGTTACCTAATACAATAAGTAACAGAGTAAGTCCATAAATATAATGCTACAAGATGACTCTAGCATCAAACATGTGTAATAATTAAAAGTCCACTATAAAAATGAGATTTCCAAACAAACCACCGCTAAATACCTCATCTGTTGTTGCTACATAGATGTTCTCTAAGAAATTTTAAGTAAAAAGAAAAAAAAATCTGTTCAGAACCAAAGAAATCAAATTCTAGAATATGAGAGAAAAAAAATGCCCCATAGCAGCCCCTTGCTGTAGCATCAGCCAACAATAGGCTTGATAATGTCCAGCGAGTAAAACTGTCACTGTCTAACCCTGAGAGAGAGGACATCACTCACGTAGCCTTGGGTATGGAGCTTGTGGGTAAAATAAAGGTTCTGATAAATAAAAATCACCACATGTAGGTCCATCCCAAACTGAATCAGAAGCTGATACAATGTAATATGGTCTGTGTAGTAAGCACTGCTTAATAAGTGAGCAGCAGCACATTTGAGTCAAAACGTCAAGTATAGACCTATTACCGTAGCAGACAGGGAAGACTGACTTTTGAAGCTAAAAAGAGAGAGAAGGAAGGAAAAAGAAGGAACTTTCTATCAGCAGGCAGCTGGCCTGCTAGGAAACGTCTATTCCTATTGCAGGCGGATCTGCAGATCCAGGATTGGACTTCTGAATCATCTCTGGACCCATACGTAAATCTTTTGTAGAGATTATCCTAGAATTGAAGGATTTCTGAAGATTAATGTAGCCTAAACCATGAATGGATACTTTTAGCCAGGTTCACTGGACTCTTCTCACCTGGTCCCGGCCACTTCTGCTACTGGGGCACTTAACATGACCCCTACATTGTAAACCTGAGGGACAGATAAAGCCTCTGCTACTTCTTCTACTGCATCTCCTAATCCATAAACAGCCACTCATCTTCTGTAGGCTGAGCTCCCGCCAGCAAGCTCTCATGAAAGCCCCTTACAATTTCAGACACTTTGTAAATCACTTAACTACAAGGAAGTGAGACTAACTGGAAATGGAGATGGACACACGCATTTTTTAAAATTTTAAATTTTCAATATAATCTGCACCCAAAAAAGGTCAATTTTTGGCCATACACTTAAGAAAAGTTTTTAAAATGTCATCAGAAATGTTTGGAGTTTTTGACCAGCTCTAAATATAGGGGTGGTGCCATCCCTCCCTCGCTCCCTCTATTGGTGGCTGTTAATAAAAAAAACACTGAACAAGAGGGGTGCCAGGTGAGAACTCTTTGCTAGCCTACATGAATGTCTTCAGGGCATGAGTAAGGTCCTCAATGTGAGGAATGTGCTGGAATTAATGTCTCAGATCTCCTGGAAAGAGAAGACTAGAAGTCCAGCAAGGCAGGAGTGCACCTGTCCCTGCTAAGATTCATTGAGAGGTTGCTGTTTCATTACCAACTAGGGATGCAACAGGCAGGCTGAAAGGTCAGTTTAACATGCTGAGGCGCTCTCGAGACTGAGATAGCAGGCTGGCTCCAGTTTGCATTTCTAGGGCCCTGGATCATCCTTAACTTGGTCCTTCCTGAATCCCAGATCTTCTTTCTCTACTTCCTCTCATAGCACTACAGTTGCCAAAGCCTCGTGATTAGTTGTATCTAAGACAGCTACAGTAATCAGCAGGGATATCTGATCTTCTATCAGCAAGGGAAGACCACAAACTATTCCAACCTGCACAAATTCTTAGCCTTCCCCTGGCTGATGGTAGCGTACTCCTACTCCCAATAGCATCAAACATGTTTTGCGCTATTATTACCGCAGAGGTAAGCCATAGAGGTAGAGGATGCTGGGTGTGTTACCTCGTAACAGCCCAGGAATGAATGGAGAACACAGATTTTAACTTTGTGGCCCCTAAGGAATCTGTGCATTTGATGCCCTAGCATCCAACTCTGATGTTTTACTGCTCCCCCACGCAGATACTTGCCCCTGTACAGCAGCTGAACACAACCAACTCATGCTGCAGGGGGTATGGGGTATAAACTAGGATCAGAAATTTAAGAACTAGACTGACTTCACACTAGGACATATTTAATTAGTTAGGATTTCATTCCTCCCTGCCTCTCCTTCTCTTTGGTTTGACCTGCTTCCCAAAGCCCCTGGAGCCTCCTACGACTATAGGGGACACCAGAATCTTGGGGCCGGGAGCAGGACCAAGCTGCATTGGTTCTACTCCCCTACTGCCTCCCCTTTTGGACAGCATGGGATTATAGCCTCTTCTTTGGCAAAGAAGGTGGCGGGGCCGTGGACGGGCAGAGCTGTCACTTGGTGCTCTTTATCTACTCAGATAAAGTCAAGAAGACATGAACTTGCCTTGGCATCCTTTATTTATTTTTTTAAAAAGCACTTACCCATCTGCACTTCAGCTACACTGCTATTCCTTCCAGAATGCTGTGCAACCTTTCAAATTAAAAATTTAAAGTGTAAATCTGGTGTTTTTATATTGTAAGTTATGAAACCTTCACGTAGGTCCCACCTTTTGTTAAATTTCAGGGTCCTCTTCTTGTCTCTAATGACATCATATTGCGTCAAAATAAGGCAGATTTTTTTCCCTTGGAGGTTGCATTATTTCTTGTGACTTGGTAATGTTAAATTTTGAGCCTTTTTATTGCTGATTAAACCTCTAAAGACTACAGCAAAATTTCCGCTTCACTGGTAGAAAAGAAGAAAAGTGGCAGTTTGTACCAAAGAGATCACTTGAAGAATGTAGTACGTAAGGTTAGTGCGTTTATGAATAAAGCAAAGCATTATCATTTTTAATAGGAATTAAACAGCTAGAGGGAGAAGTAAGGCAATGCTGTGATCAGTGCAAGAGAAAACAATCTAACAATTTTAATTAACTGTATTTTAATAGCTTTAGATATAATTGAATAATTTAAATACCAAGGGAAACAGTTAAATCTCCTAAAAGCTTTCTTTTTATTTACATATTAAATACAGTTCACAGTGAAGAAATGATAGTGTGAGGGCTGGAAAGAAGAGGGGAAAAAACATCCTTTGCTCATTTCTGCAGCAGCTGGACCAACAGGAAGTATTTATGGGATCATAGCCACTGCTCTGCAAGAGCTTGAGACCAAATCCTAATGAGTTCTCCACTCCTTCCCCTACAGAAATATTACACAGCCTCTGGTGTTATAGCTCTGGACTATTATAACCTCAAAATTACAGGATGAACAATGTGAAGCATAATTTATTTATTTATTTTTTTAACATATGCATGAGTGGAGTGGATCACCCCAGGAAAGAGAAGCGTGAGACCAAGCAGAGGTTTGTTTGGGTGAACTATAAGACAATATGCTTTGAGTTTACTGTATCTTTCTTATACCAGTCCATTGTACCATATCTAAAACAATACTCTTCATTTCATGTCAGCTATGATTACAGAGATAATTCATTTATGTGGATAACACTTTGGGGAGTGGATGTAGTGCACAGTTGATCTATAACCTCTGGGTCTGAGTCTCTTTTCACAGGAGTTTCACACTACCATGATTCAGTGAGTTCAACAGAATTTCACTGGTCTCAGTCAGGCAACAATGAGACCATCTCTTTCTCTCTCATTAACCAAGCCATGCATGTTGCAGCATTTGAGACCAACACAGAGAAAAAGATAATATTCATCTCTATTTAGAGTCTCCTACAAAACCAATACATGTAAATAATGTATATGTCATTTAAAACTACTGAATTATTAGTAGATATGAGCCAAAACTTAAGGTCCAAACACCTTCAGATTTAGAGTCAGATGGAGATACCTTCACTCAGATTTAGGAGGGTCTTACTCCATATGAAGTACAGAGGGACTTCACACAGAAAAAATACAGTACTACTCAACATCAACCATTGGTTCAGAGGCAACTACTCTCATTGCCAACAACATAAAAAGGTTGGGAGGAGGATGCAACATAAACATGATAAAAACAGTCTGCTGTGCTTGACATCTTTCAAAATTTTAACTTTAAAAAACCCAGTCCCTGTGGCTTTACCCAGGTGTCTCACTCCTGAGAAGTTTAATCCTTTGTAACCATCCAGTTTAACAATCCCCTTCATCTGGACTTCCTCCCCCGCCCCCTCCCATAGACCTTCATGTTGCTGTTACGCACTTGAGAAGAAAACAGGGAAAGAGATAGCTTCTATTGCCTCTGTGACTATGTCTACAAGTGCTAAAATTAGTTCGAATTAGTTAGTTCGAACTAACTAATTCAAACTAATTTTAGTTAGTTTGAATGAGCTTAATTTGAACTAGCATGGCCACATTGGAAAGTTAGTTCAAACTAAGCAAGCACTTGCTTAGTTCGAATTAGCGATCCCCATTCATTTCAATGGCCGATTAATTTGAACTAAGAATTCGTTCGAATTAGTTCGAATTAGCATGGTCGAATTAGCATGGCCATAACTATGGCTAGTTAGTTCGAATTAACCCCTTAGTTCGAATATCCTATTCGAACTTATTAGTTCGAATTAAGGAAGCCCTTAATTCAAACTAGTTAAAGCCTAGTGTAGCCCTGGCTTTAGTTAGTTCGAATTAAGTCTCCTTAATTTGAACTAACTTGCCAGTGTAGACATAGCCTTTGAGTTCCATTGCCTGTTGAGAGGAAGTACCAGCCACCTTCCACAGCTGCCCTATCCTACATCCCTGCATTACTCCTGACACTTAAAATGCCCTGGTTGTGGCAGGATATTCAATTCAGCCTTCAAATATTCCAAATCCTTGGGATTGCAAAAACTGTGCTAGAAATCTTCTGAGAGTGAAAAGAGACAAGGCTACCTGCTTTCCCTGGTTTTTTAGGCTTGATGTGCAAAAATCATGTATTACAAAATGGAAAGTTCGCTATTCCTTACAAGGGTTCATAGACCCTTCAAGCCCCCAATGCATGGAACAGAGCCTGGTTTAATGGAGACTTATATCTCGGTGTCAAGATACAAACATACAACTCTAAACCACATTAAAATTCATTTGGTTTCAGGACTAACTTGAAACTGCAATCAGATTCCTTGAATGTTTTTTTAATGATCACAAAGCTTCCAAGGGACCCCACAAACTAAGTCTTGACACAAGCTCTTGCATCAAAATCTCACCAAATTTAGAGTTCTGCCTGGTTTCAGCATGTGATACGTTGAAACTTAGCAGTTGTACTTTAGAGATTTGAGGTTTGGTGATACTTGAAATTCAAAACCAAAGCTATGCTTATGAAACCAAAGAAAATGTTCACATGGACCCCTATAAAGTGAAACGGCTGAATTGAGTTCTACTTTAGTCACACATCAGTTACAATTTCTGCTTCAAATTTAACATGAATCTATGAGAGCATCTCCCACGCCACACCCAGCTTTTTGCACCTTCTCATGAAAATTCTTGAAATTAACAAATAAGATAATGAGTAATTTAACGTCCTGTGACTCTCTCCATTTCCCTCCAGTGAGTGGCATTGGGTAGCAAACAATAGTCTTATTAGGGAACTGGCATAATCTTGGATGACACATCTGGTAGGTGTGGGTGGCATTCATTAGAATATGCTTTCCAACAAATGATATGCTGAAGTCCTGACAAAATAAATGCCTGTGTTCATTATCCATCATTTACTCTCTGCCAGTTCAAATGCACATCCTCCAAAAAATGGCTTCAATCCATCCTGACATCTGAGTTACAGTGAACAGTGAAGCCAGATTTTGGATGTTAATGTGAAAGTGTATGTGTAAAAATGGCAAACTGAAATAATCACATGCTATATAGATTGAATGGTGCTAACAGTCTCTGGCATATGGCACACCAAGGAGAGGGATGAAGGAATGCCAGAATTATATAGTCAGTCATAGACAGTAAAGGGTCTAAACCTTCAAGAGAATTAGGTCAGGAGAACTGAGAATAAGAAACAAACAGCAATGGGAGTATACAGAACCTAGCCGGAGATCAGTTAAAGGTCTATCTTTCTATCAATGGGAACAAAGAACAGAAACAGACTGACAAGAGTTAATTGGCTTCATTATCAGATTGTCCATCGTGTGCGCAGCACAGACCTCATGCAGGCTCTCCATTGCTTCTCCCTGAAGCTTGTCAGTGACTTGGAAAGGAATATAAGGAAAGGATAAGTATGTAGAGTGTTTGTAGATCTGTAGACACCATTATCATGGAAAGTTGGACATGCTGAAAATAAATCGATGATTCTTTTTGACATGAGCCTAAGAGGAATGAAAGAATGTTTACAGCATGACTCTTTTTCACTGGGAAAAATATTCTATATATGATCTAAGCTGTATGACAGATGTCAAATAGATTGATGTGTGGGTTAGGAAGTTCTTTTAATGACATGCTTGAAGCAGCTGGAAACAACTTGGCAACCATCTTTTCTGCAGGCCAGCGAAAGGAAATGTGAGGCAGACCTGTGCCATGGAAAAAAGGAGAAAGAGGTTTCCCTAACCACAAGCAAACATCAGTTCTGTTCTTTACTGAGTTCTGACTGGGGGTAATTATTTGTGTGTGGATGGGCTCATCTGCAACACCAAAATGACTGGGAGAGCCATGGGTATTTCCTTCTCCACTGACTTATTTGAGTACTTCACAATGCCCCTGTGAAAGACAGAAGTACTATTATCTCATTATACAGATGGAAAAGGAAGGCACAGAGAGATCAAGTGACTTGGCCAAAGTCACACAAAAAGTCTGTGGCAGAGCCAGCAATTGAATTAGACTTCCTGAGTCCCATCCCAGTGCCTATTCCATAAGCCCTTCATCTTCTTTGGGCGTGAGGACATGTAATGGGTGTTGGGTAACCGAACACGTTTTCTTTCCTCCAGTTTAAATACCTTGGTTAGGAATGGGGGAGACAAGAAAATGGAGTAATCCATTAACATGTTCCTTCCCATCCTTTGGTTGAGATGTTCAGGGAAAACCAGCTGCTCTAGCTCCAGTAAATGAGTCAGCACTGAACCATTGTCACATCATGCGGTTAAGAATGCTGCACTGCTTGGAGCTGTTGTCCTTCAGATAGCGTGCAAATGCTGTGGTCTTCCTCACCACTTGACATACAGGCACGTCTTATACAGAGTCAGAACACCATGTTATTCAGGCCAAATTCCAGTGTGCTTCCTTCTATTCTGCCTACCTAAATCCCTCCATAGTTACAACTGGATTTGATATTCCACTTGGCTTCCTTTCCTCAATGGTGGTTTAAGACTGCTATGCATTGTTAAACAAGTGGCTGCACTTCACTGGTGTGCGAAGTGCTTTCCGTATAATATATGCAGATAGGGAAACCCTTGGAGATGGAAGTAGCCTTACAAATGTAGAATCTTATTTAAAAAAATAAAACTAATGATGATTTTTTTCAGAACCCTTGGCAATTCCAAATGACAAGTCACTCTCTTTAGATCCCTCACAAAATGTTTACTAAACTTTGCATTCTAGTTACAACAGCTCTTAAGGGTCTGGTGCTTTAATTCCTATTTCATAGAATCATAGAATAATAGGGTTGGAAGGGACATCACAAGGTCATCTAGTCCAACCCCCTGCTAAAAAGCAGGACCACTCCCACTAAATCACCCCAGTCAGGGTTTTGTCTAATGGGGCCTTAAAAATCTCCAAAGATGGAGATTCTACCACCTCCCTAGGTAGCTCATTCCAATGCTTCACCACCCTCCTAGTGAGAGAGTTTTTCCTAATATCCAACCTTGACCTCCCCAGCTGTAATTTGAAACCATTGCTCCTTGTTCTGTCCTCTGTTACCCTCGAGAACAGCCTAGCTCCCTCCTCTTTGGAGCAACCCTTCAAGTAGTTGAAGGTTGCTATCAAATCTCCCCTCAGTCTTCTCTTCTGTAGACTAAATAAGCCTAGTTCCTTCAGTCTCTCCTCATAAGTCATGTGCCCCAGCCCCCTAATCATTTTTGTTGCCCTCCGCTGGACTCTTTCTAATTTGTCCACATCCTTTCTGTAGTGGGGAGCCCAAAACTGGACACAGTATTCCAGATGCGGCCTGACCAGTGTCGAATAGATGGGAATTATCACATCCCTCGATCTGCTGGCAATACTCCTATTATTTCTCAACTATTATTCTTTATTATTTGTATGACAGAGGTTCCAACTGAGATGAAGATCTCATTTTATTAGGCTCCATACAGATATACAGAAAAGGACAGCCAGCGCTGGATTGAAAAACTTTGGGTTCTTGTGCACTGGCAGTTGGGGAGCCCTCCTATTCAATAACCCCAGAGAGCAGAGGTTGGAGGCTCCAAAGAGGCAATTGGATCCTGCCCTGGGGTGGCTGCTGACATGCAAACCCATCTCCACGCACCCCAGAGAAGTTTCTGTTCTGTGAGTTGGCCGGCTCCTCACTTCAGACTGCTGGCTCCCATCTCAGCGTGCAGGTGGCTCTCTCCCCCTGACACCTCAACCCTTCCCAGCGCCAGGTTGTTTTTGTTTGTGTGTTTTTTCCTAACCCACGTCCCATTAGTAAAGCCCCCCTGCCCTCCCAACACACACTGTGTAAATACATCAAGTGCACATTTTTTCATCTGGCCTGGAGACAGCTCCTTCTCTAAAGGCAGACGAAAAGGCGAGAGGAAAGAGAAGCACAGGGAATTGAAAGGACTAGTCAAAGCTCACAGAGCTGACTAACACCACAGGTTATAGAACCAGATCCATGAATATAAAACAGTACAGTGAGCAAATTGCTGGTGCATAGATTTATGGACTTTTCTGATCAACTTCAGATCATTGTTACTCACCTATTCTAACACTTACCTTTGTAAATAAACATGTCATTTTCAATTTTTTCCTAACATAAAGGAAACTCGGTTTTTACTCTTGAATCCTTTCTTGTATTCCTTAGACATTGGGCGCATGAAATAAAAAGGTCAATTTTTGTTTGGCAAAAACGGAGATGCTAAACAAAACTTCTACATTTAATGAGTGAGTGGCACCCCTTTGTTATTAATGGCTTGCCTGGATGCCTAGTTGAATGTTCTTTTTAGTGGTAGCTTCTGTCCCTCTGGTGAACCCCAGTTCATGGCTATGAAAAATATACCCTTCAAACTTCCTCAAATCTTTAATGAGTGAAAACATGCATTAAACATTTGACAGGAAGGGACTACAAAATATTTAATGAATCAAGCCAAACTTGACTAACTGCTGATGTAAGCAATAGACTAAAATAAATCTTCTAGAAATTAAAACCTACTTTCACACTTAGCTTTGAGGCTTTTATTATAATTTGCTCTTGTCATTTCTGTGCAATGAGAATTTCTTTTGTGGCAGAAAAAAATTCTCTAATTACAAGTGTACATACGATATTTGCCATTAGGTAATGGTAATATAACATAATGGTGTTTAAGAAATGGAACATTTCTATTACTTCTATTACTTCTATTACTATTTCTATTCACTTACTATTTAAGAAATGGAACATTCCCTCCAAGTAGCTAACTGAAGCTCTGTGGTTAATAGTCTCTTGCCTTCAGGCAAAATATGTCAGTCCTAGATTGCACAAAGGGAAAGGAGTGTCTTGTGGGTAAGGCACTAAATTGGACTTACAGATATCTGGGATCCATTTGTGTCACAGACTTCTTATGTGACCTTGGGCAAATCACTTAAACCCTCTACACTTCATGTTAACAGCTGTAGAATGAAGATTAATACTTTGCTGTGTCCTTGGTGGTGATAAATGCACTCATGTATGCAGGGCCATCCTTGGGGGGGGGGGGTGCATGAGTGGGGCGATGACCCCAAGCCCTGCGGTTTTGCAGCCCCCCCACTGCCACACTATCCACTCCCCCCGCCCTGCTGCCTTTGGTGGCAAGCCAAAGGCAAGGGGAAGGGTAGGGTGGGGTGGGGTGGGAGCATGGAGATTGACCTCCAGCCTTCCCAACCCCAGAGCGGTGCAGTCGGTCCAGGGGTGGGGTGGGGTGGGAGCACAGAGCCCAGCCTCTGGGCCAGCCTGCCCTGCCCCCCCACATGGGGCAGCAGGGGCCCCCATAGGCTGATTGGCCCTGCTCCCTCCCTCCCCCAGGGACAGCATAGCCCTGCATGTATGTGATGGGCTAATATGGTAATAAGCAATAAAGAAGAGACTAAATATAATAGCTTGCATTTTTATACAAGAAAGTAGATTTCTAGCAAATCAGCGATACTAGTGTGTAAAGCCGGTCAAACTATTTTTTATCAAAAATATATTTTTCTTCCTTTTCTTCCAGGTGCAAAGCATTTTCCCTTCATGAACCATCCCTACTGAACAGGGTGAAGGTAGATTTGTGAGATGGTATAAAGTTTTCACTGCTGCTATTTTACCTAGTCTGTAGATAAGTAAAATAGATCAGTTTCTTCGACTCTTAGTCCCATCCTTTTCATGTGTACTAAATTCACTTCAAATATTTTACTACCAATGATTCCTAGTGGGGGAAAATATGGCAAGTATTCCCATCAGATCTAAAGTCCATTGAAGTCAATGGAAAGATTCCCGTTTAGATCAAACCCTAAAAGATCATGTACAACAAAGAGAAGAGCTTTTATTCACGTATTTGCTTCCACTTCTTAACCACATACAGAGAAGAATAATGAATGGGAGCTGTGTTATGTGGGTTGAGGAGGAGATAAGACTTTGATCTGCAGTATTTAGCATTATAATGATTTGATGGGCTTGTCGTATGTTATTTATTTTAATCTTTCAGTTAAATCTTGCACATTTAATTTATGCGAAATGCATAGAGTGTTGTATGCTATAAAATAAAAATTAAATAATTAACATGAAATTGGAACAATAAGTCTGAGAACAGGGCCTCAAAAAGAGCCACAAACATTATTCAAAGGATGGAGACATTGCCATACAGTGGGCGATTTAAAGAGCTTGCTCTGTTTTACTTACCATGAAGATTGAGAGTTAACTTGATTAAAGTGTATAAATACATTCACAGGGAGAAAAGGCCAGGTACTAATGGGCCACTTAATTTAGCGGCGAACACCTTAACAAGAACCAATGGCTAAAAGCTAGAGCCAGGCAAATCCAATAAGAAATAAGCCCCCCCCCTTAAAAAAAACCAAAAACTCGTGAGTGTGATTATCCACTGGAAGCTACCAGGATAAGTGGTCTATTCTCCATCTCCTGGAGTCTTCTGATCAAGACTGGGTGCCTTTCTGGGACGTATGCTTTAGCCAAATTCAAGTTATTGGGCTCAAATGGAATTTAATGGCCTGTATAATATGGGATTTCAGACCTTGTGATCAAATGATCCCTTCTGGCCAAACTCTGTGAATCTAGGAACAAGTGAAAACTTTTGTTCTTACCCAGGTCAGCACAGAGCTTTAATGAACTGGGCCCCATCCTGATAACTGCATGGCAGACCTCTGGATTCAGTGGGACACACAGGATGTATGGGAGTCTGTACCCGTGGGTCTCAGTGTAATATCAGGGCCGTAAGTTCCTTTGCTTGGCTCCTTCTCGCCTCCCTGTGTTGTACACAGATTCCATGCTCTTCTAATTGCAGGGGTAATCTTCAATAGAAGATGAGTTGCTGATGCAATCAGAACTTCAGATAAAGTTTGCATTTCTTTATGATGACTACAAGGCAAAGCTTGAAGACAATGTAATGGAATTCATTAAATAATATAAGATGACAGGGGGGTTATCGTAGTGAAGCAATTACACCCTACGGTTCTTATGAAGCATGGCCAAGTGCCTCTCTTATCCTTAGGGGCATGATTATTTTATAATCACCATACACAAAGCCTGGAGCCACTGTTTGTCCTGTAAAAACAAAAAACCCAACAAAACTTCATTGTTCTTTATGAAGGTGGGGGATGTGTCATTCCTGACCAGCCAAAAGTACAAAGGTGGCACTTTAAAATGTTAGATAGGAGTTTTGGCTGACCTGGGTCATTTAATGTGAATCAGTCCAGTCAAGCATCCTCATCCCTTGTGTTTCTCTATAGGAATGTGCTGTATTATTGTAACAGACCGTTGAGTAGCCCACGAGATGTGGTCTTAGTCAGAGATTCTGGAATCAGGTTCTGAGACTTTCAGAGAGCATGTGCAAATCATTTTTATGTAATGAAAATATTAAGAACTTGTTTTATTTCCTCCATGAAGGCATGAAAGGATTAGGGGCTGTACAATATGTAGAGTCCCTGGAGAATCAGCATGAGCAAGATGCCAAAATGTTGTCATGCTGCACGCTTTTTGTCAAAATAGCTTGTCCTCTGCATACATCACATTAACTCTACTGTTTTATGTGACTCAGTGGAGTGACACTGACATGAGCGAGTATTAGCTAGCTAGTCACAGACAATTTCAGAGGTTAGCAGTCAATCTGAGCACCTATCTTTGGCTGTGAAGTTGGAATCTCCTTTCTCAAGAAGAAGTAACTTTTCCACGTATATTTTTTCACATCCCTCTTTGGTTTTCAGAGCTTTCCTTCCCTCATTGGACTGCTTCTCACAGATAGCTGTAGAAAGGATTTTGTCACCTGCAGCTTTCCTCCCTGATCCTGCCATTTAGTGACTAGGGTGGACTTGGTATGTCAGCCATTTACATAGCAAGAGACAGTGAGGCCATAATCGCAGGGTAATTATGTCTGCCTTATATAGGGTCAAGCAGTAGGGCACCTGAATCATGATAGAAGAGTATGTCATTTTCTCTCAGATACTTTGAAGCACGATGTCAATTAGAATGGAGGGTCTCTTTGGCCCAGACTGAAAAGCTTTTAAACTTTTAAACACAGAAGAGATGTGCGTCTTGCTTCTAATAAAATAATGACATGAGGGACTGAATGACAGTTTGCAAAAAGAGCAATTAAACAAATGAACAACCGTGCTTGAGGGTTTGCTTATTGATGGTAGCATATGGTTGCCCATTATTTCTTATAAAGTAATTATTCAAACTCTTATAGTTAATTATAAAACTATTTTATATCTCATACTTTCATAACCACAGTTATAGGACTGTCCATTTCAAAGAGCTGTAGACTCAACATAGCTATGCTTCAGCTACAACTGTCCGCACTATTCACTCAGGCTGCCTGCTATAAATACATGACATTCAAGTAATGCCAGAGAGCAAATGATCTAATGGGGTACCTTCTAATGGTGTTTTTCAAAATGCCCTTGATCAAATAACTGCGTCAAATAAAGGATGCAGTTACTGAACTGCCAGAGTCTGTAACAAGCTTGAAAGTTTCTAGCTGAAGCAATAGCTTGAAATCTGCTTTCAATTCATCAGGTGGATTTAATCTCTGCAATTGACTCAAGTTTCCCCTTTCCCCTTCCAGTAGCTTCCTAGATAACTTCTTCCCCCTAATGGAATGTTGTTTAATAGCACAGCAGTGTTTCCTTTGATGCAATGTTTTAGAGTGTTCTGACTGATACCACTTATGCAAGTGAGAGAAGAAATGGCCCTTTTCCTTCTAGGAAAGATTCACACTTTATTCACATCTTTCTACCTCATTCTAGATCTAGCCAATATAAATCGCACAACAAGCCACGGATGTCACCGTTAGATCTGAGGCTGACTCCTCCTTTTTTTTTTTTTTTTTTAAAAGGACAACTGAATGGGTGTACTGAATATTGTGAAACCTTGTTGAAGCACCCAGAAGACTTCCCACAAGTAGAGTTTAAACTAAGAGTTCAGCAAAAGATTCTTCCACGTAGCGTCAGAGTCATGGTCAAACATAAATCAAATCTGATCATGGTGAGGGTTTAAAATGAGATTCTAAGAAGTCTTTGTTCTATCAAAACATGATTCCAGCAAAAAGAAGGTGTCTTAGCCCCTGTTCTCTCTCCTTTCTCTACAAAACATCTAACCCTTAATATAAGCCAGCCCAGTCTTCAGGGCCACTTCCCTCTTATAGAGTGTTGCAGAATTACTTAATTCTTGACAGCTGGACCAGCCCAGCTATACTGAGGGTATCTGTACTAAGGCATGCTGCTGTAGTCTTTCTTCATTCAGAGAGGGTGTTAACTCTTTCCATTCCAGTCCCTGGCCAGAGTCTATATACGCCATCAGAGACAGTAATAAACCAAGATCACAACACAAGACATCCTCAAAGATTTAATGTTAATCTTGAATAAGTTATTTATAAAGCTTACCCAGAGTTTGATAGAGTTTCTGCAGTTTTCAGTTCTGGGCTAGAAATCTCCCCTGAAGAGTCCTCTCCATGAAATTTCGAGCAATTTATGTTCTGTGCCAAGTAAGAAAAAGACCTAGGGCCAGATCTATAATACGGGGCCAAGTTGGCAGGAGATATGTAATCTGCATGCCGCAGAATGCGTATTTCCCGCCAATTTAGTTATTCCTACCTACCACGCCCTCTGCACTCAGTTGCATTGCCTTGAAGCGCCCTCTGGTCGATGCAGCCTTACTCTACTTAGAGGGGTGGAGTTATTGAGTTGACCGGCAAGCGCTTCTGGAATTGATTGAGCGGGTCTACACTGCCTGCTCAATCGATGACACAGTGTTTTCAGTGTAGATAAGGCCTAGGACACAAACTTTTGGAAAGTTTGATACATTTTTCTTCATTTTTAATTGATATAAAGATAAATATCAAGTGAAATGCAGCCATCGCTGGGTGACTTTACATTACCATTTTTGGAAAGGGAGGAAAAAACAAAACAAAACAAAGCCAGTTCTGGAAATTGCAGACACATTTATTGTAGGAATGTTTTTTTTCTTGTCATTGATGCTAAATAGAAACCTAGTCTAAATTTTGCAGGAGGATGAGTAAACTGGGACAAAGCTTGGTTTCTTTATTGTTATGACATGGGATCTCTAGTTATCACCAGTGGCTTGGGATCTCATCCAAAATATGATGGCCAAAATTTTCAAAAGTGATTAGTCATTTTGGAGGCCTCCTAGCTCAGGTACCCAACATTTTCAGAAAGTGCTAAGCATATGCCCTCTGAAAATTTGGCCCAGCAAGATGCCCTCTGTTTAGAACATCTTTCAACTGCAGGGGTTGGCTCCTCATTTTTGCATTATAATTAGCTCAAAGGGACTAATTCTGTGAGTATAGTTACTCAGGTGCACAAATGTTTACAGGATCAGGTCCTAAAATAATAAGCAAAAACACACAAATCGCTTTATTCTGCCGCACTGTAGGCTAACTGTTGCTGAGTAAGCATGTTGATGTCACACTATTCTTCCCTAGCAGAAATTCCATCAGAAAATTTTCAGCTTGTATGTGTTGTACTCATTCAACTGCAGAAACCTACTGATCTCTACTGAAGATAAAGAAGTCTAATGGAGTCGACTAGAATTCCCACGAGGTTATATAGTGCTGAACTGGTCTGGCTACAATGGGAACAGATCGGAACCTTTACCCATTCTAGAGCATTCTGACTAATGAGAGGGTAGAGACACGAGGACTGCAAATTGTCCTCACTTCACCCTGCAAAGATAGCCTGGAAAAACAATGCAGCCAGAGTTATCTTATCTTTCTGTACCCTCTGCCTCCCAGGGGGCAGCAGGAGTTGGTAGAGTTCCCCATAGCACAGCTAAAAAGGAGACACCAGGAACCAAAGCAAGTTCAGAGGCTGAGGACCTCCTAATGGTTCTCCAGGTTTGGAAGCAGGCCTGTGTGGGGAACAAACCCTGCCCCATCCCTGATGTAACACTGTGGAGAACACTTCTATGTAGGAACCATCTCTCTGATTTCTATCTCAGAGCCCTTTCCCACAAGTTTTTCCAGGAGAGGAGATGATCTAGCCCAGTATTTTCATATGGAAGTGTTTATCACATGAGGTGTGTTGAAACAATGAGTTTTACTACACTGCAAGCTTCTGAAAAGACAAAAAGATGCTTAATAAATAATTGCCACATTGAGAGCTCCCTTCTTTTCAGGATGAGAAGGTGCTTTACAGGTGTTAATTATCCTTCACACCAGTCTTTTTGAGGGCCAAAGAACCTAACATTTAAGAATCTCAAAGTGCTTTACAAAGTTGAGTATTTTGACCTTCATATTATGTATGGGGGAAATGGTTGGAAAATCCTGATTAACTAAGGTTACACAGCAAGCTAATGGCAGAATTCAGGTCTCCTGTTCCATGCTTTAGCCACTAGATTTGCAGTTTGATAGAATTAATTATGTGCTAAGATGGCAGTTTCTTGAGGGCATTCTGACGTCTCGGGAATCCACCAGGAAGTATAGAATTAGGAGGAAGAAGGCTTCAGAGAGCCATGAAAACATACGAACTTCAGGGATTCACAAAGCTAGATACTGAATCCAAATCATCCAGTACATTTGTAATGATATTGTTAAGTGTATGCATTCCACTGATATCTGAGATTCCCTCCCTCTTTGAGAGCTGAACTCTGTATATGAAAGTTGTCAGAATCCTTCAGAAGTTTACAAGATACTCCCAAAATGCCCTACTGTGCAAGTTCCAGAGGGGTAGCCATGTTAGTCTGTGTACAGCAAAAACAATGAGAGTCCTGTGGCACCTTAAAGACTCAGAAATTTCTTCAGGCATAAGCTTTCGTGGGTTCCAACCCACTTGGTCAGAGGCATCAGATGCTTCCTAATGTGCAAGGAAGCAGATATGAAAGAGAAATATCAGGTAACATGACCTATTAGTACTTCATCGAGCTGGACAGTTTTCCAGTCATTTGATTTTGATACTAAAAATGATCACATTCATTGTGATCCCATTCATGACAGTACCCTGAGTTCCACACAATATGGAGCATTAGAGGGATATACAAGGTAGGTGGAAACATTCACTTTTTTTTCGTTTTTGTTTTGGAAGTGGAAGAGAAATGTATCTAGTTGGAGGAATGTGTGAGCTCGAAGAGCACCCACTGTTGTTCACTAAACTGTGTGGAAGGAGAACATAATAAACCTGGCAGTCGGCTGCAGTAGCAGCTAAAGAAAGAACTTGATTGAGTCCCTTTGAAGTAGCGTGCCCTAAAGAGATTACGTGGGTAACTGAGTTCTGAGTAGTTTCCTAGAGATCATAAACCAGTCACTGCAATTGCTGTGCTCACAGAACATTCAGGGCCCCCAAAGTCTCAACACGACTTTTGGCACTTTGCTTCTTTCATTAAAACCTCTGTTTAGAATCTTGGTAGCAAAGGAACCATCATGGTTTTTATCACAGAAGCATGTCGAGGCCTCAGCTGAGCTTAGGGCACCTTTGTGCTAGACACCGTAAGGGGAAACGAGAGGGGCAGAGATGTGAAGTGGTTTGCTCACCGCCATGCTACAATGATAAATTCAGCAGCTGAAGCCAGGGCCAGGACTCCTGACTCCCATCCCAGCGCTCTGGCTGTGCTCCAAAACAGTGTTTTCTGCTAATGTCCTACTGACCTGGGAGAAATCGGAACCAGTGACAAAGAGGGGAAAAGATTGTTTTCCACACTGCTGATCCTCTCATCCATCCAGTAAGGAATTTATAAGTTGATTACGCTGGGTTCTGTAAAGTACACTCCAAAAGATTCACGCCAAGTGTACGAAACTCTAATCTCACCAGCTGCGTTTTCACAAAGCTTTATGCTGCAAAATAATTCCTCACGCTTTCCGCTGGTGGAGCGCTCGCCCAAGCTGGATGCTGGCATTCTAAGCACCATGCTGTCTAAACTGGCTCAGAGCTCGTTGGTAAAAACATTGATAGGGCTTGCACTCGATGAACTCCCACTGGGGTTAGCAAGAGAGACGTCTTGTTCAGAAAAAGCCTAACCAAAACAAAAGTTTTTGTAGATAAAAGCAAATCAGCTAAACCAATGAAGAAAAGCCTCCAATTTGCTACATAGAAGTAGGCAGCCATGTGTCTCTTCGAGACAGCAGCAACTCAACGACCCAATAATTGCATGGGAGCCAGAGGAATCTGCAACCAGTTCATTAGAGGCTTTCCCTGCTGACAAATGGTGGTGAATTGGTGCAGACAGTAGCCAAACCACCTCTTACTGTCTCTGTGCTAAAAGCAATGGAAGGTCAGCCGTTTCTAATGGGCCTGTATTTACTCTGGTATGCAGGTTTCCTGAAAAGAAATGGGATGGAAATTCCCTTCTGATTTTCTTACTGGGAGGCCAAGCACAGAGCATGCTGGCTAATGTCACAGATTTTATTCAGCTATAAAAAGGAGGACGTATTATTCTGTAGTCAGTCATTTGCCTGATGTCTAACAACCTGAAACAGAGACCTGGGGAGAGTGGTTCAACGGCCTGCTCTAGCAAATTGTCAACTGTCCCTGTGCATCTAAGCTTCAGGTGCCGATTGTGTTGTATCT
This sequence comes from Pelusios castaneus, assembly GCA_007922175.1. Classification (NCBI taxonomy): domain Eukaryota; kingdom Metazoa; phylum Chordata; order Testudines; family Pelomedusidae; genus Pelusios; species Pelusios castaneus. The sequence continues at coordinate 50,948,591 of ML685755.1, forward strand.
CTGACTCTCTCTCTCCCCTAGGAGGGGTAATGGAGAATTGGGCTTACATCTGTCTGCCCTCTGAACCAGACACTGGCTAATAATATAGGAGGGACATTTGACGCTGGGAGTGTTTGATGTTAATCAATGGCTGGCTGTCTCAGTGGGAGTTTGCCCATTTCTGCCTTAAAGACAGTTAAAATACTATAGCCAGCTGTGCTGGGCTGTACTCAAACAAGCAGTCAATACTCTCTTCCAGGATCAATATTTAAAAAGTGATGCAGCAATGCAAGCAAGCCAAACTAAGTGTGAGGAGGGTGGGAAGCATTCTCCCTCATGCGATACGCCTCGCGCTGGATAACCAGGCACAAGTTGCAACTGGAAGGCAGATAGACTCTTTTAAAAGATGAGTCCATTTGAACCAGAACTGACTACAGTTCATTGATGGTAGGATTGAAGATTAAAAACGTAACGCGTGAGCATCCATGCCAGCTGCGGTCCTGATTTAACAGAGCTGTGTTTGAATCCATCCCTATTCAGTAAAGCATTTCAGAACATGCTTAAGTGTCATTAAAGAAAATGGGCCATAGGCATCTGCTTAAATGCTTTACTGAATAGGACAGTTTAGGGATCACTTGCAACATTAGCCTTCCTCCATCCATCCAACAGCAGAACAAGGCAGAGATGGAGCCCTTTAAAACAATACCTACTTCTTATATAGTACTTTTCAAGAGAATATCTCAAGCTACTTTATTTATCCTCTCACAACTCTCCAGCTGAGGCAGGGAAGAGCAATTATCCTGTTTACACAGATGCAAAACTGAGGCCTACATTGGCTAAGAGACTTACCTAAGGTCACAAAGGACAACTGAGGTAGAACAGGAAACGGAACCCATGTGTTCCAACTCATAGGCCAGTGTTCTAAGCCCAGGAGAATCTTTTCTCTTAAAACGCTGGAAACCCTCATTTGAAATGGGGTCTGATTTGCATTACACCCCTCACACCCACCACCACATACTATGCCTCCCCTGCCCCCGCCTCTCTGCCGATAGGTTTTACTTCTTCTATGGGAGGAAAATCAAGAGGGAACAGGAGATAAAGAAGAAAAGAGGGATCTCAGGCATCTATGCTATGTTAAAAGTAAACACTGCAAAAACCAAAATGAAACAAACACACATACATCTTCCAGAGCCAAAAGCAAAGATCGGACAGGATCAGAGAGGCCATGGAGGATGCCCATCATCCTCTCTCTAGTGCTATAGAGACTGGGAGGCAGTTTAGTCTAGGTGCTGGACTGGAAATTAGAAGACCTGGATTCTAGCGCTAGTCCTAACATTTGCCAGCTGTATGACCTACATGATTTAGCTGGGGCTGGTCCTGCTTTGAGCAGGGGTTGGACTAGATGACCTCCTGAGGTCCCTTCCAGCCCTAATCCTCTATGATTCTAAGACCTTGTACCAACTTGTATGTATGTAGTATGTAGTAGATGATTAAAAGTTTAATCAGTAGAGGGTGTCATAGATGGCAATAAGATTTGTATATAAGCAACGTATTGAGCTGTTGGATTCTAACAATTCAAACATTATTAACAACTTACTAGCCCTTAAAATCATTTATGAATGAATTTGTAGGAGAAAATGTTACTCCTTCCCCCCAAAATGTGGTATAACTCCAACATCCAAGTGAACGTGGCCATGGTGCACCATAGATAACACTGACAAACTGGGACAAAAAATCAACCCGGGCATAAGCACGCTGGGGGAGGGGGGGCAGCACTGGGCCCATGTGGTGAAAAAAGGGTGAAGGGAAGGGGGGGTGGCCACTGTGCTGGGGGGAGCACGCGCCATGCTCCAACCAGGGTGCTAGTGCTGGGCCCACGCAGTGGGACTTGGGAGAAGAATGGGGTCAGGAGGGGGAAGAGGGATGGGACTGAGAGGGAGGAATGGCCACCATGCTCAGGCCAGGGCACTTCCTGTTGGGCACGGGGGGGGGGGGGGGGGGGGAGGGGGTGCTACACTCCAAAATTCATCCACATTTTTAATTAAACATTTTCACAATTATTCTCCCCAGCCCCCACCACCAAATTTTGGAGCAGCTCTGCCTGTTTTTCTGAAGACATCTCATACAGTGAAAGGCCTCAGAGTCCTAGTCAAATTTCTGTGAGTTGAAAACCCTATTATGTGAAATCACTGACGTTTACTGCTAGAGAAGAGGATAGATACATAAATCCAACTGTAAATAAAGAACTGAGGGAAGATCAGAACTGCTTTTTTAAAACACAGGTATCATGGGAAATGTCTGGGGGAAACAAGAAATTGGAGAGATGAGGGAACATGCTAATAAGCCAAAGTGACCTTTCCCTCCAAAACAATTAATTGGTGAACACATGCTCCTATACATTGAGAAGTGCTCAGGTGTCAAAAGAGAGCTTCTTTCAGCGGATCTGTACCCTCAGTATATCTGAACAAACAGCCAGATGATTTGACAGTAAGCTTGTGTTTTCAGTGTCATCCTTACATCACCAAATGTCATGCTTTGTCCCCGCACTAGTCAGTGACATGGTCCTTTCATCTTGCTGGAGACCTCTACAAAGCCTCAATTAAGAAAAATGCTATGGGTACATGAGAAGCAAGTCTTTATTGTATGTTCGGGGTGTATAATTGATATTACCCCAAGAGGTACTTATTGCAGACCAAAATGTAATCAGGTGCAGGGCAATGAAAAACTGTGATAGAAGTTTCTATTACATGTCACTGCAGCGAGGAACATAACCCAGAAAGTCCCACTGGCCATTAAAAACTGTTCTTACTTCAGCTAGGTCATGTTAGGTCAGCATGACTGCATACATTACTGACTTCTGGATTATAAGGAGACATTAACTTCATATCAGGACAGCTGTAGCCTATAGGAGGCAAGCATGTGATGATAACAAAGCCATGCTTTGCAGTCCTGGAGCATAGAACGTGTGGCTGTGTTGTGCAGAACTGCATTTCTCCTTAGAGGGAGAAATAGTTCATCCAAACTACCAGCAAACTGTGCAGAAATTGAATGTTCATTCAACATGGGAGCTTAAGTTTGGTGGCAGCTGAAGGAACGCAAGGCAAAGAAGTCCACCATGTCAGTACAGTGAAGAGAAGAGTCCCACGACTAGCCCCTCGCTCCACCCTGACCAGTCCCAGTCTCAGCTTGGCTCCTCACTCTCCACACAATGCTTCTGGTCAGAACCTTATTGACACTAAAATCTATCAGGCTTTTTCAGATTTCTGATTTTCACCAACATGGATAGAGTCCTGACCAGAAGGGGAGTGGGGGGTGGGTGGGGGATGGTGTGGAGGGCCCAGCAGTGTATACAGCTCAGCCTGCATAAACAACAACGTGCACAACCTCTTAATCCACAAACATTACCATTTTTCTCTGGCCGTAAAGGGAAATTATAGCAGATTAAAGAGCTTGATCTAAAATCCTTTGAAGCCAATGGAAAGATTCCCACTGACTTTTGGTTGCACTCTAAGGGTGCGTCTACACTTGTAAATTAAGTCGACTTTATAAAACCTCATTTTAGTTCGACTTAAGCCTAAAGTCGACTTAGGCCATCATAGACCTGGAGTAGCCCTAAATTGACTTAGGGCTACTCCAGGACTCCACCACTGCCCTCCCTGCTGGGGGGGGAGGGACCACAGGGAGAGCCTGGCATGCCCCCCCACAGGGCAGGGCAGAGCCCTGCCCATCCTGCCCCTATGCCCTGCCACTGTCCCTGTCCCCCTTTGCCCCATTGTACCCATGTACAATGGGGCAAAGGCTGAGCCCCCTGGCACTGGGCAAGGGGTGCTCCCTGCCCCCGTGGACCTGCCCTAGGTCCCCCTAGCCCCTAGAAGTCGACCTAGGTGTTCAGTGTAAGTTTCCCCCAAAGTTGACTTTAAATTTAGGTGTAGACCTGCTAAATCAACTTAACTAAGTCGACTTAAAGTCGACTTAGTTAAGTCGATTTAGCTAAAGTCGACCTAAATTTACAAGTGTAGACATAGCCTAATAGACTAACAACAATCTACAGACATTCTAAACCCTTTTCTCTTGACTTAGTGGCACTTACATGAATATTCCTAGTGAATTCAATGGAATTGAGACATATTCAACCTGAGCAAAAGCTGAAGAAACAGACCCTATATGACTCTAGTTCATCACAGCAGACATGTTAAGGTTCAAAAGGCCCATTTTCTAAGAATATCAATCAATGTAAACAGAATATTACTAGAGATATTCTTTATGTCAGATACTACGTATTACCAATCCTTTTAGATGCATCTGAATGATCATTTTCTCTCCTTCAAATAGTGATCAATCTTAACTAGTTTGGAGAACTGCTCAAATGGGGCCTCATCCTGTACATGAACAATAAAAGGATTAATAGTGGAATTTGGAAAAAAGGAACTATTTTAGTGAAATTACATTTATTTACATCCACACTTCCAACTGAGGATGAGCCAGTTATAAGATGGGTCTATTATGCAACCTACCTCTGATTTTATTTATAATGCACTCATTATCACAGCCCCCTTGGAACCATCAGTTCTTGGGGCATTTATGATAATTTTAATCCTTTCCAAAAATCAGCACCATGAGTAATAATTTATTAGTTTTAGAATTTTATTCTGTCAGGTGTAGTTTTGTTTCAGCATACACATCTCTTGTGATGAGAAACTCGGGTCTAATATTCTAATACACACAGAAAATAAAAGCAAACCACTCATTAATTAAAGCCTGTGTCACTCAATTTAAGTGTGGCTTTAAGAGTTATAAACACCATTCTGCATAGGTTTTCCACTCTGCCATAAATATTTGCTAGAGGCTGACTTTTCTATGTGATCTCTTAGCCCAAGAATATTTTTTTAAAAAATAACTCAAGAGATTAGCTTGCCTTTTCTGAATTAAAAAAAAAAATCATTTAAAGTGAGAGCTCAGCAACCCTCAAGTGTCTCAGTTTGCATGGACTCTATGATGAGAAACCCAACTGGCAGCATTCCAGCTCATGTATAATGGGAGGCATGAGTTTGATTTACTGATATACCTAGAAAGAACTCACTATTCTTCCCTATTAATTGGAACCAATGATATTCTTAATAAAACAGATTCTAGGGTTTGCCTGCACCAGTTTCCCAACCCATGTTGGGCTTCTTGGTCAAAGCATCTAACCCAAAACATGAAACTCTAGTAGAATTGTGTGGCAACCAGATTTACCTTTCCACAGACAGCTCTGTGATTTTTTAAAAAAAATCTGTTCAAAAGCAGAATAGAAACACTGAGACTTCCTGAAAAACAAAATTCTCCAAATAAATTGTTTTGGGAGAAGCAAAATGTTTCGTATTAAGAACACATTTGGTCCTGATTTTGATCTTCAAAAAATTACCATATATAAACTAAAAAAATTGAAATAAAGTAATTTTTAAATAGAAAAATTAAAGGTTTCCATTCTGAACGGGTGAAAGTGGAATATTTTGACCATATCTGAACACTACATTCTGATTTTTTTTTAAAACTAAATTTTATCAAATTTAACACATTTCCACCAAACATTTCAATGTCTATGAAACACTTTCTGACAGAGAAATTTTTAATTAAAAAAAATTCAACCATCTCTACTTTCTACAATAACTCCTGGGGATCATCCATCCTCATCTGTTTATTTGATTCAGAAAATATTGTGCATTAAAAAAGCTCAATTATTCTTAACATATAGTATTGATTCTATGGAATGTGATGGGTGTGCACCAAGAGATGTACTAAGGACTTTCAGGTCAACAGCCAAGAGAATTTTAAAGATCATAGTATTCAGTCAATTTACTAATAATGTGATGCTATACTGTAAGTGATGTAACAACAGAGCCTGAGTGTACAGTCAAGACCTCCATGTGGATTCCCCCCTCCTAGATGGAAAGGGAGGATCAGATGCCTTTGCAGAAGCATTCTGACTTTTTCCTGGCCCCTATGAAGGGGACAAAGGCAGGAAGGAGATGGGTGAGAGAAGGGATGGGCTGGTTGAGGTGGACATACGTTTCCTCTTCCTCAACCTGTCCTGTGGAGATTACCCAATAAGGCTACCATTTTGCCTTGTCTTTCCACAGCCGTATTCCACAGTGGGTAGTCCTTTTTAAAAGCAGTGTCACGGGGGAAGTTGCAAGTTGTTTGGGGCCATTTCACTGGGATATTGGTATTGGACAGGCAGACCCTCCATTGGTCCCAGTCCTTGTACAAAACATACAGGGTCTGTGGAGTCTGCAGGATGGCATTTCAACAAGAGGGAAAATGCTGGGCCCAATGGAACAGCTGGAAAGAAAGTTCTGCAGGGACAGGCTTGTGGAGTTATCTTCATAAAAAACAGGCCCAGAAGATATCTAGATATCTATTTCAGATAGGCTGAGTGACTCATCCAAAGTCACCACACAAACCAAATCAGGAACCGACTCCAGCCATCCTTTTTTTGTGCCCCTATCTCTAACAGCTGGACAATGCTACCTTTATTATTGATGCACCTCCTCCCGTCCCCTTCCCCAAATTTTGCAAGTGCCATGAGTTATTTTCAGAGCAGCAGACAATTGTTCATGGGGTAAGGTTTTATTTTAGTTTTAATCTTGGAACTTTAAAAATAATTATCATGGGAATTCAAAAAATAAGTGAAAAACCACTTTAAAAAGGAAAGTTCAATAATGTGCAGAAGGCAGTTTGGACCATTGCTTTGGCCTTAATTCAACACAGTGACTGCGTGTGGGAGGGAAGGAGGTACAAGGCGATGCTTTAAGCCAATAGTTCCTTTTAGTGTTGCAGCGTACTCATAGGGGAGGTTTGAGCATTTTCTTTTGCAGTTGATTCCTATTAGTAATTTAACTCGTATCCCCTTTTAAAGCAATGCTCTGAAGAGCTATGTCCACTGATGAATATTCACAGACCATCAGCGTACAGCTGTTTCACGTGCCCACTCAACCAACTGCTGCAGTGACTTTTGCTTGTTGGACAACAGAGTACTTGATTACTGAAATACACTTGTAACAGGGAACAAATTGATTACCTGTTATGTAACTGCAAAGGACAAGTTCTCTTCCCAGTACATGGACAAGTAAATGGGATGGAGAGTGGGCGGGTCTCAAGAGCTCAGAAGAACGCCAGCTTACCCACCCCAAGATGCAGAGCAGCATGAAGCTGTTCCATAGGTGCAACAGCAGCGTGAGGGCTTCCAGCAGGTAGGGTTTCAGTAGCTCATTCCCTCCTCTGGCATGCCCTCCCTGCCCCCAGTACCCACCTGAATTCTGTGGAGCAAAATCTTTAGAGAGAGTCCTTACAAAACAGTTCCCTGCAACCTGTGCCCCTCTATAAAAGAATTCCACTGTATTTTGCCAGTTCTTTCCTAGGCATCAGGGTTTGGCTCAAAGCAAACACTTTTTTCTTCATTCGTCGGCATACAGGATTTACACAGTAATTATTTTTACACACAATCTGCAGAACCACTCTGTAATCTCCAGACAGTAGAAACATGTAATTAGTAATTAGGCAGGAGCATGGTATTTAATAAGTGCAATTCCTATATAAAGAAATAACCTAAGAGAAGAGCATTTGGTTTCATGTAGCACCTTTCATGCTTAAGGGATCTCAAAGTACAAACAAGTTAAGCACAAGATGGAGCAATTAAAAGTATGTTTAACATTCCATTTCTAAGAACACAGGTAAGGATAATAGACGTATTAATGAGCAGGACTCGGTTACTTAAATAGAGCAGCAGCTGAATCTGAATCTGAAAAGGTTTCCTTTTCAGTTTGGCTAAGTAACCATACTTACACAAATTAACTGACTTAGTTCAACAAAAACTAGACTGGTGATATCATGAGAACAGGACAGGAAGAGATAACAAGAGAATTCTAATGGAAAATGGAGTCTCATGTCTAGGGCCATATACCGTAAACATTTAAGCCTGTGTGTAATTCCACACACGTTAAAAGTGCCACTGAAATGTACCATGCTTCACTTGAAGTGTAAATCTGCCGCTGAGACTTAATACGCAGATGAGGATTAAATATAACAAGTAAGCACCATCCACAGGTCTCGGTTTCATGTTGTCAAATCTCATGCACATGGCTGAGCACAGAACAATACATCCTCCTTTTTATAGCTGAATAAAACAGGGCCTTAGTCAGCATGCTGTGCACGTGGCAGCCTGGTGACCATGGGAATCACACAGAAATTTCAACTCACCTTGGCTTCACACTTGACGCTATTTCCCTACAAATTGACAACCAAACATCCTCCCCAGGAAGTTTTCATCCCCTTCTCCAGGGACTGGTAGGGAAATCCAGTCCTCTCCCACTATGCCTGGTTCCAGCCCAGGGATAATAACCAGCAGCTATGGTCTCTTCTGTTCCACTCCTTGTTGCTGTTTCTCTGGGCTTCTTCCTACTTAGCCTGTCTCAGACCACGCAACATCACTAGGTTCACTCTTGCTTCAGGGCTAGGACTCACACGGTCCTCTCTTAGAGTCCCCTAACACAATCTCTATTTCATCCTCCTTAGACGTGACCTTACTTCTCTCTCTCCCAATTAAATGCCTCTTAGGACTCTCTCCCTATAAGTGCAGTTCCTACCCTTTTCCGAGAGCTTCCCACCAGAGCCTGATCTGCTTTGTAGGTTGTTCTGTACCACTAGTGGCTACTGGCCTGCCTCCTCTTCTCAGGTGAGGACAGCAGGGCTTGATCTCCTGGGCTTCTTTCTCATTAGCCCTTGAAGCGGCTGCAGCCAGAGAGTGGGAAAAAGTGTGTGTATGTGTATGTCTCTCTCTGTGTCTACAGCCCCCTTCTGCTCTAAACTTCCTCCCTTTGTAACCACCATTCAGCCCTTCCCCAATCAGGCTTCATTTCTAAACCTGACTTTCTTCTCTTCCCTCTTTCCTGTGCCACCAGGTAGCACAAATTGCCTTTCAGGGCCACCATAACTCTTTCACAGCTGGCAGGGTCTTCACTTCATTATACCACCCAAAATATAAATAAGGAAACTAATGTTCCATTTGATCCCATCACATTGTTCACTTTGCTTTTGTTTAAAACCCTTCCCCATCCCAGGTCTGTCTGGTGTATGTGGACTGCAAGCTCTTAGGGGCAGAGACTGTTTGCTTCTCTCTGAATGTATAGGGCCTGGTACATTGGGAGCTCATTCTTGGTTGACCCTTAGGCACTGCTATAAAAACAATAAATAAATAGTGTTATTTCCATCCCTTTTCTTTTCATGAGATTGCATGCCAGATTAAGTAAATGCAGGCCTATCAGGAAGAATTTGGCCTTCCACTGCTTTTAAAACAGGAGCAGCAAGAGGCGCTTTGGCGGCTTCTATCATGTGGTCCGGATCAATTCATCATCTGCGGCAATAAAAGGTTCTAAGGAACTGGTTGCTCCACTACAGTTGCTAGCTACTGAAGCTGCTGCTGTATATAGCTGGAGGAGCATGGCAGTGTGCCGCTAATTAGGTGTTAGCTGCCAAAGATCTCTTCCTTGTCGCTTTAGCTGATTTGTTATTCCATGTAAGAGACCAGGGACCTGGTTCTCAGTTACGCTAAAGCTGCTTTGGGCCACTTTGGCAACATAGAGGCCTTTAACATGGACATAAGCAGCCTCCTGAGACTATTGCTTCTTCAAGGAAGTCTCCATGGCTGCAGTGAAATTGGTTTAAGGGTTTCACACAAGCCCTACTCCCATCGCCTGGAATACAGGGAGGTTTGCAGGGGGTAGGGATGTCTGACAAACACTATACGACGCCTATTCTCAGCTTTCCAGGGCTCAAATAGGGCTGTGATAAACAGAGTATAAATGAACATACACCAGCACAGGCCCCTGCCTGGGCTCACAATACAGGAAACATAAAGATGGCTGAAAAGTTTCCATTACCCCGTATCTCCTCAGCTGCTTCTTCTTGGATCTTTTGGAGTGTATTTTTACTGAGTAAAAAGAACCCTCTGTACAAATAGGTAATTTAAAAAAAAAAAAAATCCTCCACAGAAGTGGGGGTAGGAATTTGTAATTCTTTTTCAGATGTGGGGATAGGACTGTTTAACAGCATATCAGTCTTTTACCTCATAGGGCATTGGTTTGAATTCCTCTCAGTCAGTAGAACAGGTCATCTGCTTTTATTGCTAACATTTGATCTGCACCAATTCACTGTCATTCATCAACACAAAAAGCCTCTAATCAACTGTTAGTGCAAAGCCCAGCTGAAAAATGCTGTCTATTGTAGTGAAGTGGATACCTGTTCAGAAAGAAAATACGTTGCTGTGCTGGCCTCCAGTTGCAGGTACCAGGACAGCCATTCCTCATGAGTTGGTCAATTTGATTTTGACCTTTAGAAGACTAGAATTTTGAATACAAAAGGAGCATTTGTTCGTCTGCAGCTCTTGGAAGACATAAACTTTTACATAGGACCAGCTGACGCAATCACAAGTTTGCAGGCAATGGCCAGTTTCTTTTCTTGGTTCTTGTATATTTAATATGTTCTTGGCAGGGGGAAAAACCATGCTGCATGATGCACAAATTTACTATCAGAGGGGTGAACATAAGAAGTAAGACACTCAGCCACCTTGTTGTGTGATTTTTGTGATGTGGCTGTCAGGGGAAAAGAAACCTTGCAGCTCTAAAGCTCATTTTGCAGGCAGGCATCAATCACCATGATTCAGATGGACACCATCGTCATCAGTGAGGAGAGAATCCAGCACCTCATCCTTCATCGATAGTTTAGAATGACGATTGTTCTGAATGGCGATAGTGGTGACAGAGAATGATGACCTGTTATAAATGGCACTTAGAATATGCAGTTCCCTGAGGCATTGCACTGAGGAATTAATCAAACTATGTGCACATATATAGGTTTCTGCACACTTTGGACCTAGAAATAAGCATGCAGATGCGACTACTACATTTTTGTGAGTCTCAGAAAATGTAGTGAATGACGTCAGAGAACAGAGGTTTGGTAAATTAATGCACTCTGGAAGTATGTGAAGGATGGTTGGACCCACGTATATAAGGACAGCACTGAGAAAACAGCCCTACAAACGAAGGTCAAATATTAACACCAATTGCAACTAATGCAGTGAGGGAAAAATCTGAGAGACACAATCCACTGCAATGAGGATCAGTACACATAAATACATACATACATAAACGGTTTGGGTGAATGCCTAATGATCCTCCCATAGAATAAGGGGCCTGGATTAAACCCATGAGCTTCAAATACATGAGGAATAAAGTGCTGGAAGAATGCATGGAAGCTCCCTGAAGCCTCTGCAATTAATCAAGCAACACTAACCAAGGCAACTGCCCATACCATTTGCAAATAGCAGTGGATGTACATATGGAAACACAGTCACTCTGTCAATGAAGAAAACTGAATGTAAAGTCTGCTAAAAACACTCTTTCAATTGGGAAGGAATTCAGGTATTTTCATGTCTGGGGCCCACATTCTATTATTTAGCCAAACAGAACGAGTCCTTTTGTTTAAAGGAAGGCAGGAAAAGATCTGACGTGTCTTAGACCATCTCATGTGGTTCTGTCAAAGTTACAGTGCAAGTTGCACCTCAGGCCCATGTATTCCCGTGCTAGTGCACTCCTCCGGTGATGGGTCTGGCTTCCCAGCATCACTTTCAAGGGTGGAACCAACCATGATGGGACAGGGTCCCTGGCGGGCAGCAGCATGCTTACGAAAACTGTTAGCCTGACAGTCCCAAATGGGTTTGGCCTTTTCCTAACCTGTGACAGTGGTTGATTAAAACGACTCAAAACCACCTTCTTCAAAACAAAGCATTATTGATTCAGCCACACATTTGTAGCATGCAGAGTAACAGGATAAAACAAAAACACAATTATCTTGAAAGCTTTAAGTTCTCTTCCATCTAGCTACCTCTCTCTGGCTGGGAGCCACAGACTGCCCTTCCCACAATATGTTCTATCTCTTTGCATCCTTGCATTTCTGTCTGTGCTCCTGGGCTCTCCTTCTTCTTCTCTAGGCCAGCTTTTTTAAGGTTTGACTATCCTCTGGCTCAGGTATGGGGGAAATAACCTTGCAAGCTTAATTGGAGCCAGGAAAGGGGCATTCCCTAATCAATAGTTTCTTCATTGTTTCCACAAGGACCCTTCCTATTCTCAGGATTATACTTAAACTTTTCTATTGCTTTGTTTCCTGTGGATTCCCCTTAACAGCCTCCTTTGATTTAACTTTCTGCAGCCGCGCAAGATAATATCACACAGATAAACTGAGGTGCATACGCTATTTATAAAAATAATAATAATACAGGTGTTTCCCTTATTTGAACATTTCTCCACCTTCTGCATGACAACACTGATTTGTTCAGAAACGGTTCCTGTTTGTAATCCAGTTGGGGAACAGAAGACATTGCACATAGAGACTGCTACCAGAAAGAAGCTGTCAAATTTAAAAACATTAGTGAAGGCTTGGCAGCGATTTACTTCATTTTTTAATAATGATCCAAGAGTTCTGATGTAGTTAAACCCTAAGAAAGAGTGACATACATGTTTTTAAATGATTACTCTAACAATCAATTTTCATGGGTTCTTCAAGGTTGAGAACAAATTAACCAATCAACCTCCACTTCAATCAACTCTTAGATGATTAGGGTGAGTAATTTACATGGCTGCATGAACACCACATACCAACTTGCTGTGTTTTTGCTGACTCAGAAGACTTCCGTGTTTGCATAATAGATCTAATAAAGATTGAAAACTACAGCTGTGGAAAGCTTTCTGATATGAAATATTGTATGAAGGATGCTGTGACAATAATCATTCCATCCTCCTCATCTATATATCTCAAGTCTTCCCCTCCTCCCCCAGACATTCCCAATTACGGCTAATACATCCTAGAGTGCAGCTATTTATAATAATAATAATAATTAATAATAAAGTATCTGCAGGCTCTACTGTATTTAACTGTAAAAATCTAATATGATTAATCAAGCTGTTCTATTCAGGGCTGTTGAATTTCTTCAACACAGAAAGCTCTTCTGAATATCTTAAATGCCCCCATGAGAAAAGCACTTCTGAAAGCAATGAACTTTCTAGAAACCAGTCCGTCCCCAGCGGCAGTGAAATAGAAGGGCTGGAGATGCAGTAACAACTAAGGGGTATTAATCATATGTGCATCATCTTCTCTGAATTACTGAAACCCAACCTAACCAAGATTGTAAAATGACACAAAAGCTGAGAATCTCCATTGTGGCTTGATCTTCTGAGCCAAATCAGGAGGCACAATGGCGTGGAATTCTGGGAACAAAGGTGGTCAATCTGGGGTGCTACACAAATAATAGATGGAATCCTTTGAACAGTGCAAGTACAGTGGTCTTCAGAGGAATATGCAAATGCTCAGCACTCCATCTGGAGGGCTTTCCAGTAATAATAGTTTCAGGATTCTTCTTCAGATAAATTGGCTGGGCTGCAGCATTCAGCTAAAGCATTCTAGAATAGCATGCAGATGCTATAGGAGTAATGGAAACCAGTTCAATCCAAACACTCACATAGCATAAAGGGGACATGAATTTAACCTCTGAGCTTCAAATACATGAGGAATAACGTGTTGAAGGAATGCACAAAAGCTCCCTGAAACCCATGCAATTAATCAAGTAAGACAGAGAAAGATAACTGCCCAGACTCTTTGCAAACAGCAGTGGATGTGTATATGGAAACATGATAGTTCCCTGTGACTTCAGCGGGAACTGCACATACATATTGAAGGGCAAAATTTGTCCCATCCAGCCCATCCAAAACATTTCTGCTAAAGTAACCTTTCTCCCTCACACTGCACTCATCTTGCCCATCTCCCTGAATCTCTTCAGTGTTTTCTTCTCTCTTTTCTCATCAAGTTCATTCTCTTTGCCCTTATCTTTACTGCCCTATCTCACCGCTGGATTAAAAACCTAGGCACCAGCTAATGGACACAGGTGATGAGGTCAGTATCTCAGGTGCTTTCATTAAAAAAAAAAAAACGTTTTGAGCCCTCCTGTTGTCAGTGAAATTAAAGGTTTGAAAACATAACCTGAGTGTAACAGCTGCAATGACCTCTCTGCCTGACAGGCGGCTGACACTCCCCTTCTTGCCCTGCCCCCCCATCCCGACTACAGCCCCTCCAGCCACTCAGACCCTTTTCCCCAGCACCAAGGGGCCATACCAGGGATGAAGACCTCAGCCATAGAGTATATGAGAAGGGATTCAAAGTTGCCAGGGAGTTTTTGTAACTGGAGTTGTCCCACCATATCAGAAAGGTTAGGAGAAGAATCCAAGTGAACAAAGGGCCTGTGAAACACTTAGCAGTATTACAGAAAGGAAAACTCCTCTTATACCAGTTTTGTGGACACCTGTGGATTTGTAGGAGAATCCTGAAACAGAAACATGGACATTCAGCAACAGGAAGTAGCTGAAACTTTCAGGCTAATAACACGTGAGTAAACCAAGCTGAACAAAGGACATTTTAAGGTTGACAACAAAATATATAAATGGGCAGTTAAATCTAGAGAAGGAGACAAGGAAAATGAATGACAATAAAAGGAAATATTAATATGATAACAAATATCACGAACTCCCATACCATACCAATCAACAGCTTATTGATCAATCAATGAATGAATGAAACAAAGAGCTATAGATTATTTGTGGAAATACAGCATTTGAGTATTATAAGGTTGCACCAAATCCATGAGATGTTATGCATATAAAAATAGCATATATCCATTGCATGCCAGTTTATGTACTTTACATAACCCTAAAATAAAAACCACAATAAACTTTTTCTTTGATAAAGAACAAAGCAGAAGTGACATATTGAAAAACAAAATCTGATAGCTCTACAATTGTCTGTAAAAGGCTTGTGCATATCTTTTTCTTTTTCAAAATTGTTACATACAAATTCTGGCTGCTCACTGAGTGTCCATTGACATAAGAACATAAGAATAGTCATACTGGGTCAGACCAGTGGTCCATCTAGCCCAGTAAACTGTCTTCCAATAGTGGCCAATGTCATATGCTTCAGAGGGGATGAATAGTACAGGAAATCATCAAGTGATCCATCTTGTCAGCCATTCCTAGCCTCTGGCAAACAGCAATCCCTGCCTATCCCGGCTAATAGTCATAGATGGACCTATCCTACATGAACTTATCTAGTTCTTTTTTGAACCCCTCTGGATTTCTCAGTCTTCTTGAACAAGTGGCCTGCAAATGAAAATAAAATCAATGTATTTTGCAAAATAATGTACCTTTTTGCAGATGGCCCCACCAAAGCAACCATTTTAACAGTGGTCTTGTCTTATAGCAGAGCCATAGGTTAAGGGATAACCTGGTTCATACTTACATACACACCGCTATTACAATATGTGGAGTGCATTACTGCTCTGAAACCCATGGGGCAAGGAACCAATGCACACACCACAGATAGACCTTCCAACTGGGAGACCTTAAAGCCCATTTGGGATGAATATTACAGCATGAAAAATCAAGACACTGTATGAACCTTTGCCAAACTGTCAATAGAAAAGAACACCTGCCCTTTTTACAAAGGAAATCAGAGGCCCTTCCTCAAAAGCACTTTCTCCATATTTTGTAAATATATTTGTCTAGATTTTCAAGAGTTATCGTTTACAGACTTAATTAGATTGACATGCTTGTAAACCTACATACTTTCAATAAACATAGACATACTGGTGACTGAATAACTGTTTCCAACCTATCAGGACAGCTCTAATGAAAAGAACTGTGTAACAATTAGCCATAAGTTAACCCACCTATATAAGCAAGCATAAGTTACATACTGGCAGCAAATTAGCAGGGTAAATTGTTTATGCTGCAGTAAGGAGATCTGGGATACTGTGAATATCAGATTACCTTAACATGCTGCCAAGTATACGGTAGGAAATTAAAGCAAACATCATCCAGTAGAAAAATATTATTGCAGTTTCTCTGTAAGATATAAGCCTTCGTTTAACATATATTTTCCTATTTTATTGTTATACGGGACTTAAAATTAACCTGAGAAATAAAGCACATGAAGTGACAGAAGGATTTTATCTTGCTGTTGTGTTAGGGTCTTGACAAAGATGATGCTTGAAGGATGTTTCTCTGTTTGATTTTATTGAAAAAGATCAAATCCCAGTTAATGTTCTAAGGGAGACAACAATGGGAGATATCTGGGGAGAGTGAAAAGGTAACTGACACATGAGAATAACTTTCCCTGTTAGATGTTTTCATTTAACCCTTTAGACACTGATCATCTCTCAAGTACACAGAACCTGGAAACTGTAAGGATCAGCAGGGTGATCTGCTGGGAATGGGTGTTATAGGATCAAGGAGTTTTCATCAGCAGGAAACTGGGGGATTTTGGGACTCTCCCTGGGAGTCTTGCTTTACCGTTGCCAGAGATACTCTGCTCTTCAGCCTAGGTTGCTCATGAATCTTCTCTCTGCAGCTGGTTCTCATCCGGGTTGTTCAGGAACCAGACTGCAGAAATGGGAAGATCAGAGTACAGTCTGCAAGGGCTTTCGAGAACACTAGAAGTGGGAGAATGAGGGAACCGTTTGAAGGGGGATGGGCTGAGGCATTTTCAGGAGTACTATGAGAATGAGCTTTCATTGGGAGATGATATTCCCTGGAAGATGACAATGGCAACTCTGGGATTGAGCCGGAAGAAAGGAAGTGCTACAAATCTGTGGGAGAGATTACTTCACTGCAGAGCTATTGCTCTCGGGGGTCAATCATTTAATACTCTATTTAAAACACACTTGAACCCATGCCTGTGTGTCTCTAACAGTTCATACCTTCTTGGATTATTCTGACATCTGTCTGACCCAAGCAACCCTGCTTGGGCTTTAGTGAACAATGCTGTACATTTTCAAGCTCGCCCTACGCTCAGGAGCACTACAGAAGCATGAAACAACCTGCGCTTTTCGGCAGCCTCATTTCATTAATCTTCCAGCTCTACAGCCGTGCTGAAGCGCGCAGACTTAGAACTGCTTGTTCATTGCGGTTCTAATAACAGTGGCATATATTAAGGCACCAGACTTCGATATAAGCAACCTGTCAGGCTGCAAGAAAACCAGTATCTTTTAAAATACATTTACCAAACAATAAATAAAAATGATCACCGATCAGCTGCTTATTAAATTGTATTTGCTATGTGGAATTAAGGGCCATCTTTGTATCCAACCGTTCATTTTTATTCTCACTTACTAGCTCTATATACCATCATTTGAACCTTTCCCATTCTTAGGAAAACAATGGATTTCTTTACTCTGGGGAACAGCGATCTTTGGTGAGGCTCCTTGCAAAGCACCCTGATGTTTATTACAGGTACCTCCACTACTCCAAACTCAGAAATAGCTTGAACTTAGTTTGGCTTAGGCCTATATCAGTATACGCACATCGCTCAGAAAAATTCAAGTGCAATATGTATGTGAGTGAGCATAATAAATGATTAGCTGAGTTTTTAATATCTCTTGATATACAAGTTTGATTCCTATCAGCCATAGGCTATGTTAAAAAAGTTTAAAATGGCTTGCTTACATGGTAGTCCACAAAAGCTTTCGATGACAATGTAGCGGTCCGCATAAAGGAAAAAGTTGGGAACTGCTGCATTAGTGCATTTGTTTGTTTTTAATCTAAAGGTATATCTGGTATCAGTGAATGACGGGAAGTGACACAGCCCATCCAGCAAGTCAGCCATGGTACCAGATAGGGCACTTTAGAAGTATCAATATCCCTAGGAAAGCTAAAATCCTGAAACAAAAGAGACAATAAAATATTTACTCACTATCTTTGCGAAGCAATCATTTTTTCCTTTTATTTTCTCTATGGCAGCAAATTTGCTAGTAACAAAAACCAATTGATCTCTTCACATTATTTTGAACCAATTATGCTGAAAATAGGGAATAATGCTTGCAGTAAAGAGTCTTGATAACAGTGTTAAATACTCTTGCTAAGACAGGAACAGCATGACATTTTGTTTTACGTATGAATTTGCTATTAGCTCCAAATTATTCCATTATGCAGGTTGTGACTCCATAGTTGATAAAAAGATGAGTTTTGCACTTGAAACCTTTGTTGAGTCTAGCCCTCACTGCAGAAAGGATTTATGCATATGCTTTGCTTTAGGCTTGCTGAGCCATCCCATCGACTTTAGTGGAATTACTCCTATATCTAGAATTAAGCACATGCATAATTCTTTGGAGAACTGAAACCCTAGCATATCTGCCACAGAGAGTATTTGTTCTGTGTGTGGGTTTGAAATTACATAATTTATTTGACTAATTTTAGATATAAAATAAATTACTCAGAAAGATTTTTCTGGGAATTAACAAGTAAACCAAATTTCTTTATGAATAAAGATGAAAAACGAACCCTTTAAGAATTTTTCTGTGTGTCTCACCTTTTTCCATATGCCTCTAGATAACAAAGGGCTTCTTATTAACCCTTCTAACAGATGAGCTGAGCAAAGTCAGGCCTAGCACCCAGCTCAGTGATACTGCTCTGTTTCCTGTTTGACCCTCCAGTAAAAACTCACCAAAAGCACCACAATAATCTATATTTGAAAAAATTAAGCCAAGTTTTTAATGTTCTTGTCTCCAGTTGCTATGATTATAGTTAGGAGCAGGCCAACAATTCAGGTATTGTTAAACAGTATCTTCATGCTATCACAGAGAACTTGAGAGGAGTGGTGGTGATTGGGCTTAATTTGAATGCTGCATTTTCATTGGCTGGGGTAATCAGTGATGTGTGACAAGTATGTCATCTACTTGGTCATTTATATGCACAAAGAATGGAAACATTTACATGAGTTGCTATCGCTACAGGAACCCAGGAACGCTGGATCTAAAGCATGGTCTTCTATTAGCTGGAGACAAAAAGCCACATTGGGTAAGTGTGGGCTGCACATAATCAGAGAGAGCACAAGGAGCGGTTAGAGGCTGTCTCTCAGAGGCTGACTGGGGAACCTGTGAATCTAGGGTCAAATGTTCCCTGGGTCCCCATGGAAGAATATAAAATAAAAAGCAGTCATTCTAAAAAGGAGAACACACATGGTTGGGATGGAGATCACAGGCTATAAACATTCTTTCAAAAATGTATTTATAAATATTCAAATACACTGAAAAATATTGTGAAATATTTTTAAATTGCTGACATTTTCCATTGCTGAAAGATTATTTTTCAAAGTTGTTTTTATAATGCCTGCAATGATTGGTGTTTGAAGCTACTGTTTATCAACTTTTAAAGAGCCAAATGAATGCTACATATACGTAATTTATATTTTCCATCATTTTTCTATCCACAATTATACAGTACAATATTTTTGAGGTGGTAGAAGGGAACTGCAGAGTTAAGACTGAAATGTTATGTTTAATTCTTCCCCCTTGTGTCTTAATATGGTATTTCTTAAATATGGTTTTAGGTCTTAAATATGGTATTACCCTATAGCCAGGAGAATGTGGGGGCAGCTGCCCTGTTCTCACTGTAATGAGCCCTTTAGTCCCATCTGGATTGGCCAGCACCACAGAACCAATGTGTCACAATCTTGATACTCTCCTCAGGGACCATGTTGATCTCCTCAGGGACCAACACTGACTTCATAACGCTGTGCTTTGTGCTGATAGATGACAGGATGCAGAGCTAAGATAGGAAACTGACCTGCCTCAGTGTATGACATCTTTTTATGCTACGCCAAATAATGCTTTGATAATATCATGCGAACTGGTATTTCTTACACACCCTTTCGAGTTGGTCTGATATTTGAATCATTGTGAATTCTTGAAAACAAGCTAAGTTTGAAGTAAAAAACGGTTTGGGAGACATTTTCAATTGCAGAATCCACAGGGCCCCAGCATCATGAAACTAACACTCAATGGTAGGATAAATCTTTACAGCACCTAACTTGCCTCTAGACATTCTGACGAGTCTCTGGATTTTATACCCAGGCCATACAGCTTTGAATCTAGGCCGCAGGGAAACCACAGTTTCTCCCAGGCTTCCGCAAAAAGAGCAATTATTTAGGCTGGCCTGCCAGCTCAAGAGTGCCATATTCCTTCATCACAGAGCTGTCTAGCAAAGACCCCAAGAGAGAAGATTGAGTCCAGAAGTATTAATAAGACTGCATATTTATACCCCTTCTGAAAAGGGTATTTCTTTGGAATTGTTTTCCTGAGTCTCTTCCTTTTCACTCTTCTTAAGGTACATGAAGCCAAGATGCCCTTAGAAACAAATAGCTAGCTTTGCCCCCTTACTATGATATATACATCACAGGGCTAAATCCTTTGTTGGAGGCTTGTTCTGTATGACTGGGCACTGCTGTCTATCCTACAGAGGGAGGGTTGATTTGTTCCCCACTTACAATTGATCAGCTGGTACAGACTGAGCGTCAGAGAGTCAGCCTTACTGCCTACATTCAAAACAGCAACTAGTCCCCAAGAAAGGTCTGTATCTATGGCCCGCACGGGAGATACTTTACTCCGCAGAGCTCACTCCTCACCCATTATTCTGATATGCAATCTCTTTCATTTTCATCATGACAGAGTTCAAAGTGGAGGCAATAAGAGGAGGTTTGTAGGTAATATAGATAGGAATAATTAACTACAATCCTCTGGCTGGTGGATGAGTTGGTAGACAGATAGATAGGGGAACAGGGAAGTGGCTCTGCTGTGTATGTATGTATATGTGTGTATGTATAACTACATATATATGTATGTGGGGATGCATTATATATCACAGTTGGAACATCTATGGAATAGTTCTGTTCTTTGTCTCCAGTGGACTTGGACTTCCCAAGGCTCCCCCAAGTTTCTACCTGATGGCTTTGCGAGAACAAAATTGGAAGCTTCCCTAATTCAGTTATCTTTCAAGTATAGTCTGGCTCTGAGAAGCAGAGATTTAGCAGTACAACAACTAATGCAGTCAACACCACAAAATACTCCACAGCAATCCCTTGAAACCAAACCTCATTAGAACCATAAATCTTCTGCTATATACCCCAGTCTCTCCCAGTAAAATTCCTAGAGGAACTGAGAGTTTCCACTCTTTCTAAAGCAAACTCTCTGAAATCCTCATAGCCTCCATGCCCCTATTCCACTGGGATAGATGGAACATTGCTTTCTTTAATATATGTAATCCATTTTTATCATAATTTCTCATCATTTTCAATCTGTACTCATGTCTCACCAAAATATAAAACAAAAATATTCCAACTCCTTTAATAAGGGAGCATTTTTTTGGTCAGAAAATATAAACTCGATCTTGCAAAAAATAAAGGAATAGGTAGAAATAAAGTAAGTATAACTTTATAAGCCCCTAATACCTTTTTACTAAATATACTACAAGACAGGAAATACTTCTCACCACTGGCTTCACAATGCTTAGCTTTGCCCTGAGAGGACATCACAGTGCAGACCGAAGTTAGGAAGGTGGCCTGCTTTAAAAAGAGAATAGTATCTCATTATATCAGTCTAAATTATTTGCCAAGTGATACAACTAATAATAGCATATAAAAAGGAATTTCTTACAGAGCCTTTGTTCACAGTGTCCAGACCTGGTTTGACACTTAAGACATAGCGAATTTTACAAAGCAAACCAAGTTTCAATAAAACCAGTTCAGCAATTTTAAGGTAATGAAGAACTGTGGACTATGTGCCACATTGTATTTTAAGGCTGACTGAATAGAGCTTGGAATGCCTTTACTCCCTCCAGCTACTAGACAATCCAATCACAGCAAGTAGTAATCAAAGCGGCCATCCAAAGAGAAGACAGAGAGGAAGTACCATCATGGGTAAGTGGATTGGGACATTGTGACACTCAGCATTCAGGGCCCACTGAAGTCAATGGAAATATTTCTATCGACTTCCACAAACATTGGATCAGGCCCATTGTTAGAAGTATACTTGGAGTGGCTCAAGTGGTGAAGTGAAAAAGAAGGGACTTAAGAGAAGGAGGGCTAGGAACACACAGAACAAACTATTAAAGAAATCTGGGAATCAGGAGCTGAGAAAGCTTTGATTAAAAAATTTGTCTGAAAAAATTGTCTGAAAATCATTCAAACTGTGAATTGCAAATATTTGCAATATGCAATCATTACTGTGTTGGTTACCTGTATAAAGCATGTGGCCCTAGATCTTTTCCCTGCTTTGGCATAGTAGAATACCTGGAGCTATGCCACTGTTTCAGAGTAAATACAGCTGAATCAAAATTCTCTTTGGAATTTGAAGGACATTTTGCAAATTGGTGAAGAGACCATTCTTCCACACCCAGTTCTGGTACTCTGATGAATAAAATGGTCTCCCTGTTCCCCACCCAGTATGTAAAGAGAAATATACCGTTGTTTTCTGTTGTGATTTTTTTTCTGCTGCTAGGGTGCAAAGAGCTTCTGCAGCACTCTCCATGCCACTTAAGACACACTATAGAAATGTACAGGATGTTGTGGTCTGACCAGCTACTGGTCTTGATACTTCCTTTATGGTACAGAACGGGACTTCATTTCAGACCCACATAAACTGGCACAAAGGGGGAGCACAGGGGGAGGATCTACACACATCCAGTGATCTTGACACCCTGCATAAGTGGCACACAGTGGCTCCAACCATGTTTCCAGTCTGCGGATTGGAGTAGCAGGTGTCAAGAACCTCAGATGCAGTCCCTGACCTGCCCTTGTTAGAATTTCATCCCTCGTTCCCTCAGAGAGTCAATTTAAAAGCCTGATGACACTGGCTTTATTGTGGAAGGAGTGGATTTCCCTGCCCACAGTAGATACAGCTACGGTGCCACTTGAAATTAAAAAACCCCCCACAAAATATATTCTTAAATAAACATTAAATATCCTCATCTCTCAAAGACATGGAAACAGGTCAGGAACTCTGTCCAAATTACCAGTGAACCATTCAATCCAGCTGAACAAAAGTAGATATTACAACAAGTAAGAAGATAACGGGGAATATGACTACTAAGTTGATC
This sequence comes from Pelusios castaneus, assembly GCA_007922175.1. Taxonomy (NCBI): domain Eukaryota; kingdom Metazoa; phylum Chordata; order Testudines; family Pelomedusidae; genus Pelusios; species Pelusios castaneus. The sequence continues at coordinate 50,971,573 of ML685755.1, forward strand.
AAAGGAGTAAAAAGTATGGCAGTGAAGATATCTTTAAAACCCTTCATCCCTATAATCTGAAGGATGAGAAAGGATCAAGAGTGGTGTATTAATTAAAATCACCTGACTTTATGTGGACGGATATTATTGGGTAGATAATAAGGCATAAATTGTGTGACAGTGGGTAAAATGGAAAGGAATAATTTCATACCTGACAACTGAATTACTTTCCCCCTGAAGAATAATGACTGAAATGTTCCCTACCAAGAAATGTTGTTGAAGCAGGAAACTTAGGATTCTCTTGTGTCCTTCAAGAGACAATTAGTGCTATTTTAAGGCAAACAATCTTAAAAGAAATGAGACTCAATGGGCTGAAGAGCCTTTTTTCCTTCCGTCATTCCTGATGTTCTTCATAATGTATCCTTTCTTTAAACATTACATCCCTCAATTAGCTCATAATTGCTGTCCATGCCATATGAATTATGCATTATTTGATACAAATTCAGGTTCTCTGGCACTGAGCAAAGCCGAGACAGTTACAGAACCTGGAGTAATTACAAAAGTAATCCCCAAAGACCCAGGAAGAAAATGTTATCTAGTTTAAGGACACCAGTTGGTTAGCGTGGTGCCCTTGTTCTAGGCTCCCCATTAGGCTGCTAAGGAAGCATGTGAGTTTGTTCCAGTGGGGATTAGGGGCCACATTCTTAAATGGTGTAAATCATTGCAGTTTAGCTGAAGTCAATGGAATTACCTCAATTTACACTTGCTGAGGATGTGGGCCTAATTAATTTGTGCTGACCCAAATTTCATCTTTGATACAGGCAGTTGACAAACTTTTACTGAATGAAAAGATGACTCAAGAAGGTTATTGATAAAAACAAAACAAGCCCTCTCCCCTCCCCCCCAAAACATGATGGTTGTTTTATTCCTGAAACAGCAGGAAGAAGAGGAGACTGCAGCCCATTAGTGGATTAAAATATATGCCTGAGTGTGAACAATCTGGACAAAGGAAGCTGTTTCTTGCTCTTTGTGAAGATTTAGATAACCATATTTAAGAGAGAAAATAAATATACATTAGAAAGGAGCTTATCTAGTAAAAATGATTTCTAACTAAAGCATGAGACATCTCAGAATAATTTGGTTCCCTCAACACCTGGCAAACAATAGATATCTAGTAAGAGACAAATCCATCATACTTTTTTTTTTAATCTACATGCCATGGACAGAACTGAAACTGACTGATTTAGGTGTTCATTTCTATGCTGGAAATATTTTTGATCCCCAAACACCCATATATACTCAAATAGAAATTGTACAATATGAGAATATTTATATCTTCCAGGTGGAAAAAGTAACATTGTAATTCTTACCATTTTTGTTCCTCATGGAGATCAGTGGGATTTTTCTGAGTGCATAAAGACTGAGAAAAAATTATGTAAGGACTTGAAGATCAGGATTTATGTACATTTCTTAGCTGAGCTGGTATTTTCAGCCAAGCCAGCTCCTTGGCTTCCAAAGCATGCAGAAGAATTGTAAAATCTATTCCCAGGGAAATATCAATAGAAAATGCATTTAATGAGTTAGATTGAAACCAAGTGGATAATAAGTCATTTTGATTGGAAGGAGCCTTTTTGTGGGCTATCTAGACACTTCCTATGCCCTGTGATGAAACTGAATAAATGACTAAAGCCTTGAAGAATATTTACAATAGAACCATACACCATGTGATATACACCTGTTTTTGGGTTTCATCACAAACTTGAGACTCACCCTAATTCATCAAGATGTTACTATGGTTTTCAAACCTTCTGAGGGAACCTGGGTCCAGTATCAAGACGATTTTTGCCAGTTTATGGTTTTGCATCCAAACAAATGAAACTCTGATCTTGATTGACTTTCACTTTGAATCTTTGGAGTTTATTTGCAATATCAACGGGTGCAAAACCCTTCTGAAATGAAACCAAAGATGATAGTTTCAAGTAAACCTGAAATCCTAAACTACCAAGTCTCATATGGCTTCCTAAAATGTCTGCATATGAAAAGGAAACCTAATTTAGCTATTTCCAAAGATGTTTATTCCATAGCTTGTTTAATGACCCGTAGCCCAACAGACAAACAGCAGCAAAGAAAACGTATTAATTTCTATCCAAAATAGGAAATTTAATAGCACAAATTGTTTAGCTTTCCCAGATTCTTATACCAACCTATTCTAATTCAGGGTTGTTTATAGAACTTCATTTGCCAGGAAAATTTGTATCTTAAAATGAAGTTGCACAACCTTTAAACTATTACAGATTTCTGGCTGATCAAACTCATTCAATGCTTTAGTGATAGAGCTATTTTCTTAATCTCTTTGAGTAAAAACTCTCAATGCTAAAAAAGAAATGCTTTAATTGTTATAATTACGAGAGACCATGAGCTCAGAAATGATCAGGCTAATTCAACAAAGTAGATAGCATTTTCAAGTATTTTCTATTTATTCATAGTGCACCACGTACTCCAGCGTATAATCCTAGACTTTAGTGAGGGAGCAAACTTTGAAAGGTCAGAAAGACCCCATTTTTACAGTCTACCTGGGTATCTTGACCTTCATCAGTATACTATCCGAGCACTTCACAGTCTTTAATGTTTTTATCCTCACAATACTCTGTGAAACAGGGAAGCATTCTTGTCCCTATTATACAGAGGAATAGAAGGAATGATTAAGGCCTTGTCTACACTACAAAAATAAGTCAACCTATGTTAGGTCGACTTATAGCCACCGCATTAATTACTACAGTGGCTGATGTCCACACTGTCCTCATTGGGTTGGTGGTATACGTCCTCACCAGGAGTTTCCGTTGACCTAAGAGGCACAATGCGGGGAGCTGAGGAGTCAGGCTGGCTGCTCCCTGAGGACAGCCCAGCTACCCCACTGGCTCCTGGTGGATTGCACCCTCCCCATACATACTCCCCATTCCCTGCTGGGAGATGGTGGAAGTTGCCTGGAGCGTCTCATCCCTGGGGAGTAGGGTCCAGATGCCCCGGCTTCTTGTCCCCCCATGCTCATCAGCTCCCAGTTGGGAGCTGGGCAGCCAACAGGGAGAGGGTGGAAAAGCTGGCCAGGCTTCTTGCCCCATTCTCCACCAAGGGCTGGGGGAAGCCACCCTGAAATGACAGCCAATAGCCAATGTTAAGAACATAGGATCTCCAGTGACACTGAGTCACTCTGACTACACTGACATAAGCCCTATACCTCTCGCTGAGGTGGTTTTATTACGTTGCCATTACGACAATGGGAGGAGCTTTTGAGTGTGTACACCTCCACTGTTTTGTTGATTAAAGCTGACTTTGATCAACAAAACTGTTGTGTAGAGCAGCCCTATATGACTTTCCCAGGGTCACACGAAATTTGTGAAGAAGGGAAGAACTGTACCTAGGATCACCTACACTAGCATCTGGATCACTGATTTGTTTTAACATGGAGAAAATCAAATTCTAGTCTGAGTTACGCCCATACAACCCCATGAATTTTTTTCAATATATGAGTGCAACACAGAAGCTGGCTCATTCTTTAAAACACTCTGAACATGGAGTTTTCTTCAGGAGCTGAAACCTGAAAATACCTAAAGTGGAAAAGGGCAAACTAAAGGACATTACTACCAAATACAAAATAAATATTACTTAGTTATTTACCACTAATTTCACCCAATCTTTCTAATATCTATGGTGGTGTTTCTTCACCAGAACTGCCTTCAAGGGGAGCAACCAGGTTTTAAAATATTCCTTTACAGTAGGTTCGCTTTGTTCTCTCTACTTTTGCTGCCATTCATTGGCCCCTTTCACTTTTCAAGTGTCCAGCAAAGATAAACATGTTAGTCTCCACTGAAGACCAAAGAAGATTAACTTTGTTATCAATCAGGAGAGGGAACTGGTAAAGCAAAAGGCCAAGATGGCGTCCACATGCAAGCTTAAAGAAGTTCACCTAAACTGATATCTAGCGTAACTCCACTTTGATCCTCTCTTTCTGGGTCCTTACGCCACAATAACTGAGAATCTGATATTCATTAGTGTATTTATCCTTTAAAACACTCCTTTGATGTAAAAAAATATTATTAGCTCCACTGTAATGGATGGGGAATTGAGACACAGAGGGGGAAGTCTTAGCTCCCCCTAAAGTTAATTTTGAAGTGTTTTGCATTGACTTTGACACTGGCTCTTACTTAGAAAGATTAAATGAGTTGTCCAAAGTCACACAGAAAGTATGTGTCAGAGCCAGGCATTAAATCCAGGTTCCATTAGTCCCTGTCCAGTGAGTTAACATAAGCGCATTTCTTTCTGGAGTCTCCAGCAGCCGAAAGCAAATGGCTGTTGCCTCTGGTCCTGCTGAAGGCAATGCCTTGCAATGTGATCCCACGATGATTTCTCTGAAACCAAATGACTTGTATGGCTTTGCAAATATCCTGAGACAGCATGAGGAAATCTGACTTTATCTCCAAAAACTTGAAAATAAAGCTGCATTACAGATTAAAAAAAAAAAAAGAAATTCACAAGCAATTTTGTATCTGTCTAAATATTTGTCAGAAAGCTTTTCATTCCTCCTCCCTACCTCCACCCCCAAAGCCTGCTACATCCAAAACAGTTAGTCACACCATGGAGCACAGCGATTTTGTTTTGAACGCCAGCCATCCAATCCAGTTTTTTTAGAAACCACTCACAAAACTCTGACCCTTTCCACACACACACATAATACAGCCAGTCACTCATGCATTAACAGCCATAAACCCCCAAAGGTCGTTACCATGACAACCCCAGGGTCCTTAATGACCCTGACAGTTCAATGATTTTGTTTTGTTTGAGAGGGAAGGAATAATAAGTCGTCTTCCCATCCCCACCCCCTCCACTGCACGGATATGCCGTTCATTATCTGATTCTAGGATCAGCCCTGGAGACAGAGCGGCAGCCAGCCCTGAAAGACAAGAGCCTCACTGCAGACAAAGAACAGTAAAGGAACTGAGCGTGCTCAGCACACTGCGGCCACAGCAGCCTCGTTAATTCCATCACCAACCCAACGAGTTTAAGCAAGTGCCAGGGGTATTACAGTAGTTTGTAGCAATATGTGGCATAAGTGAGCCCCAAATCACTGTGCAGTTATTTAGAAAGTACATCTTGCATACCGCTAACAGGAGTGCTTTTATTAATGATGTATACCAGAAACACAAGAAGACATTGCAGCTACTCGGTAGCAAACAAGACCTATCATTTTAATGATGTGACGAAGAAAGCAATTAATGTACTTCAATCTATTTCCCACATGTATCATATTTAACTTCAGAAAACTAGAGATCTCCAAGAGGAGGAAGTAGAACATCACATTGTTAAAACAGAGGCGGCTAGTCCTATTCTTTGAATGCACGTTGCCTGTTCTGCTCCAGAAATGAACTTCCCTTTCTTCCATTTGAAACCCGTTTCAGGCATCTTTAGACTCTGTTAAACACATGCATTACACGGTCTAGATGCTGGCTCACTATTGACCCTATACAGTTCTTTATTAAATCCAGGAAAATCTGCTTCCCTTGTTCACATGAATCGACTGGATCATATTCTGCCATTATTCCATCACTGCACTCACACGTCCTATATGTGGCGGTGCAGGTGTTGTGTGTGTGTGTGTCTCAGAAGAGGGTGAATTCAAAGTCTCCCATCTCTGCCGCTGTCCTGTGCTTTGGATTGCTCCTCTGACATTAATTATATAGAGCTGCCTTCAAGATTCTAACTTAAACTGGCTGCCAATGGCCCCAAGGTGTTCTTACAGTGGGGGGTGGGGGTGGGTATTGATAGTCGGTGTGCAGATTCTTTAGCCACCATGCCCCCGTTGCAGGGAAAAATTCCCTATGTTGCAGTAGGGGCAGGGAGGCAGAGTGTAGGAGCCAATATCACTGGATCTAAAGGGGTGCCGTGTTAGTGTAGTTCAGCAAACCAAACAAGGAGTCCTGTGGCACTCTTAACAGATTTATTGATTGCATGAACTTTCGAGGGAGAAAATCCCACTTTGCTATACCGGGGTGTTTATCCCATGGCCAGCTACACTAGTGAGGTTAAACAAAGTGACCACAATGCAGCCCAGACCCAGTATTACTACATGCACGTGCTGTTCATGTCGGTATTGTATGGGCCTGACCCAAAGCCTACTGAAGTCTACGGGAAAACTCTCAATGACTTCATTAGGATTTGGATCTGGTCCTATAAGAGCTACACATCTTATAACAATAATGCTTATTACTTTCAACTAAAGCCTCTGAATAACCGAGCAGTTGCAACTCAGTGACTTCAGTAGATGTTGACGGAGCTTAACAGCTCAGGGACCACTCAGAACCTGATAGTGTGGGGCCCAAAGAGCAAATATCTTTGAGTGCTGGGCCCTGGAAGAGGCTCAGTATTCTGACTTGTTCCTGAAGCACTTTAAATAGTTGAGTATTCCAAGGGAAGCCATTTTTTTCTGTAGAAGAAGTCAATAGGCTTACTTGAGATTACAGCTAAGCACGTGCATAGGTACTATGCTGTATCAGGGCCAGGGTGCTCAGCACCATGTGGGATGGAAGAAGGCAAAATCAGAATGAAGTAGCAGTGGGGAAATTAAGGAAAATTGCCTTTCCCAAGGCTCCGAAAGAAGCCCAAGTTAACATTGGAATACAGGAGCTTCTCACAATCGTGTAGTCAGGCCCACTGAGCCCTTTCTGCTATCGGAGCATTCATTTTCCATGTATATTACATCCTCAGATAAAATGATTCACCTTTCCAGCCTGCCTATGCGTTGTGTATTCATTCTCCCTACAACCTAATGCAAGGGCACAGGAAAGTCAGACTAAGAGCCAGCACAGCAGCCTTCAAGCCACACGTGGGAAAGGAAGGAGATTCTTAAAGAGTTCAGTGTCTTGCTTCTGCTGCTTAATCAGCCTTGGTTGTATACTACAAAAGGAAATCCAAACGATCAATTACAAACATATTCTTTAGACTAGCCCCTATGCTCTCAAATATCACATTTCCTCTTGTCCTCCATCCTTGTCTCTCTCGTGTTGGGCAGCTCCTTTCCCACAGTGCCCTGCCCCCATCCTTCCAAACAGAGCCTCTGCTTCTCTGTTTTTCACTACCTCATATGTTACGTGGAAGAAGCTAAGAGGTTGTGATTCATCCTCTTTCCATTGTTCCTGGTAGGGCTTGATAAAGTAACTTGTAATGTACGTCCGATAGCAATGAGTGATGCACTGATGTAAAGGGCAGCTCCCTCTTCCAAGTGTGCATGTAAGACACATATAATGCTAATGGGAGTTATGTACATTGTGTGTCTTGGGGGGCAGGAGTGCTTAACGTTGGGAAAACCCAGCTGCTTATCTTGATCTTTGGTGTGTTCATGCACAAGATTTCATCCAGTTTATGAGCCCAGGACATATTTAATCAGAACCAAGTCAGAAACAGAATTAAGGTGGACCTTTTCAATATTAACCTAAGGTAGTCAGAGGAGGGAGTTGGGCACCTAACACACTTAGGATCCTATCCTAGCTTAAGAGCATCACTGTTTACTTCTTGCCCTACAAAACACAAAAAAGTCAATTCTGAAATTATAAACACTTTGCAGAGTTACTACGATCATCATTTGTGATCCAGTAACAGCTACAGGCCCCAATGAGGTAGCCTGTATACAATCACATAGAGATGGTCCCTGCTCCAAATCACTTACAATTAACCAGACAAAAAGATGCTACGATGCCCATTTTACAGACTGTAATCAGAAGCACAGAGCTATATGAAGAGACTTGCCCATGTTCACACAGACAGCCGTTAATAGAGTCAGGAATAGACCTCAGATATCCTGCTCTCTAATTTGGGGCCTAGATCGCAAGACCATCCACCCCCTTTCCGTTTACCGTGGTGGTCTTCTTTCGAGTTCTTTCTTACTCCATTAAACACCCATTTACAACAGAGATGTTTGAAGGTGCCCGATCTTCTCTTCTTCCTTATTTTTATTTCATTCAGGTCACATATCACATACCAGTTCAAACTCCGGCTCCATCCACAGACAAAATAAATCACACTGGGTCAGATTCTGTTGCCCAGGTTGAGCGGTACCTTTTATGTCAAATCACAGGTCCTTGAAATGATGTATTTCTTGTTGTTTCCACTAACTGCAATACCTGCTGAAAATTGTAAAGGATAGTAAAACAAGTGTAGTTTTAACTGAGGGACAACGTGAGACGCAACAGCATCTGAAGACTTGCCATGCAGATGTTTTGTCTGGAGATGTTAACGAGGAGGAAAAACAAACACACAAACAACAATCTACTGTTTCATCTTCCTGATGATTTATCTGTTCGTTTAACTCTGCTATTATAATTATTAAAGTGTAATTTATTTTAAAAAGAAAACTCTGCATTTGACTTTGTTTCACATGTGCAGTATCTTCATTCCATGGAACAGAGAGCCTGTGTGATGGTTGCAAATGACCCTCAGGAGTCAGCAGTGAGGGATTCTACTCCCAGCTTTGCTAATCACTCATTCATAAGCTTGAGCAAGCCATTTCACTTCTGTAAGCATCTGTAAAATAGGTATAATAGCTACCACAGGGTGAGTCTATACTGATGGCGGCAAATTCGCCATTGTCAGCGTGATCTTCAGTTTTCGATTGAGGTGTCTGTGTAGACACGCTCAAACTAAAACGGAACCAGAGCTGGAACACCAGCTCTGTAACTGCACTAACACTACGCCGACCAGACGCCATTTTCCAGTCAGCTTAGTGTTAGCGTGTAGTGAGGGTTTAAGAGGTCGGCGGGAGATACGCAAAGTATTTTACGTACCTTGCATATTTCCTGTCGACTGCCGTCGAAAATGGTGGTAAGTGTAGACTAGGGCTCAGAGAAGTTATGTGAAGTTTATTTCATGTTTGCAAAACAGTTTAAGATTCCTAGATAAATAATGCTCTTTGCTTGAATATAATAGATTTAAGATGCCATCTCAACAGGCGAAATAAAGAAAAATGAGATTCCAAGATATACCTGTCCTTGTTTCTAACCGTACCTATCCTAGCAGTGATTTCCCTGGTAATCAGAGCACAGAGACTGAAATAAAAAAGGCAGAATGACTATGCCTTTTCCATTTCAGTGTTGAGAGGAAGACAATAACTTCAAAGGTTCAGATGCCCCAAATTAGCTTTTCTTATTACCTGGTTTGCACAAATACAATCTGTGCCAATTCACTCAGGCCTCCTCAGGCTGACTCAGAAGATACTGACTCAGTACGATCTGATTGTACTGCTAGGGACATAGTTTGATGGCAAGAATAGGTTCCTCTTCCAGGAGGATAAATGTGTAGTGCTGGAATGAAATATACAGAGAGTGTCAGTAAATTTGGGCTTGGACGCTCTGGTTCTTTAGATTGGTATTATCATGAAATTTGGCCATCCAGTTTATTACACTCTGAATGCCAGAATCCCAGCTGGGGGGCACAGGTTGAGGCCAGAGTTGGAGGGGACTCAAGAAGGGGGGACTCAAGGCTTAGGCCAGTCTAGATGGTCAACCCTACAGAACAGAACCCTACACCAATGTCACGGAGATGAAGTAGGATTAGTGGGACAGAGATAGGGCAAGATGTCAGGAGTGGAGCAGGGGATCAAGGGGGGGTGAGATCTCAGGAGCGGAGCAGGATCTGAGGTCAGGTGTTAGGAGCAAGACAAGATAGCAGGAATGTGTGGCAGGGTCTGTTTGAAGCAGCGAGCCAGGAGGCCATCCAGTTTCACAGACAACCTCCAGCTGTTTTCCCTTGGCCTTAAGTAGCATCCATGGGCCAGTCATGGAATGTGGCAGACTCTGCCAGTCAGGACTTCCATGGGCAGGACACCCGGTGGTGTCTGAACTCACAGAAAGCGTAAGTTCCTTGCTTCACCAGAGCTTATCCGTGAGGATGTGGACCTGGCTGCTCCCCAGGTTTCTGACCCAGGCTTCCTTGTACCAACCGACATAAAACAATTTGACATTATTTGCAGATTTTTCTTAACATGTTGGAATTAATTTCTGAAGGTTTTTCAACCAATTCAATGACCGATGAGCATTACCCTTTATTCATATTGCAGCTGATTACTGGGCTGGGTTTCCTGACACTATTATAAGAGCCTGAGAGTTGCTCCAATTTGTCTAATAAGCCAACCAGGTCACAACAGCTAGTGGGGATTGCTGGGCACAGGGCAGGTCTGGCAACTCCCCACTTCTTCTGGCCCCATCAGAGGCAACTTTTGGGGTGAGTGAAGCAGGCGCACGCCTAGGGCCCCAAACAGTAAGGGGCCCCGTCACCTGCTTTTCCTACCCCAAAAGCTGAGTCTGCCTCTGTCAGAAGCAGGAGGAAGAGCTGGCCCAGGAGGCTGGGGTGGAGAGGTGGGGCCACAGAGGGCCTCATGGGTCTATAGGGGGCCCCCACAATGGGCCTTTGCCTAGGGCACCCAATAGCCAAAGGCTGCCTCTGGGCCCCAGCCCCAGGGAGAAGCATGCTGTAGGAGATGCTCTGTACTACTTGAACATTGTCAAAATGTGGGTAATCCTCCTGAAAGCAGCTATGCCAAATCACAGCCCCAACTGGAGTTTTGCAACTGACTTTAGTAAGACCAGAACCAGGCCTTTAGTTTGGCAATACTTTTTAGCATCTTTGATCAATGAGCGACTTGCTTACACACATTCCAATCAGGTTTGTAGTTTGCTTTCCCCAGCCAATTCTTCCCATTGCTGGTGGTCTGGGTAGGGGGTATTTGCCATCTGTTTCTAAGCACAGCTTATCTAAAGCAGCGGGGAGGGGGGTGGGGGTGGGGGAAGAGATATGTCACAGGAAGAAAGCATGTGAGTAATTAAACCTGGCTGCTTTGGGAAATCTCTCTCAAGTTCACGGCAGGCCATTCTTTTCCCCCTCTTGGTCCCTAATATTTTTGGTTTATTTGTTAATGACCTGATGAATGAGAGTAACAAACTAACCCCAAGGTTGGCTTTACAATCATTAGATTTTTTTAAAAAAAATAATCGGTGTAGGATTCTTTTCTCCATTTGCTTTCTGGTGTGAGAGCCTTTAGGGTTCATGACTGCAAGCTTTTCTCTGCAACCGCAAGGGATGGAAATGTAATTAAAAAAAAAATTCACCAGTAATCACTGGACTCCTGGAGTTGGTGCCTTAAGAAAAATACCCGGGATTGTAAGATTGTTGGAAAAATGAGAGAGCTGGCCCCACTGGGATACATTAAGAATCACCACTGTCCTTCATCATCTCTCCACTGGTTGCCAGAATGCTGCTGGAGATGAAAGCAGCAACAAACAAGTCACTAAAGCAAGAACAAATCTGTCTCAGAGGAAGAATTTTATTTATTTATGTTTGTTTTTCTATCCCCCTTTGTCTCTCCTGCTCTGAACACAGCTGAACGAGGACTCTTTGCATTCCTTTTATATTAATTTTATTGTCTGCGTAGGCTTGATATATCTAGATCTCATATTTTACACAGGCTATTCAGTGTATTAATTATAATGTTCACTGATCTTGTGAGAGTAATTCGTGATTTTTCATGTACAATATGATTGGGCGTGTCGGGCTGCATTTTAAATCGGTAGTTGCTGATGTCAACTGACAAACAGAAATCAATGGTAGCAGTGGGTAAGCACAGTTTCTCCCACCACACAGGATCAAATTCTACAAAGTCTAATGTTGTGTGCATGCATGTAAATTGACACGTGTATATACATACCAGCATGCACACATTCACACATACATTCATACAGACACGGTGTACCAACAAACAGATGCACTTCAATAGAAGGCATTCTGGCTAAAACGATACTCTGATTTCTCACCTATCCTGTCACATACAGGACTAAATTTACTGGTTCCATTAGCTGTGCAGTTTGCAGCATGCTATTACCAATTGCCATCATGAATATATTTTGTAAGCAAGGCCACGCTACGGTTGCAGACCAAATGGTGTATGCCAAATGATTATACAGGCCTTGAGGCACTCCGAGTGTATAAACATTTACAGTACAACAGATCTTTGGCCAAATGGCCAAGTAATTGATTACAAGCCTCTGAATGTCACTGCATTTTATTTATAAAAATCCCATAACACTGCCTCTACTTCATGCAGAACTAGCAGTGGCAGTTTTTAAAAGTAGGATGCTCTTAGGTGAATTCAGGAGCAGCCAATCTTTGGAGCAAATCGAGCAGAACCAATAAGAGCAGGTCTCACCCTAGTTACCATTTCTCCTGAATTCATGGTATCCGACAATTAAGCAAATGTATTACACAGATCTCCTGTCTTGCTATAGCTTGAGCGAACATGAATAGAACTTCTCCATAGGGATAATTACAAGAAAACTACAATTGCAATGAGCTCTGTTAAAATTATTGGGGGGGAGGGGAAAGTGTGGTGGAAGATAAATCTATTTGAACTATAATGGCGGAATGTTAATTTGTCTTCTTTAAAACAGGGGGCTCAGAATGTGATTGAGAAAGCTATGAAAATGATTGTTTACTTCTTTTTCATGATTTTGGCTAGCTTTTCAAGATTTCAAGGGAGGTTTTCAAAAGCACAGTGACAACGTCAATGCGAGTTAGATGCCTAACCAGCCTTCGGGCGTTTCGTAGCAGTGTAAAGAGACCTGCTGTACCAGGCTAGATTCTTTTTTTTCAAATATATTTTCAGATGAGTAGGGCCCTGATCCTAGAGACATAAACGTGGGCTTAATTTTACACACTACATGTAGCTCCTTGGACTTCACAACGTAAAGTTAAACACGCATGTAACACGTTGCAGGATCAAGGCCTCAGAGAGTTTCTGTTAATCTACAGCATTTAGAGGAAATCTAGTTAAGCCATTTTCTTTTTCTGGGCCCTGATTCAGCAAAGGGTTTAAGCATGTGCCCGATACCAAGTATGGGCTGCAGTATATCCCTTTTCCTGGGGATGTTGCCTGGGGAAGCATCATCATTCAGGGAGAATTCCAACTCTGAAAGACCCCCACTCATGAACATTACAAATTCCTGGAGGTCTTTGTGGACCACTAGGGCAGGGTATAGCATTTGGAACCCTAATCTCTCTTCCCTCGCCCCAGAATCTGGCTCCCCACCGTGTGGACTTTTGCTGCTTCCAGGCAGATGGAAATGTGAGCTTTTTCCCAGGTAAGCAGAGCAGCATTGGGACAGAAAGTGTCTGCCAAGGGACCAAGCCCTTCATATGAACATCATCCTAGCATCTATCTTTATAAACAGAAATACTCTGATAGGGAACCAATGCACCTTCTCAAAACCTGACACCAAAGCAAATCTGAAAAGAACCATTTTTTTAAACGCTTAAAAATGAATTATATTAACAGTTAACCAGACAGCAGACCTAATGAGTCCCAGTTTTGATGAATCTGAGTGCCTCCATACCACAGAGGAAGAAGTTGCTATTAAATGAAATCATTTCAAATGTAAGCTACAGAAAAGTGCAATGTACCCAAACTGTATTTAGAAATTAATAGAGACAGATCTGATGCATAATCTTTATATTATAGTAGTACCCCCAAAGGCCACAAAATCAGAATTTTGCTGGCTGCTGCAGAACTCTTCTTAAAACATAGTGAAACTGACCCACCTCTGACACAAAGGCAGGGAAACAATTCTCCTTCATAATCCAGTGGCTGTGTTGCCACTCCACAGCCACAATCACAACCCTGGTTCAAAGGACACAGAAAGGAATGCCAGACGGGCCCCTGGCAGCTCCAGGGATCAGAGGATTGTGAAGGTAAGTTTTTAAAGCCAGCTTTGCTTCCCCTCTGGCCCTGCACTGAGCGCAGGCTGGCCAGAACACGGCCAAGGACTCAGATCAGCTAATGTGGTTTTCTTTGCACAAGATTTATAATTATAATGCTTTTGAGGCACTGGGATGTCAGTCGCACAGTTCAGAGAGGCTGGCTAGTGAACTGCATCTGTCAGACAAACAAAAACTAAATCACTTCCAATAGAAAGAGGGCAGAGGCAGCAGAAGCAGCCCCAGAATAGAGATGGAATAACAGAAGTATTGTTGTGAGAAATGGCAATGACCTATTGATTTGCCAATCCATCCACCTGCCAATGTTAGATGACTTTCTACAGCATATTTGCCAGGATTTTTTCCCCCCAGTCTAATTGCTATCTTTCCAAATATTGATGACTCCACAACTTCCTTTGAGAGTTTATTCCAGTTTCATAGTTCTCGCTGTCCAGAAGGTGGGTTTTGTTCCCTGAATTTTATTTTAAATTTTGAATTTCTTCATTTCATCCCTGTGCGTCACACAAATAGTTCCTCTCCCTCCTTGCTTCTTTATAAATATTTTTGAAGGGTCTGGATTGTTCAGTTTTCTTAGCCTTCAGGTCATCGAGTTATTCACACTGCACAGCTTTAATCTTGCCTCAAATCAGTCCCGCACAGCAACTCTCTGATTAATTTGCTGCTCTTATCTATTCCCCTCCCTCTCTCCAACTTGTCCAATTCTTTCTGTCCACACGGTGTCCATAATGTAGTTCTGGCAAGTAGCTGAAGGGACACTGGAGAAAAGAGGAGACCAGCAATGGAGGGAACTAGTGCACTGAGAACCAAAGGGGCCAGGTGCTTGTTGGGTTTCAGACTTTAGAAGAAATTGAGGAAATATTATGAGAAAGAGAGTCTTTATAATGTTGTTTTGTAAGAACACCTGTATTTACACTGGGCCAATAAGGATGAGAGGTGCCCAAGGCTAACCAGCCCTTAGTGGGCTGTTAAAGGACCGGTGTGTCGGCTCTTATTTAATGGAAGAACCAAATTAATTATTATTCAGAATTAGATGCCATTTAACATAGCTTATATTACTGATGACTCGCTAATTTGGCTGGCTCTGATGTAATTACAATTCATTTATATCCTTCATCCTAATGCCCCAACCTAGTTTTGATTTAATCAGGTTATGTAGAGGTATCACAATCAAAGCTGCATTGAAGAGCTTGGTGCTAAAAAGAGATAATTACACCTTACGGAGCGTATACTTTCCTGCCACCTACATAGCTCGAATCACTGAATAAGAATAGATCATTCTCACTCAGGGTGTCAGTGTTCTGAAAATCCAAGATGGCAAAGGTGTTTAGCCAGCAGCGGAATGCTGCAGACTCCACTCAGGATGCTACATTCCCCTCTTGGGAATATACCAAGAATCTGCTGAATATCTCATCTGGAAATGAAAAACTAGGCCAAAGCCCAAAGTAAAAAGCAGATCCTCAGGTCTGTGCATGTGGAATGCACAACTGAATGGGATCTGCCTCCAACATCCAGAAACATACACTCATGCAGAAGAAAATGAGGTGGACAGAGAGAGGGTCTGCACTGACACAGAACACTGAACGACCAATGAAGAGAGATGGTTTCTGCTCCTCTATTCCAGGGGGTGCTGGGGCCTGTTCAGCTTTTGGTGCCATTTAGGGCCTACCTCAGAGCTGCTCTGTTGCCATAGTACCTATGGGTCTTCTGGCAGCTGGGATGCCCCCATTACGCCTACTCTGTCCTGAGACACTCCCTGTCCCAAGTGGTCCTAACGGAGAGGAAAGAAGTGTGAGGAAGCAGCAGAGCTGGCTCTGCACCCACCAAGCAGGTGCCTTACAATGGAGGTATTCCCCAATGGGAGTACTGTAGATAAGGGTTCAAAGGAGCCAAAGGCACAAACATAAAAGAAGCCCCAAATCTCATCTGAGTCTCCCTTTTAAAGTCGACTTAAGCCAGTGTAGACCTGGAGTAGCCCTAAGTAGACTTAGAGTCAACTTAGGGCTCTCCAGGACTCCCCCACTGCCCTCCCTGCCGGGGTGGGGGGCACAGGGGAAGCCTGGCACACACCCCCAAAGGGCAGGGCAGAGCCCTGCCCACCCTGACCCTATGCCCTGCCAGGGTCCCTGTCTCCCTTTTCCCCATTGTATCCAGGTACAATGATGCAAAGGCTGAGCCCCCTGGCACTGGGCAAGGGGTGCCCCCCTGCCACCGTGGACCTGCCCAAGGTCCCCCTAGCCCCTAGAAGTCGACCTAGGTGTCCAGTGTGGATGCTCTAGGTTGACTTTGTAAGGTCCCCCCTAAGTCGACTTAAAATTTAGGTGTAGACATGCTAAATCGACTTAACTAAGTCGACTTTAAATCGACTTAGTTAAGTCAACTTAGCTAAAGTCAACCTAAATTTACAAGTGTAGACATAGCCTATATGTGGCCTGTGTCCCTGGCTATCATGGTTCCTTCCATTTCCCTTTCTTCCTCAACATGAGCCCTTGTTGCAGGCCTTATGAAGATCATCTGAAGAACCCCTCACTCAGCCTCACTCTCCCTGCTCATGCTCTTCAGCTTCATTCTGCTGGGCCTGCTGCTCACTGGATTGAAGAAGGGGGATGGATTGGCACCTTTCACTAAGACAGCAGACTGGGAAGAAGTGAGTTGTTTCCATCTTGAGGAGGAGAGCCAGGACGGAGCTCTTCGACAGGCATCCCAAGCCAACGCCAGTTTCCAACCACAAACCCTTCTTCCTCCCACAGGTGGCAACCTCTAATGGGGTTATCATAAATCTGGAGATTAGGCAGTTCTTGGGCTATATCCACCTGGGAACTGGCTAGTTCCTTACGACTGGAATGTAATTCTAATAACCTTCATTATTATGCTTTGTAAGAATCACACTGATTGGCACGCAGAGTTTATAAACACCCTGCGATGTTCCAAAGTACTGTTCCAAAACAAGGCAGTAATGATAGTTGGGGCATTTGTGTCAACTGCTGGAAAATGCTGCAGGCTTTTCTCCTCTACCCTGTCCCCGCCTTTTTTTTTTTTTTTTTAAGGAAGAGTAGTCCTATAAGAAAAGATTCTGGCACCTTAGCCCAGTTTCAGGGCCACCTGTAAGGCCGAACTTGGGAGCCCCAGGTTCCCTCAATCTCACCTCCTACCTCTGCTTACTCTCTCACTTGTCCTGCCCCAGTTGAAGTCATAGTCAGTGGGAAGGATGGATGGCAGACCTCTCTCTCCCATTCTTGCTGCATCCTATCATTACACTGAGGTCCCAGTTTAGGGAAGCATTTAAGCAGCGACTTAAGCTCATCTTTGTTCAGCAAAGCATGTAAGTTTGTGCTTAATTTCAAGCATATGTTAAAGTGTTTTATTGAACAAGGACTGCTGAACCAGGACCTCAGAAACAGCCACAGGCTTATGCCAGATTAAGCGATGACCCCAAAGGTGGAGGCACTTCCTGTTAGCTGTTTCAGGGGTCTCTGAAGTCATATCTGTGTATTAGAGTTTTGCTGGAAGAAAGCAGAGAAAGACAGATAGGGAGTGGGGGTGGGATGAAGGACAATGGTGTTATCATAGCCAAGAAAATGCCAACCCAACAGCTTGAGAGCTGATGTTCTGAGCTGACTTTCCCCATCTACAGCAGACTTGCTCAAGAGATGATAATGGCTGCCATCCCCCTGAGAAGGCTGTTATGAGCCACTTTCAATTATTTGAAATATAGACTTCACTCAGAGAAGTCTAGGAATAGCTGCTCCAGCTGTTCTGGAGAGATAGATAGTCACCGGAGACATCTTTAGACTCTGGTAAAATCAGAGGAAGCGGTGTGTGCACTAAAGATCTCACATAAACATCTAATGTGTTTTACCATTCAGCTAGGAGTCAAGGAGAAGTGAAATGTGGTCGATGACTATAAGGTGGTTTGTATTCCATGCATCAAGGTTGTGCTTGAATTTGGCAGACAGAATAGCAAAGCCCCTGACTGGATCCTTTTATCAAGTGTCTGAACACTTACTTGATCTAAGAGGTTTGTACACCTGCAGCCAGCAATGTAAACACCTGAGACAAATTACAAGGCAGTAGTAGTGTTACAGTGAGGGATGAAAGTGCACACAGGAAGGCAAACAAGCAGAGCATAACAACAGCCACTTAATGGCAAACACATTTATTAACATCAAGTGCAATGTTTGTAGGTTTTCCCCACTGCAACCAGCTGCAGATGCCAGCTACTTAAAAAGATGAAACAGTCAGTGAATAAATGAAGGGGAGTTTTTTTTTCAGTGTACTCGGCCTGTATTCTTGGCAGTGGTACCAGCTCCTAGCTCTGTCTTCGAAGGAACAAAAGGCATGTTGGCACGCAGTGAGCAACTTGATTTCACAGGGCCTCCTTGGAAGAATGTGCAGGAGCCAGGCTCTGATTCTGGCAGCCACAGTGTTGAATAAAAAGGAGGAGGAGAAGGGCAGGAAGGAAAGAGCAGACAAGGTCTCTATACCATACATGAGAAGCTTTTACATGCACAGTACTTGATAAAAGAAGTGTTCAAGGTGAGTCAATCTATTTAGTGCACACCATCATTTCACATTTCACGGACTAATGTTCTTTTATTAGCAACTTCTCATAGGATTTTATTGGAATTGTGTGGACCTTAAATGTACAGACCTTTTTTAAAATAGGGAAAAATAATAAAATGGGAAAAAATAAATCAAAATCTAGGTATTCAAAAACACTAAAAAGCAGAATTAGCATCCTTTCCTTTTGTTTCCTGCCGTGTGACAATATGGGACCACACGCTCAGCTAATGTAAATTAGCGAAGCTCTGGCTTTGATGGAACTATGCCAGAGTTACTCTAGATGAAGATTTGCCCCACTGTGAAGGTTTTGTGGTGACTTTGGTAGAACATTTACAGAGAACAACAACAGTAATGAAGTCATGTTACCATGCAATTCCAGACAAATATAAAGATGTGTTTACAGTAAGGTTGGATAGCTTGGGAATTTGGTCATAGGATGGAGCAAGTTAAATCTCTGTGGCAATAACATACATCAGGACCAAAGGTGAATGATTAGAAATTGTTGCAATGTGGGGCCTATGTAAAGTGAGCTAGTGGCTCCATCTAGCTCCTCTTGGACAGGTGCCCATGTCTCACAAACATCTAAAACCATACCCACCTTACCTAACCATTATAGAGAGGCCAAGGATAGAATAAACCTAGGTACTGATCAACTGATTCATCTTATCCCTTGAGATGGTCTCTCAGAAACAGAGATGATCCACATTTATGGGATGAGTTGCAGAAGCAGGCATATTGTCAGGGTCAGTACTTTATCTGCTATGCTGAGGAGTAAAGATATTATCTGTGTTACTCCAGGGCCAGTTTCAAAAGAATACACATTTTAAAAATTTGCAGAACTTGCTAGACCATATATATAACATTTTCATCCTCTCTTTCATGCTCATTCTCATCTGTGTAATCTAGCTAGCCTACCTCTTTAGGGACCATTTATAGCTTCATCTCTCTGCTGCCATATTTATATACCACTGAAAGAATTTTAAAACACAAAGGCTATGTCTACACTTGCTAAAATTAGTTTGAATTAGTTAGTTCGAACCAACTAATTCGAACTAATTTTAGTTAGTTCGAATTAGCTTAATTCGAACTAGCATGGCCACACTGGAAGGTTAGTTCGAACTAAGCAAGCACTTGCTTAGTTCGAATGAGAGATCCCCATTCATTTCAATGGCCGGTTAATTCGAACTAAGAAATTAGTTCGAATTAACACGGCCACATTGGTTAATTTGAACTAGTTAGTTCGAATTAACCCCTTAGTTCGAATACCCTATTCGAACTTCTTAGTTCGAATTAAGGAAGCCCTTAATTCGAACTAACTAAAGCCTAGTTTAGCCATGGCTTTAGTTAGTTCGAATTAAGCCTCCTTAATTCCAACTAACTTGCCAGTGTAGACATAGCCAAAGAGTCTAAAGGAAAAATGAAACGCCAGAGTGAATAACTTCACCAAGTTCTAGTGGAAGTACTACTTGGATTTGCTTGGCACAGCAGCCTGTGAGTATCTTCTCCTGGTCTACAAGAGATCTGATTTGGGCAAAGTTCTTGAACTAGAAAACAATTGAAACTGTGGGCTCTCCTGGAAAATTACAAACTGCTACAAAGCTAAAGTTAAAACATGGCCAGACTTTTTTTTCCCAAAGGGTAATCTGTGTTTGAAATTTCCTGCCTTGACAGGCATGAACAGCATCCAAAGTCCATGACAAGAATTAGGACTCCAAAGGTGTCTCAGAATATGATAGGGACTGGTTATTTATCTCTCACGCACAGGGTTAAACTAATCATTTCACTGGAAGTCAGGGCAGATTTTCCCCTTCAGGGCATATTGGCATTTTACCTCCCTTATATTGACTAGAAGCTGTAATGGAGGGAGAACTCCCTCCCATCACTATGCGCCAGATTTCTACTACCCTTCCTTATGGATTAGCTGCTAAAGTCATAAAAGTCTTACCCAATGGAAGTAAAGACATAAAAATCTGGACCACGGTGAAAATAGCATTAGGTCTTCTGATCCAGAAAGCATTAATAATAAAGAAAAAACAAATATTGTTCAGCGACAATCAAGGAAACCTCTGAGTAAGTTATATTTCAGTAATAACAATGCATGGTGGATCACATTCTTATTTGCTCTCCTCATTTGAGTCTTTTTTTTTGAAAGGTTCACCACACGACTCACACAAGTAATTCATCCTGACATAAATCATTCCATGTACTTTAATGGCACTAGTGGCAAGGGTAAGAATTGCTCACATGAGTAAACTGTGCAGAACCAGACTCTTGCTTTCACATGGATTTTTTTTTTTTTTTTAATTTAAGACAATAGATCATGTAATATCGGTTATATGCAAGATCCTTGATAGCTATGAGTTGTCATCTGAATCCATTTGAATGTGCTGCTGGTTCAAAATTGCCGATGTTTATGGAGTTTGATAATAGAGTATCCCAAACAAAATTCAGACAGCTTTGGACAGGCAGTTCATTTTTATTTATTTATTTGGCATATCCTGGATTAGTAGGTTAAATATTTTATCCTCAGCTGAACCAAATAATTCTATCAGATGCACCCACTGGCCATCCATTTACACTTTAGTAGTCATTCCTTGTTCATCTCTAGCTCAATTGATCTGAATGGTGATCTTGATCCTCTATTTTTTTACCTTGTTTCTTAGTGTTCATGTGCTTTCTATCTTATTGCAGTTGATGTGTCACTAAGGCTCCAATCTCTTGTCTCTCTTGACAAGTCATGCACAGCACATTCTTTGGCTCTCGTTAAGACAATCTCATTCTCTCACTGATATAAATTGATTTATCATAATTTTATTTCAGTTACACGCTACATAGCAACTAGCATATTTATTTCTAATCCACTCTTTAAATGGCATCATTCAGAGGTGCTTAACCACATTACTTAATATTTGGTTTGTATTGCTATTGATTTCTAATATTCTTCTCAAGATATGGCACATTACTCAATAAAGCATTCTGTTGATATACAAATTTTATCTGGCTGCTAAATATCTGTGAAATTCTACTGGTGGGTTGTGAATCTAAGATTTGGACTGGTTGCTAAGTGAGCTGATGGGGATCATTTGTTGGCTATGACACATACGTGTGTTTATTGTTCAAGTATTTGTGAAATACGAACGAGTGTAACTTGTACTGGCAAAATGGATCTTTCACAGGCTTTGTTAGCTCTATAAGGGAATCTACTAGTTCCAAGTCTGCCCTGTTTCTGCTTTGCACCCAAAATGGAGGCACTGGAGACAGTGTTCCTAGGAAACATGGGACCGGTAGGCTTTGCCAAAATGTATGCTGGGAAAGGAAATAGGGCTATAGGCAAACAGAGTAGATCTAGATTATGAAGGGCTGTTCGTTTAGCTCTCCAGTAAGGAAAGATATTGGAAGGGAACCAGATATCTGGTGCATGTCTAGAGAGAGTTTGGAACACAATAATGAATTAAGCCTGAGGAAAAGTCTTGGCTAGGAGGAGTCTGCTGTACAAGAGCTTGAAGAAATCATGGTTTAAATGCACCTCTCAAGGGGTACAATGTTACCAGCTCTCATCATTTATAGCAAATCTCATGATATCTGGCTCTTTCCTTAAAATCTGAGATCCTGGTGTTTAGCAATTACATGAAAATATAAACTTTTTATTAAAACATAGTTTCTAGACCTTATGGTAGCAGAGAAAAGCTTGAAAACATGAACCAAGTGTAATGCAAAGCATCAGAAACCACAAGACAAATTAAAAAAGAAAAAGAACTCAATATGTACTCTTCTAAATGTCATGGTACTTAAGCCAATCTCATGGTTTGGGGGCAGGAGTTGACTCATAATTTTTTAACCCTTCAGATTACATATATTTGAGACTTTAGTAGTGTTGTCATTGGACCAGATCCTAACAGGGGCAAGAATGGATTGGAATGGACTGCAGAAAAGTCACATCTCTAAACAATTCTTATGTAGTTGCGATAATTGAGAGATTTGGCTTAGAAGAAAACTGTCATTATTTTGCAAATATCAAAGTCAGTTACATTTGTTTACATGTGAAACACTTAGCACTTGTGAATTCACCATGCTTCACTCTGGTCAGTTTGATTCTGTCAAAAAGCAAAGAGTTTGATGTAAAATAGGTAAATGTAAAATGCTGAATATGTGAGTATCCATTTAATACATGCATTTGCCCCATAGTGACTTTGGTGTAGAAGTTTGAAAATCAATATTAGGTACTACAAGAATAATCCAAAGAATGCTACTTGGAAACTTACACTTTATTGAATATGCTGAAACATGTAATAGTCACAAATAATGGCACTGCTTTGTAAAATCAAAAATAAGCCCCAAATTTGCCAGCTTCTGCCTTTGGCAAATGCCATTTGACAAGCTTCAATTACTCGGCATTCATGTTTAAACTTGCACTACTCCATATGCATGAATCTATTGTATCCAGAGAAACAGCCTTATTCTGCGTAAGAAAGAGGAATCTAAATCAAGTAAATTGAGAATCAACCCCAACATTCAACGCAAACTCTAATTAAATCCAAATACCCTTTCAGTTAATGGAAATACTATAAAATGTATCATGAGAAAGACTGTTCATTAAATATTTCTGCCCCTCCGGAAGAAAGTTAGTACTGGAAATCTTATAGGAACGGTTGGTTTCTTAAGCAGACCCCGGCAAATAGTGCAAAAATTTAATTATGAAGATTTGATCCCATTGTTTAAACATGTTTGCTTTCTGTGAGTATTCTAGCAAGCAACTCTACTGCTGAAAAGGGACCTACAGATGAAGTCAGCAACAGGTCCATAGACAGTGAAATTCAAATTAGCAAATGCAAGAATTGGCAGTGGAATCTGTTCCTAAGTGTTACGCTCATCCAGTCAGAGAACAAATGCCACCTATGTGTGCAGTCAAAACCATTCAAATGGCAAATATGAATTCTGAATACTGAACACTCAAAGGACTTCTCATGGCAAACAGTTTGTTAATTCACAGTCTGAAATACATTCGCACCAAACATTTGCTGAATAATTCCGGTCAACAAACAAGTATGTAAAAACAGTCTAATGGATAATTTACAAACAGAAAAAAAAGGCAAAATTCAAAAGATACATTTTATGTTGTGTGGTTTTGCTGAATTTTCAGCCCATTATTGGCAGACTTGAAATTCTGAGAGTTTCGTGAAGCCTCCACACTTTTGAAGTGTTTAGGTTAATTATGATGCTATTAACAGTGCTGGTAAGCCAAGTTATTGCTGCATCTGGAGTTCTATTCTGTGGTGACTTCAAATGACATTATGTACTATGCCAGAACAACCAAAATGCATTTCCTCTATAAGAGACAATGCCTTGTTGAAAATGTTAAATAGTATGAATAGTATTATGTTCATTTCAATTAATGGCCAAGAATTTCTACTTCCATTATGCAGAACTATGTAAATAGATTTTCATCTTGATTTGTAAGTACCTACTTGACCATATGCATGTATAAAATCCTAATTCTCACACACATATTACCCAATGCTTTTGAGGTCAAAATCATAAAACCAGCTACATATGGTCAGTTTCACCTATTAAGGAAAAACAAGGCTAAAATGACTATTATGTATCTAATATATCGAAGAACCATTTCTTCTCTCACTCAAGTCAAGTCAAATTCCCATCGACTTTGTTGAGGGTAAGACTGAGTCCAGTGACGATATTCCTCAACTTGAAAAGGGAAATCTTTGGTAATAGGTACAGAAGGGAACAGACAATGAATATGAATAAAACTAAGAGAAGGTAAAGAAGCCAGAAAGGACAAGGCATAAACAAGCCAATTACACTGGTTCTTGAACAAGAATCTTAAATAATGCATAAAGTGAGACAAAGGCATGCAGCAGAGCTAATGCTTGCAAATGAATGATGGTACCTTGATTAACATTCCCATGGTGAGGATCCCATGAAGAATACAGAATTTGAAAGAATAGGAAATAGAACAGGAAAAGGGACTCAATAAAATCAAACAGAACTTTAAAAAAAAAATCTGATAAAAAATCATGGTCAGAAAAATTGAGCAGCGAGAACGAATCGAAATGTAATGGAGACAAGTTGTAAGCTAAACAGCCTGTAAAATAAGGAGCATATTTTCTCATAGTCTGTGAGCGTTGTTAGAAAGGAATGGTTGCAAACATTTTGAATGGTTATTCAGTTAGTAACCATCTCTTGGGGTTAGTTCTGTATGCGAAGTTCTGTATGCTAAGAGTGCCAGGGAGTTGTTTGCTCTCCTCAGCTTTTCCTGTGAATTTAGCACTGGTGGAAGATGCCAGAGCAACAGCTGCGGAGACTGGAGCTCTTGGTACAATCCCAGACAAGACAGCACTGTAAGTGCCCGTACAAGTGTCCCTACACTAATCCACCAATGTGGGAAGCTTCTAGAAGGGAAAGGGCAGTTCAGTCTCTCTATCCTGTCCAGGCCTTGGCCTCACTGCGGAGGCTATCAGGAAGCTTACTGATATGGTCAGTCGTCTCAGTGGACCGTGGAAAGGGACCATTCAATTAATTTCAAATACACTAACAAATGATCACTTCCAATGATTGTAATAAAAATGTTATTATGCTCGAAGGCTATGTCCACACTGGCAAGTTAGTTCGAATTAAGGAAGCTTAATTCAAACTAACTTAAGCCATGGTTACACTAGGCTTTCATTAGTTCGAATTAAGGGCTTCCTTAATTTGAACTAATAAATTTGAATATGCTATTCAAACTAAGGATTAATTCGAACTAGTTACTAATTGCGTAGTTCGAACTAACCGGCCCATTGAACTCAATACAATTCGCTAATTTGAACTAATCGAGTGCCATGAATTAAGTTAATTCGAACTAACTAAAATTAGTTCGAATTATTTAGTTCGAATTAACTAATTCGAACTAACTTTATTAAGTGTAGACATAGCCATACTGCTGGCATTGGCCTCATATCTCAGCCAAGAAGATCTTTGTTGATGTCGCATCAAGGGCATGGGGCTGGGACCTGGAGGTTATGGGTTCTGCTCATGGCTGTCACATAGATATGGCACATGACTTTGGGCAAGTTGCTCCTTTTCTGATTCAATTTCTTGATCTTCTATCAAATGGGGATAACTACAATTCCTTCTCTCATGCAAGAGATTCTGAGGCTAAATTAACCGATGGTCATATAGCCATTGGGTCCTCAGATAGAATGGGCTATATGCTGTAAAGACAAGATATTATTTTATAACTTAATTTGTGATATAGTAAACACTGGCTGAAAGTGCCTTACTGAAACATCTTCAACACAATGCCTATTCTCTTTGTAAACAAATATGCCCTTTGCTTTATTCATAAGCAAAAGAGGTATGACGTGACATGATCTGTCAATAAAGCCTCAAATAGCAATTGCTAGTTTTATCATAGCAAGGTTAAATGTGACTGTACACAGAAACATTCCAGTAATGAAACTATGAATCAAACAGAAATGTTCTTTGCTTCTTAATGTAAACAGCGCAGTTTTAAAGGGTTACTATCCAGGCTAAACAAATCATTTTCAGATAAATGATATACTCAATACGTTTTCTTTTTTGGATGTTTGGGAATAATCCACTCTGCAAACAGGTCACAAAATGGCCTGAGGATTCTCAGTTCTATCTGTTATAACAAAATCTCTTTGGTGGATAAACTGGATAGTCTGCAGATCACTGACAAAAGGTTTGGGACAATATCTGTCATTCAAGATGTATGCTGTTGGACTGTGTTAGTTCTGTAGGTCAGGTCAGTGATAGTGGCTGCCCCCTGATTGGATCGCTTATGCAACATAACACAAGTCTACAGATGCAAGCTTTGCAATTAACTCACAGCACAAAACATGCGTGGTGTTGGTTGGTTACATATCAGTCCACACACTATGGGTCTTGTTTTCCATTGTGCCTTCTGCAGTCTAGATACGTATGCTTGTACAAAATGAGGGCTTGAGCACCACTCCCCCAGGTGTATTTATTTTATTATTTTAATGTTATTTGGATTTAAAATAATAAAGATGCCTCACCAAGGCTCTAGCCACCCTAACATATTTAATTATCCAATAATATGATGAAATTAAATCTCAGCGATATTAAAGTCTTCAGTTCCACAGGAAATCAGCCAGCCACCTGTACCCTCTATCCTCTAGGAAGGATATCCTCAGCTCTTCCTAAGAACTGCCTCAGATGGATCCAAGCCCTCCCGGAGAACACCCAGTCAGACACAGCACCCTCTTTTATAATGGAGAGCAGCCAGCTTGGGCTAACTCCAGCTTAATGCTACAGATCATAGCCTGCTGCCAGTCACCCACACTAGGAGACGCAGGGGCCAGCACCCTTTTCGCGTCTCAGGTCTTACTGAGGAGCAGCCCTGCTGACACAGCTGTGATACCATGGCCCAGTGAGAGAGGAGATCCCTCAGGTAGGCTGATGCCAGGCGATTCAGGCCTTTCTATGCCATAACCAACACCTTGAGCTCCCCCCAAAGACCAATGGGAGACTAGTACAGACCCCAACGCACTGAGGTCATGCACTCCCAGGGAAGTGACTCACTCAGGAAGTAAGTCACCACGTTGTGCACTAATTTGATCTCCAAATGTTTTTAAGTGGCAGCCCCACTCAGAGCGCACTGTGGCAGTCTAATCTGGAGGTGACAGATAACAGTCCGTGTCCAAACCAAAGGTCACAAGCTCCTAGCCAAACGCAGGTGGCAAAAAGGTAGGTCTAGCTCACTGCTATAATATGATTCGCAAACAGCACCTGCGGTCTAAACTCATCCCTAGGCTGCAAACGGTTAACGAATGGCGGACATACTCCTTCAATCAAAGGGCCTGTGAGCACCTCTGCTGCCTCTTCCAACTGCTTCCTTCAACCCCACCATCGTTGCCTCAGTTGTAGCAGGGTTGAGCTTCTGCCAGCGCACTTTTAGCTCCGTCTCAGCTGCCGTGCTCTGATTTGGTAATGTTTTCTACCCACTTTAGGTTAGCATTCTGGCACCTAGGTTTGGACTGAAAAATTTGGAAACTGTGGTTGAAAAACTGGCCACTGTTATTACTCGTGTGGCTCCCACCTATTATCGTTTATCCAATCTCTATTTCTACCTATCTACGTGGAGAAGGCAGGGTGCCCAAGTGGATAGAGCACTGAACTGCCTTTCAGAAGACCTGGCCTCCCCATTCCTGGTTCTGTTCTTGCCTTGCTGGGTGACCATGGGCAAATCACTTAATCACTCTGTGCCTCAGTTTTTCCTTTTGAAAAGGAACAAATTATATCTACCATCCTTTGTAAAGCCCTGAGATCTATGGATGAAGAATGACATAGAAGAACTAGATATTATTATTTCTTTTCATATTTCTCCCTACAGCCAGAAGTTCCCGAACTTCAGCATTTTATTTTCTCTTTGAATTCCATCCAACTAATCAATGTGTGTCTAAGTATTAAGAAGCCCAGAAGCATAAACAGTGAGGTACAGGATGCATCACCTCAAAAATCTTACATAAAAGGGATGATCTATTTCCCTGGTCCATGATAGGATGCCTTTTCATTCATGGTGGAAAAAGATGACTGACTTTTTTTTTGCCATTGTCTCCCATTGCAAGCTAGTAGATCATAAAATAGGGAGAATTAGGTCATGGCTGAAAGGTGCAGAGAGCATGGGGGGAAGCAAGCAAGAAGGAATAAAACAATTCCAGAATGAATAACTTAGAAATAAAGATCTCTGGAAATAAATGGATGATCTGGCAGACAAAGAAAAATATGAAAGATGAGAAAACTGAAAAAAAAGAAGTGACAGAGAATTTAAGAATCCTGCAGAATATGAAAAGCTGAAAGAAAAAAAATCCATCATCAAGTCAAGACTCATAGCAGAGATGCAACTGTTCTTATCTACACCACAGAGCATGAAAAAATTCTTTTTTTAAAAGTTGTGTCTTTTTAATCCTGTCAATTTGAGCTGTCACTATGGATGGAATGGCAAGTCTGCCCATCACAGTATCAAAGAGTCTTCATTGACACTCATTGAAATAGCATTACTGGCTGCTCACTAGGGGTAGTGCATTTAAACTTTCTTATGCAATCTTGCAGCTCCTCTTTAGCCAGGTATCAAGCTGCTATTTCATGCTCTGCTTCTGCAGTTATTTACAGCTGGCCTAACATGTGATCCAACTGGAGTATGGTTTTCTACAATAAGACAAGGCTTAATATGACTGCTTCCTAACCTAACTGATCTCTTGTGTGTAATGATCAGAACTGGCCTTTAAGTACAAAGCAGGGAGCTCAGCCTGAACCAAGACCTCAGATGTGAACAATTTCAGACTTTGAAAATGCATAAAATCCAAACCCAGATCCAAATTTTGCAACGGTCTCCCTTTGCAACAGGCTGAGCGAATGCTACATACTGCTATTTTCTCCTACTACAGTACAGATATTGCACATCATGGGCCTGATTCTCTTTTATACTAAGGTCCCCTTGGGCCCACATTGGCAGAGTAAAGAGGGGGAAGTTAGAGTGGGCTGGAAGGGCTCTGACACAATGCTCTTTTGTTGGAAGAGGCAGGTTAGTCAAAATCAAAACGTTTCCCAGAGACCATTTGATTTCAATGAAAGTCCCATGGAACTCTGGTAGGGCTCGCATGGAACCTTACCTGCCAGGCAGGTTTAAAAGATTCTTCACTGACACAGACTGGAAAAGGCTGTCAACATTCATAACTGCCTGCTAGGATGGCTTCCTGCCAGTTTACTCACTCAGCTCCTTGGCAGCCCTCCAGGGTGGCTGAGGAGGAGCAGAGACACTGACACTCATTTGGGGTTCCAAGGGCTTCCAGCGTCCTGGCTCCTGGTCAGCCTGCTGGGCAGAATTTCATTCTGAAATTATCATAATGATCCATTTCAAGTCTCAAAATAAATATTTTCTATGATTCTGCAGCAAATTTAGAAAATGGCTGCAGCGGAACCATATTTAGAAATCCTCTGCAAAATGAATTTCCATTCTAAGTGGGGCGCTAGTAAATTTGCAATATTTACCAACTTGAAGAGCCATTTTACGTTGCCAGAGTGGAGTAAAGAGGCCCTTATGTAAATGAGAGTAAGGCCGCTCCATTTTAGTGTGGGATAAAAATCAGCATTTCTTCATGAAGCTATCAATCCTTTCAAGTTTTGCCCTCACTCATTAAGAAGTACGAAGTATTTCACTTTAAAGAATCCAGGCAAGATCTTACATCCCATTTCATCTCTGTGGAAAATCCTGGCAAAGAAAGGTGGAAATGGATTTAAGATATGTTAAACAATTTCAGTGAGAATCCTGTACACCTTCCAACTTTGGCCTTCAAGTCAATCAGGTATTTAGCTTGCCTGGAAAGCAGCTGTGGATGCTAACAGCTTAGATTGTGAGTAAATAAATCATAAGTACTGCTCTACAAAAAGATATAGTAGGATGAGTTCTAAACAGTGTACTAATGGCATATCTAGTTCAAAACACCCTTTGTAAATGACACACCTGCTGTTGCCTGAAAGTCTATTCATAACCGGTAAGACGTATGAGTCAGTGTTTTCTTGCTAGCATAAACATCTGGTATTGCATTGAATTTTGTTTACTTATTGTTACTTTCCAGCTGTATTAACACTGCTAAGCCCGTTGATCTGATCATAATATAGCAGTTTATATGCTCTAATGCTTTACGCAGTGCTTTGTATCTTCAACAATCCATAAACTGAGTTATGAGACATTATTCTTTTACGGTGTGAAGAGTGTGGTATGCAGTCAGAAATGAATGGGATGAAAATGAAGCAATTGGTGAAGGCAGCTATAGGCTATCTTACCAGTGCTGACACACAGGCAGTTCAAAGACAGTTTCAGGACCTCCAGTAGGTCAGACTCAAGAAGGCACAAAAATACCTGGAAGGTGTGTCACCTCCGCCCCTTTCCCTGGGCTATTAGTCTTTATTGCACTTCCTGGAGCTGGAGGTGGAATTTACAGCGGAGGGAGACGTAACCTTGGTGGCTCTGTCAAGCGAAACTAGCCATCCTGAGTATGTAGCTAGGATCTTGGATGGGTATGTACTTGAGATGCCTTGCTCAGAGCTAGCGCTGGTATGGCTCCTTGAGTTCAAAATTATACTTCCCACTTAGACATGTTTTTGGCAGCAGAGCACAAAACCGCAACCAATAACTTCATCAACATCTCCGTCACCACCATGTTATGTTTGTAGGAATTTCTGATTATTAGTAACACCACCGCTCCTTTGTAATGACGCAGCAATGGGGAGCCCCAGCATTCCATTGTGCTGGGCACCATAGAAACACAGAATGATAACATGGTCCCTCTCCCAAAGAGTTCACAATGTTTGAGGTGATGGATTATTTGGCACAGGTCTGTCTCCACCAGGGGCGTAGCTACAGTTGGGCCCCGGTGGGCACGTGCCAAATTGGTTGGCCACCCCCACGGTGCAAGCTTTGCTACCATGACCGCAAACCAGCCAGTGGCAGGCGGCTGCGAGTGGCACTGTGGGCAGAGAGGCGCGGGTGGGCTGGTCTCCACCCATGCATCTCTGACCCCAGGTAGCTGCTGCGGCCTTTACGCAGCAAGGGCCAGGATACCTCTCCCCCACCTTCCTCCTTCTGATGCTCCAGTTGCTAGGCTGGAAGCAGGACAGGCCAGGCCCATGCTGGAGAGTCAAGGGCCCAGCCAGAAAACAGGGACTCTCTATGTCCATGGTCTGCACTAGTGAGGGGATCCTACTACAATTCCAAAAGTGAAATGAGGGGGTCAGGCGGCACAGTTGACTAATACTGTCATGTCATGTTGATGTGTTGCTTTTTAAAGAGGGTGTATACTGTGGAAACTTCGTGGCTCTCAGTCCCAGACCATCTGTGACATGGAAGAGTTTCAGAAATGGAATCACATTAGAAATGGAAAAAAAACAAAAATGTCCACCTCCTCTCTCTCCATCTTCAATGGAAGGATTGTGTCCTGCATTCTCTCCAGTGAATTGTCATCTAGTTTAGCTTTAAATAATTCAAACACTGGTGGAAGAATTAGCTGACTAAGGCACTTTGGGGTCCATTGTATTAAACAGCATCAGGCCATGCCTTATTGAAGACTGAAGAGTCTGACCACCTTAAAGTGATGGTTATAACAAAGCATCCTTAGTAGACTTCACTGGACTCTGCTGAAGCTGAACCTCAACACTGAAGAGAAGGGGGACCACATCCCATTTGATAATCCAAGAAAACTGGTCTCTCTCTCCTGATTCAGCCTTCCGAAGCATAGAGGGATTAAAAGGAGAAACTGCCCGCTCACAAATGGAGCTGAGTGTAATGGTCACCACACACCGACTATCTAAAAAGTAGCTGAGTGTTCATCCCCCTTTCCTTCACCGTCTTTCCCACCCTCCTACACCTTTCTCTTTTGTCTCTGTTTGGTTTTTATCTGACAAAAAGGAAGCTGAGAATCCTAAGTTAAAAGCCAGTTAATATTTTCCTTCCTAGACAGAGTTAAAATGAATTGTATCTTGAATATTATAGTTAAATGTCTGAAGAGCCAGATCATTGGTTTTAGCCAAGCCCTATCTGGTGCAAGACCAGAGACTATGGAGAAAAGATGGCTGGAGATGCCCAGGGACCAGTTTATGACTAATTGTCATTCCAATAGGTCATCTGGGTAGCTGGGCATCATTGAAGCACATGGTCTCTGCACCAGGCATCAGAAAGGGAATGGCACAATAACGTTATACCAGTGCTATGCCACAGGTAGCTAGGTATGTTGGTTGACAAACTGCAGTAAATGCCACCTACCTACCTCATCAGGTTGGAAACTTGATCAGATGGTAGCGTGGAAGGAGGTCTAGGGGACAGATGGCATGCCTAAGAATGAAGGGACTTTCCCCTCCTTCTCCAGTGCCACCCATTGGCCAGCCAGATGGAGATGGGTGCTAATTGCCTCCTTGCTCCCACCCCTCAGTTTAAACCTCTCATCCATTTTGTAGTTGCCCCACCATCTCTCCCTGTAACTGTAGTACGGAAGCTGTGCATTTAGGATGTTGTGGGTTTGACCAGTTGCCTGTTTTGGCATGAGGAAGAAGTTTTTCCCATTGAGGTCAAATTGGCAGAGGCTTAGTGAATTTATTTTGCCTTCCTCACAGCGTTTGGGAGGCACTGTTCAGTTAGCAGAAGCAGGATGGTTGAAGGACTGTTTTGCTCATTGCAATTTGCAGTTTAATGTTCATTTTGGTTAGAGGCCAAAAAGGGCCAGCTCCCAGGGATCCTCTAGGGTTAGCATTTGTTCCTTGCAGAGCAGTGGTAGGGGAGCCTGGGTCTGCCTTCTGCACAGGGCTCCAATCCAGAGCAGAGGCAGCCTTTGGCTATTAGAGGCCCTAGGCGAAGGCCCATTGTGGGGCTCCCTATAGGCCCACCAGGGCCCCCTCTGTGGCCCTGTTCCCCCTTCCCCCACCCTCCCTTGCTGCCCCGCCCCCCTCCTCCAGCCCCAGTTCCCACCCATGTGGCCCTGGCCCCATGAGCCAGTGCCTCCTCTTGCTGCCGACCAAGGCAGATGGGCCTTTTGGGGTAGAAAAAGCGGGTGATGGGGCCCCTTACTGCTCGGGGCCCTAGGCATGCGCCTGCTTTGCCTACCCCAAAAGCCGCCTCTGATCCAGAGCTCCAGGAAGATCAGCAGCATTATCCATCCGAGAGGGAGCTCTCCACCTACCTTCCCTGGTCTTCCACCACTACTCATCTTAGGGGGAAAAAGGAAACCAAAACCTGCTGACCCTAGCTGGGCTCTGCATACAGTTTTGTCCCTGTGGGAGGCTTCTCCAGAAATTTTTGGCAGGAGCCTTTTAGCTAGGTCTGCAATCCACCGCAGCATCCCTCTGAATTGGGTTGCTCCCATTAGAACCCTGTCTCCATGTGGAGCATGAGCTGCAGGGCTAAGCTGGGCCCCATATAGTACTTTAACCCCTTCCATCCCTGGCATATCCCCCATCACAGTGCCTCTCTCCAGTGTGCAGTGAATAAAGGTGCAGCCTGCTACACAAATACGTCCTGTGTCTATCATTGGCCCAGACTAAAAGGCTCAAAGGTTAGACATCACGAGTGGTCATGAAGAAGTTAAGTTTGAGAGCTGGAGAAAAGACCCTGAAGTCTTTAGTCACTAGTCATAGGGTAAATTCAAGAACAGCTAATCAACTCATAAGCTATTATGTTGTATCATTGATCAAGAGGTGAGTTTTGTTAATTGTGGTGGCTCTTTGCACGAAGGATGAGTCTCAAAATTTTGAGAGAAAAACCACATAGCTTTAAATCTGTTTTTGCATTCTGAAATTAGCAATGTAAGTCCAAACCAAGGACCATACACTGCTTAAATAAATACATAAAATATACTGTTGATCTATGCAATCAAAAATGGATTTTCCTTTAAATTCTAGAGCCCTGCGTTTTCATAGTCTGGCCCATGGAAGCAGTTAATGCAGGGGTAGAAAGACAGTATGCTAATGTTATTGTCTAGAAAGAGTTCTGAATGTTCACCTTTTGGATCTGAAATCAGTGTGAAGTGACAACATGAACCACTGAGTGTGTATAATTAGGGCTGTAGAGCCAAATGCAATGATTTAGTACTCTGTGAACTATGCATAGATCATCCTGAAGTGACTTGCAATGATGGTTTAGTCCCTCAGCCACCTCTATCAGAAGAGCTGTTATATTTGTTCAAAGCTAAGTGGGTGAAATATATTGTGCTGGCTTTAATATTCATTACATGTAGTCAAAAATCTATCTGTATTTAAATGGGTTCAGATCTTTTTTTTATTCTAGTAATGCATAAGTATTTTGGCATGGAGCAATGATGCTGACTACAATGTTTTCTAATTAGAATTAACCATTTGATAATAAAGAGCGTTTGACAAATAGAATTCTCTCTCTCTCTCTCTCTCTCTCTCTCTCTGTGTGTGTGTGTGTGTGTGTGTGTCCATGGCATTCTGTGCACTACCCATCTTCAGAAGAAAGGAATGAAGAAATGGTTCTAAATGAGTGAACAAAAATGCTTCTATTTCTTAGAAGCTTTTCTGGCTTAATTTTATAGAGGCCTCTCCGAGGCCAAAATGAAATTGTTCATTTACATTGCAGGGTTCATGCTGTTTGAAAAAATAATTGCTGGAGGTAAAAAAAGGTTTATATTTTTAAAAAAGATTATTTCTCATGTTTGCTCATATCTGACCAGGACTGGAGGTAATGAAACACCAGCAGAACAGTCTTTTTTGCAAGGAGGCATTATCAACTAATAATTGACTCAGAGCTAGAAGATCTGTTTTCTAATCCCAGCTCAGCCACAGATTGTATAGATACAGGGAACGTTCCCATCTAAGGCCATAGTACTTGGTTTACTTAATGATAGATTGCCTTAGTTAATGCTGTTACAGTGCTGCCTCCTCAAGACACCACACAGAGGATAGCGGTTGTTAGGAAATGTTAGTGGCTGAACAGTATAAGACAGTTTCTGTGGCACTATGTGTAAAAGGCCTTATTTAAATGAACCTCAGCCATACCTGGCAGAGTATTTAAAGGCCTTGTATGATGCACACATATGGCGTGTATAAGCAAATCTGTAGCCAGGCCAGATCTGGTACAGAAGAACATGACATGGTGTCAGGAGTAAATGAAGAACAGAAACAGAACAAAGGTTGTAGCATCTCATCAACATGCCACTCTTCAATGCCCCAGAGAACGTCAGCTTTGACAAACCTTCAGAATAGTCAGACTCGAACCATTATTTTGCAAGATTTCTCTTTGAAACTACGTTGCACAAAGAAACTACAGCTACACAGATATTGTCTTTAATTTATGGTACGGGAAACAGGCAGAACATATCTTTAAATCCTTTGATTTTACTGAAGACAGTCACAAAGATGACTATGAAAGGGCTCTGACTATGTTTGATGCATACTTTACACCTCGGAGACATGTAGTTTATGAAAGAACATGTTTCCACCAGAGAATTCAAGCACGAGGGAAAAATGCTAAATGTTTTATAAGAGCTCTGCATACACTGACTAAAAACTGACTTTGGGAATGAAAAACAGAAAAGTATCAGAAACAGACTGTTATTAGGTTAACGGATAAAAACCTTTGACAACAGCTGCAACTGAAGAGAGATTTGACCCTCACCACATTGATACAGACAGAATTAGGCAAACAGAACAAAAGGCGGGAGCAACTTGAAAAGCCTGAAACTAGCTTAGAAGCTATTAACAGACACTTGAGCATTAAAAAATCATCATCATAAAACCCATGAGGCAAGGACAGAAAACTCCTGGGCTAAGGAGGGCAAATTCCACCCTACACACCCAAGCTGATCCATGTCCATCCAGAGGCACACTGGGTTATACCTGCATGACATATGGACATTTTGTAGCTGTTTGTCACTCTAAAGCAGCCAGAAGTTTACTCATATCATACAACACTGGTGGGCAAACTGTGGCTTGTAAGATGCATGCAGCTCTTTTACAGTTAATGTATGGCTCCTGGAGACTCTTATGCTCCACCCATTCTCTGCCTACCGGACGGGGGTGGGGAGTTTCTGGTCTGCAGCAGGGTGGAGGGGATTATGGATTTTGCTCAGTGGGGAGGGGAGTCCCAGGGGGTCAGTAAGTTTGGCAACCCCATTATAGACCATCAGAAACCATTGTTTCTGGGACCTGCCCATAGATCCTGCCTGGAGAATGAAAAAAAAAAAAAATCAAATCTTCATAACAATACTATTGACGTTAAAATGGATCCAGGAGCTGATGTCAGATCATCTCTGAAGGGACATACAATCACTCTTTACCTCTCCCATAGGTGAAGTCACATGACACAGCTCTTAGTAGCCCTGGAAGGATTCTGAATTGCATGGGCCAGTTCCTCACAGAAACAACTTACACAGACAAAATCTATGCATTCTGAGTGTATGTTATCAAAGGCTCAAAGACCTTTTCAGCTGCAGAATGACAGCCAGAATGAGTCTAGTGAGAAAGGAGGAAGAATTCAGAAAATTTGATGACACTGGTCTTTTGAAAGGAGGTCCAGCACAAATCAGCGTAAGAGACAATGCTGAAACATACAGTGCACAAACACCTCTGTCATAGACACTGTGAACATACTACCTGCAGAATTATGCAAATTCAGAGGCCATTTTTACCTGCTCATAATGAACTATTTTCCTGGTATATAGAAATAATGTTCTTAAAATAGAACACATCACATCTCTATTGAGAAATTGAATGTTCTTTTGCCCACAGACCATAATTCTCTGCATCAGAACTGAAGATATTCCAAGTGGAATATGATTTTGATCATACTACTAGAGCACACATTGCCCACAAGTGAATGGAGAAGCTGAGAGCTGTTCAGATAGCCAAGAAAATCCTACAGCAGGAAGAGTCATGCCTTGCTCTTCTGAGTAACAGTTCAGCACCAATAGCAGCTATCAGATATAGTCCAGCACAGCTCCTGATGGCAACACAACTAAGAACTACTGTTCCAACTTTGGAAAAGAATCTCTGTCCAGAGTTGCCAAACATGAAGAGAGTAACCAAATCAGATAAAAAGGCCAACCAGCACTTTTATAAAACATGGCATTGAGTGAATTGCTGAGTCTAGAACCTGGTAACCGTTTGTATCAAATTGGACGGGAAAAAAGAATGGACAACTCCAGCATCAAAAAGAAAAACAACTCTCCAGAAATGAAAGCTCAACAGAAACAATTGACATCTGTAGTTTGTTCCTCAGATAGAACAGTCAACAGAACAAACTCTAGAACTGGCAGATGCAGAACAAGACAAGACTCAGAGATTCCAAACTGACCACAGCCAGCTGTTGCAAATAATGGATAGCCAGATGATCAAGTTGTTATACCTTCAGGCCATGTAATTAGAAAGCCAGTATTACTCAGAGATGCTCAATGGACTGAAATCTACTGAACTGTAAGACAGTGCAATAGTGAAAATATTGTAAATGGTAGGAAAGAAGGGGGAGATATAACAGAATACTAAACTGTATTATCAGCAACTAGATGGAGCTATATATAAAACAATTTATTTAAACGAACCTCACCCATACTTGGTGGAGTATGAAAGGATCTTACGATGAACACATCTGGTGTGTATAAAGCAAGCTCTGTAGTCAGTCCACATCTTGTATAAAAACGTAACTGAGGGTACGCTAGAAATTAGCAATAGCAAGACCTCAGGCTGCAGCTCAGTAATTATATGTCAATGAGGTTTGAGATTCAATTATTTAACCAAAATAAAGTTACATGATCTACTGAGATCAAAGAGTTGTACTGAAGAAGCAAATTTAGATGTGCTAACAATGGCTATGTCTACACTGGCAAGTTAGTTCAAATTAAGGAAGTTTAATTCAAACTAACTTTAGCCATGGCTTCACTACGTTTTCATTAGTTTGAATTATGGGCTTCCTTAATTCGAACTAATAAATTCGAACATGCTATTCAAACTAAGGGTTAATTCAAACTAGTTAGTTCAAATTAACCAATGTGGCCATGTTAGTTTGAACTAATTGCTTAGTTCGAACTAACCGGCCCATTCAACTCAATGCAATTCGCTAATTCGAACTAAGCAAGTGCCATGAATTGCTTAGTTCGAACTAAATTTTTCTAGTTTGAATTAAGTTAATTTGAACTAAC
The DNA here is from genome assembly GCA_007922175.1 of Pelusios castaneus. Lineage (NCBI taxonomy): Eukaryota > Metazoa > Chordata > Testudines > Pelomedusidae > Pelusios > Pelusios castaneus. The sequence continues at coordinate 51,009,606 of ML685755.1, forward strand.
TAAAATTAGTTCAAATTAGTTAGTTTGAATTAACTAATTTGAACTAACTTTAGTAAGTGTAGACATAGCCAATGAGGGCTGTTATGAAAATATTTCATGTCACCTTTAAGAAACCAATTCTTTAGTTATTCACCAATCACTAATTATTACATCGGAAGCATCTTGATTTCATCAGCTATCTCCCAGATTAGCACATTCCAAACAAAAATTTCATTGGGAACCTCTGCCTGTACTTACTTTGGAAGTGAGACAAAACAGACTCAAATTACTGTCGCTTGGAACTTCTCATCAGGTAAATAGCAAAAAGTAACAGTTTGTGCTATTGAGGAGGCAGTTAGACAAGTATACAGGGAGATACAAAACACAATTTCTGCTAAATTCATTTGTAAAACAACACTGTAAACCTAAGCCAGAACTATTTCTGTCCCTGCTATTCCATTATGAATTTCTTAAAACATCATTAAAATTCAGGGGAAATAGACAGTTCATTTTAAGGATTGTGGATACATGAAGTATTCTTGGCTCCTAATCTAGCAAAGCACTTCAGCCTGTAGGGCTTAAAGTTAAGAATGTGTTTATGCTTGACTGGATACAGGCTATACCATGTGTCAACTTTGTGGTCAAGCACAGTTTTAAAACAAAATGAGTGGGTAATCTAGGAATTTGCAATCTGCAGTTTACATTATGGTATATGTGAGAATGACTTCACTGGATGCAAAATTTCCACCACTAGATAATCAGAGGCAGACCTCAGTAATTACCATTGGTAATTCCTTTCGTTGAGGGGGTTGACATCTTCCACGTTAAGAACATTACCAGACCATGAGAAGATCTGCTAACAAAATCAAGGAAGAAAGCACAAGAGATGCAACAGCCATGAACTGCTGCGACTGGGGAGGAGCGCAAGTTAATCTGACAAGAAACAACATTTGACAGTGAATGAATTTGCATTCATTTAAGAATTTGCAAAGCACATCTCAAACTGATTGACATTGCTACTTGCAAGGAAACTCATCTGATGACTTTAGGAGACTGCTATGGCCTTTAAAACCATTTGTAGCCTGGATTAACTCTTTTGGGAATGCAGAGGTGTATTTTTTTTCTTTTAAAAAGGAAGAGAAAAGTTCCAGGCTGAAAACAAACAAGTGTTTAAAAACCAAATAGAAAAGCAAATCTATTCTAAGGGAGTTAGCTGTATAGAAGATGAAAGATTTTGATGTTTTAAAAAAGAGTATTTAAAAAGCTATAAATGCAGTAAAGTTGAATTATTCCCTTTAATTCCAAGAGATGGTAAACTGAGGTATTGATAAATACCAACAAAACTGGTGGTGGTAACTGTTATTCTGCTTTGAATACATTGCTGCTGAAAATAGAAAAGTCTAATACCATGGACACTGTGGTAGTCTTATTCAGTGAATGCTTCTTTGGGATAAAATATGGAAAGGTTGCAAAGGGATCTCCATCTCTCACAAAAATGATACAATTAAAAAGTTGTCAGCATTCAATTCAATCAATTCTGAGTGGGGGGATGGGGGGTATGTTCAGTTTATTGAAAAATCAAATCTGTACATTTGAAGGCTTGTACAGATTTGTGAAAATGAATAGAAAGCAATTTTTACCCAATTATTTTTAAAATTAGGTCCTCAATAGGCATTTTAACTATAAAGTGCCCCTGACGGTAAAGTCATGACAAGTGCTGCGTAATAAACTATTCCTTACTGGGAAATATAGCATCTTTTGCAAGTCTCAAAGCAAAAGAGCATTCTAAACTACTGTGTATACATAAAGGGATTCATTTAATCCACAACGAAACACAGGCATCATGGGGGTAGGCTGTAGTAATAATCATAACAATGACAGCGCACTGTACAAGAAGTGAAGACCATTTTATTCACTTAAAGGAAGGTGGGAAGATTAGGTAGACCAGTTTATGCTTGAGCTAATATTCTTACTGTTGAAAAAACTAGAAATTATTATTTTCCATAAATCAGGATCTCAATCTCAATTTTGCATCTCCATCCAAAACACAGCATCTCTAGCACTATCCTGTCTCCTAACACCATACTGGCTCACTAGCCCAGTGTGACCACGAAAGAAGTGTGCTAGCTGTTGTATTCAAACAGCACTATCACTGCGTTTTCCTTGGTGGTCTCCTATTTAGCTACTGACTGGATCTAATGCGGCACAGCTTGCGAGATCTAATCAATACCACCTCAAGGCAGCATGATTACTGGGCAACATTTTGAAAGAGGATTCTTTGAGGCAAAGGAAATTTTCAATTAATTATCAAATCCTTAGATTTAATGATATAGCTGAGTAGGGGGTGCGCACTTCATTGCGTCTGTAGGCCAAGTCCTTTGCACATGCGGGGCTCCTGGCGTTCCTCCCATTTCAGGCATCCTCTATTCATCATTTTATTGGAGCACGATCCACAAACCACAGCTTCTTTATGGCTTCCTTCATTGACTCTTCTTTGCTTCTGGTTTCCAATCTCATGAAGCTATTTTAAAAATTGTTTTTCAGCAGAGTTCTTTTGGTGGGTATGTAGGGCCCTATCTATGGTGGCACCACATGGAAGAGTGGAGTTTGAGGAGTCCATGCTCCAGTGAAAGACAGGCTGGAGAGGTAGGCAGCAGTAGTTCCATGAATAACTGAGAATGAGATGCTCAATCTCTGTCTACTGATTTAACTATTTCTCCACAATGCCCGGGGGTGGGAGGAGGTACAATAGGGTATGCCAAGTGTCATTCTATGGTTTTTTGGCAGGAAGGAGAAGTTCACCAACGCTTCAGGGCCCTGGCTTGCGCACAGATTGTTTACCTGAGATATGTGTCAGGGCCAGAGTTGGCCTCCGGAAGGCAAATGCTCAATACTATCTCAAAACCACACCCCCTTGTGGAATGAGGTACTTTTAAAAGCCATGTCCATTTTCTTATTTCAGTTCACGTAGGTTGGCACTCCCTCAGGTTTGTGTTAGAATGAGCTCAACATTTCAAAGAAAAACAAACAAACAAACAAAATAATCAGAGAATCACTTGGTTTCATGCCCTCTTCTGTGAGGGACAGCTTCGTATCTCTTCATGCCAAATACTTAGAATGGATTGAGACTATCAGCATTGGCAAAGAGTCAAACAGCATTAATAAAGATAATTGACTCAAAGTGATTTGCTTCATGTTCAACTTTGTAGCTCATAATGAGTCCTCAGTGAAACAAAATATTTTTCATGTGTGTTTGTGACTTACAGCAATGATTTAGTTTGATTATGCAGTACAATACAGTCATCATTTTCAACTCTCTTTGACAGCTAAATCTAAAGTAATATTCAGGAAAATCTCAGTGATAACATCAGAGTTGTCTCTGAAAGGGAGCAAACAGAACACAGCAAGGCAGCAAAATTTCACACGAATCAGAATAAAAAGAAAGCATATTAGGCTGAAGTAGAATTTAAATATTTTAAATTCTAGTTTTAATTTTCAAATCCCTGTAAAAAGCACACGGCACCATTTTAGAGTGCAAATTGAGATACTTTGATAAACGATCCAGCATGTCCTTGAGAAAGAAAAAAAACAGGCTGCGAGGTTAAATAAAACCTAAAATAAACTATTAATAATAGAACACACCCATACAGTACAGTGCATCTCATCGAAGGACATCAAATCCCTTAATATACATTCATTAGGCAGCACAGTACCACTGTAAGTGTTATCTCCATTTTGCAGGTGGCACAAGTAAGGCAAAGAAAGGTCCATCGAGTTGTTATGGGTTACACAAAAAACAAGCTGCAAAATAAAGAGTAGACCTCAGATGCAGAATGTTGAAAATGGGGAGGAAGAAGGGAAGGAGGTCTCCCCTGAAACATTTGCACCTTTCAGCAAAAATTTGAAAGCTGAAAAATTTCGGTTTTAAACTGAACATTTCTATTTATAAATGTTTCCAAGTGACTCATGTATATTATATTCAGAGTACCCTGTTTCCATTCTACCTTATGGAATGAGACTTCCCAGAAGGAAGGCACTGATGTCCGTTAAGAAGTAACTGTGCATAAGAAAAAACAAGGAGGTAGCATAATGGTCCCAGGTAAGCAACCTTCCATCAACCACTGGGGGACAATTACAAGGGAAATAAAAATCACATTTCTAGCTCTAAGCAGACCGCCATGATGCAACTGTTTTGCCAGTCTGGGAGACGAACAATTTTAAAAATTCCAGTAAAAATGCCTTCTGAGGAAAAGAAAGGGTATGAGTTGCTATGGACTATCCAGACACTTCTCAGTGGGCCCTGACAAGGAAACAAGTAGATACAGAAAAAATGGCCCTTGGACAAGTCCATTGGGAGTCAGTCCTACCACGGTCCCCATGTAGAAAATGGTTAAACACCTGGGAAGCCGGACACGTTTGCCATCAGTTCGCTATTGTTTTTAAGACGTTCTCTGAAATACTTTTGTTTGATATGTGTTGAGTCATTGCTGTTACTGCCCGGAGTACTAGACCTAAGTCAGCTCTGCTGAGGTAAATCACAGCTGATACACGGGGCTGCAACCCAGGCCCCAGTCTGCAAATGAGAAAAGAGCATATTCCATCCAGAGAAAGGTGTTGGCACAAGACTAGACAGAGGGAATTCTCAGAGAGCCCAGGATGGGTGGAGAAGCAGCTCACCAGGTAACTGACACCCTGTATTTTGTATCTGTGCTGTTTATTTCCTATTCCTGGTTATACTGTAGAATTGTTGCTTGTCTCCAGCTGCTGCCTGTAGGCTCCATTGTTCTCATCACTGCAGATCACTTGGCTATTTGGTTCCGTGTTCCTATGTCTCTATACACATCAGGCGCCACATTTGCCAATTGGATTGTGCTTCAATTCACACCAAAGGGAACCCTTACAACACAACCTATAACGGACACACGAGATATATTCCACTGCTTGGCTTCATTTGTTCTTTTATTTAGTGTAAAAGAGAAACCAAGGACAGGGGTTCTCAGTATTTTCCATTCTCCTTTCCCATACCAGGATCCATCCCCCTTCCCATCTCACTGGGATCTAGCTGTGACCTTATCTCCCATTTAGCACTATGGGAAGAACAACGCCCAGGATGAGAGCCTTGTCATGAAGAGAATTCTGGACTGGGAAATAACTAGTTTCTGTCACTATTTGACTGCTGAATGATTCTTCATGATAACAGAAGCCGTTTGATGGACTGCCTGAAATGGGTCCTCAGTCTACAGAGGGCCAAGACCTCAATCTGACAACTAATACAGCAGAACCTGGTCTTCAATGAAAGCAATGAAAATGATTAGGGGGCTGGGGCACATGACTTAAGAGGAGAGACTGAGGGAACTAGGCTTATTCTGCAGAAGAAAAGACTGAGGGGGGATTTAATAGCAACCTTCAACTACTTGAAAGGGTGCTCCAAAAAGGAGGGAGCTAGGCTGTTGTCAGTAGAACAGAGGACAGAACAAGGAGCAATGGTTTCAAGTTACAGCTGGGGAGGTTGAGATTGGAAATTAGGAAAAACTTTCTCACTAGGAGTGTGGTGAAGCATTGGAATGGGTTATCTAGGGAGGTGATGGAATCTCCATCTTTGGAGTTATTTAAGGTTCGGTTAGACAAAATCCTGGCTAGGATGATATAGTGGGAGTGGTCCTGCTTTTAGCAGGGGATTGGACTAGATGACCTCATGAAGTCCCTTCCAGCCCTAATATTCTATGATTCTATGATTCACAAAGACAAAGGAGAACACTGAGGAAAATGAGGGTAGCAAAATAAAATCACATTTAAAAGATTTCATGGTTGACTTCTGAGCGGTACATATTCAAAGATAAACAATATAAAATGTCCTTGCACAAAATTCATCAGTACTTTCATAAGTTTCTTACCAAATTATTGCAATCATTTAAAATATGAACCCTCAAAAATGTATAATTTCCCAATATTTGAATGAATAAATTCCCAGGGAAAATGTTCTAGGATAATGGGCTCCATTAAATGAAACTGTCCACATCGTCTGTTTGGGGCTTACTGTTAATAAAACAATGCACATTATATTTTTCAGCCATTTTTTCCAGAATATCTTAAAAAATAAAATAAAATCAGTAGCAATGAAAATGTAAGTTGTTATAAATTTATGACAGCTAAGGATCTGGCCCATTAGGAATTTCTTCACACCTGTAAAGGTTTCTTTCCAAGACGAGCCATCAAAAATCCACATTAGGGCTTAGGATCCTTTCATTCCTTTGGCCCAAATTAATAATACTGGAATTGAGTACTATTTCCTCTCCTTACAATGACTGCATCCATAGGATGATGTTTCTACACATTTCCAGAGAGCTCCCTAGAGGTCTGGCAAGTCAAGCTTATGTCTAAAGATTGAACAATGAAGCAGGTCACCATGTCCTAAGAAATCAGGTCATTTTATAGTATTTCATGTTATCATTTTGACAACAGAGGTTGGGGGAGCAGACATGAGTGCAAACCAGCTCCTTGGAAGAGCAACTTACAAAATGTAGGTGTAACAGCTAATATTTTCAGTGTAAATCCAACTTTGTCTTTATTAGCACACAATACAATAATTGTAATGGTCTTTTGCACTGATCTCTTCCATTTGTGTGTGGAGGCATATATTTCTCTCTCTCACACACACACGGGTACACATATTTGATGTAAAGCCCACTGTGGGGCTGAGACTTTGAGAGGGGAGATGAAGAAAAGATATTGTTGTGACTGTTTGTGAGAACTTGACCAGTTATTACATTCCAGTATCCTGGTTTTGTAGAATTTCAATTTACAGGAAGAGGCCCATAGTTTGGAATGGGTCCTTACTTGATGCCTGTTAACTGAAAGGAATAGTATCATTATACATATGATGGATTTCAAGAATTCTTTCAATCCAAAGATATGAGTATGTGCAAGATTTTTCTCTCTACATACATACATACACAGCTTTTATTGATGAGGCTCTGGGGTAACTGAAGCTTTCCTGAGTACTGTACTTGCAAAGTCTAACTTCTGATGTTGACTCTGGAACTCAGCTGGTGTAACCTGAAGTGGCCGGAGCTATGCAGTAGCTGGAGATCTGACCCCCCCATGTCTGTTACCTAACCTCTAACTGGGCTGCCACACAGGTGGTAATAACCTGGCACAGAGAATAATCCAGAGGAAAAGTGAAGTGCATTATTGTAATTTTGCTGGGTTGCCCGACTGTTGTGGTTGCTTCTGTGAATGCTGAGAGCAAGCAACTCAGAAATGAAGTTGTGATCGGCTGACAAGCTGAAGCAGATGGGAATGGGCAAACTCTTCAGAACATCTGAGAGCTTAATTAAAGTCAGGCACTTTCACAAGCTTTCACAGCTCTATTCAGAAAGGCTCTACCTACACTTGAGTCGGCTGACGGAAGTCTTTCCAATCCTTGTTGAGTGAAGAGTGAAATGAGATATAACCTTAAACTGTCCCTCTCCCATCACCATGGGCAGGTCTATACTGCCCGCCATTTTCGGCAGCAATCAAAAAGAGATACGCAAATTACTTAAAATAACTGCCCTATGCCTGCCACATCCACTGCGCTACTCCAGTTGCTGGGGTGGTCTTAACACATCAGCTTCCCAGAAGGTTGATCTCATGACCTTCCCAGAAGGTCGATTTGATGACGACCATTTTGCTGCCATTAGAGAAGACTAGCTTAATGTCTCTATGCTATTGGCAGACTGGCATGACAAAGAGAAGTGGTCACATCTGTAGAATGATAGAAACTTATTGAATGGGGATAGTGAATTTTATACTGAAGAAACTCCAGGGGATCCCAAACCAGAGAGCAGTCTGGTCACACAGGGCCTCATTCAAAGTTAGGAAAAGTCCACAGAAAGATACCCACTGACTTTAGATCAAGCCCATGATATTAGTTCCGCTGCCATGTCTCCAGATGCTCTACCATATAAAAGACAAGTAAAAAATACATTATATGATTTTATAATATACTTTCCCTTTCTAAGCAACTGCTGTAGCTCCTACAGGGGTGCTATGTGATCACAAATGTGTGAATCTCTTCCGCTCTCAAACATGAGAGCAGGTAGGCCTATAAAATAATCTCCCTATTCAGATGTCACCCACAGACTATGAAAGCTTGAGACCCCCCTAGGCCAACCAAACCAAATCACAATCATACAACACATCTTTCCAATAACGATTGTCAAGTTTAAACAATTGCTATAGGGGTCGAGAAAGGTGCCTCATGTTATAGGTTGTTCTTTTTTTCTTTTTTAATCTAAATCAATATCAGCCAGATCACAGGAGACCGGACCAGAAAGTTCTGTTAGCATTTTCTTTTTTTAAAAAAATTCTTTCACTGTCATGAAGCTCTGCAAATGCAGGTTCCACACAGAAGCTTAACTGCCAAACTATCACTTTGCCTAGATCTGACACACTGGACACACTGTCTGTCAAATTTGATGCTAAGCAGTTCTAGACTGCACCCGTTATCAGGCATTCAAAATACATGTTTTTCACAGGACAACATATTAAAGAGGATAAGAAGCAGTTGTTCCAAGCTAATTTAGCTGGCTTTTGCCAGCAACGACTGCATCCATTTCAACAATCCTCTTTTTAAAAAAAGTTCCTCCTCCTCCCCCACCCCCAGGAATTCAACAGGACTATAAAGCGATTCGTACTGAATACCAAAACCCCTTGAATATAGTTAGTGAAATTCTAACCCCAACTCATCATAAAAATGGTGCAGAAAAACCATCTGTAGAGATACATGACAAAGTCTTCTTAATGTCACAAGCACTCTGCTCAGACCATTTGGAAGATACATTATTTAGATAGGCCCTTCTGTTAGTGCTTATCACAGAAATTTTACCAAATCTACCACTTTTTATTAAACCCAGGGGAAATTTTAAAATCACCTCATTATTCTGATGGCTTTAGAGAGGCTGTTTTCTCTGGCTAAAACATGCTTGAATGTAACATGAAAAAGACCTAGCTTAACCCTTACGTTAAAATATGCAGAGAACTGCTTTAATGGCAGAGCCAGATTGAAAGAAATATTTTAACCTTGGCAGACTTCACAAATTCAGGAGTAGTGTCTTTTGATCAATGTTAGCCTAAACACAAGCTGTCAGGCTGCCGTTTGCAAACCAAGCTCCCACTTAGAAACACCTTGGCTTTTCCAGCACTAGTCCAGCAATTCTTCAGGTGATTCAGAATTCTAGAGCCCAAGATATTCATGAAACATCTGGACTCTGCAAGTTAAAATCCTTTAAGAGCTTTGCAAATTCACTTGTAAATGGAAAAGGAGAAAATATAAGCCTCCAGAACAGATATGCATATTATGTTCTGCAACCGGTGCAAGGTATCCACCAATGTCCAAGCTCCAACTATTAAGCCAAAGAAAAGAGGGATGCAAGATTATTTGAAAACATATTCAGAGCAGAATTTCCAAAAGCAAAGCCATTGAATTCCCAATTGTGTATTTAGGCCTTCTAGCTAGCAAGGCACTTATGCACATGCATACCTTTAAGCGTGTGAATAGCCCAGTAAATGCAGCAGGATTTCTCAGGTGCTTAAAGTTAAGCACATGCTTGAGTGCTGTGGAGGACTAGAGCACAGTCCGGCAGGCAGTCAATTTCCTAGCGCTTAAGTGATTGTGTGCATAGCAAAGTGCAAATTTGCATGCACACAAAGGGGCAAAATTTAAAAACCAGACCCGTAAGTGCAGACAATTAAAGAACACAGTATCATTTAGATTGTAAAAACAAATATTTAAAGAGTAAAAGGAGGGGGATGATGCCTGCCTGTCATATATTTATTTTGTTCTATGCCTAAACTATGTCTACCAAAAACTCCGACAACACTCATCTTATTGGTTACTTATCTATGAAAACTCCCAGGTTACTGATCTTATTTCTAAACATCACACTACATTCTTGGGGCCCACTTTTTATCCCCCTGATCTCAAGAAATTATATGTAAAGTGGACAGTCACCGTATTAATCAGAATGCTGAGTCACTAGCTCATTCTTTATAAACGTAACATCCAATTTGCCAAGTTTACATTTAATAAATATCCCCGGTGCCCTGAAGAAACTGTCAAGCATGCGGCAGCAGAAACCTAAGGGCCTGATCCTGCAAGAACTTATGCACACAAGTAACTTTACACACTTGAGTAGTCCCATTGAAATCGATTATCAAGGAAGTGCAAATATTTAGGACATACTGGGCCAGATCCTGGCCTCTGCTCTGGCCATTCTGCTCTACTGAATCAGTGCAAAGGGGCCAAAAATAAATCTCCTCATTAATCTCTCAGACATGGAAGAATCACCTGCTGGCCCAGCCATCATCTATGCCATTAGCTCCTGATCACTTCCCATCCCTGGCATACAGGGAATTCTGGGAATTTCTTGGCAGCCTGCTCAGTGTGGGCTATGAGGAGGCAGGGGCAGACTGTGCAATGTAGGTTAGGCATCGCCCAGGACTTAGCTTGTGTAACTCTAGAGCAGTCCTGAGGCTACTGTAAACCAGCAATTGGCAGCCTCAAGGGGCTGGGGAATATCCTTATCCACCCCCACACATGCACACTTTAGCCACTGGAAAGAGAGCTCAGGAAGAACTGAAGAAGTTAGCCAAGATGCATGGACATGTGATACTGTGCTAAGAAAATGGTTCATTTTAGCATATGCATCCAGATTCCGGTGCTGTGTATCTCCCCCTTAACTCCCAGCAACATCAGTGCAGGTGAGGATGCTCAACTCTTCACAAATCTTGCCCTTGCTACATTGATATCAACAGAATTGTGATGACAGCTATGTGAAATGTTCTTAATGATACCACTCAGGGTTCTCCTTGGTTGGTTTAAACAGACTACAAATAATAGGATCACAATTTAAATCACTAAGACCAATCAACCCAAATCCAATGTTAATCCAATCTTATATACAACTGTATATCAAAATTGTGCTGGGTCTGTGCTTTCAGGTGGAGAAGCTCACTTATGAAGAGTGTAGATAAGCCCTTACAGTCCATTCACAGTAGGGTCTAGATCAGAATCTGAACTCTAATTCCGACCCAGAGAGGTAAATATGGTAAAGGTTATATCACATTCAGTGTCAGAAATACTTTCTCACAACATGTCATTCTTATGCCACTCCTGTATTTATTTATTTTTATTCTGAATATAAGAAACAGATCCTCTGCTGGTATCAATCAGCACAGCTTCGCTGACAGTAATGAAACTAAACTCATTTAAGGCCAGATCCTGAACTGGTACCAAAGTCCAACAAAATGGTTGTGACTCCAGTGAGTATTGGATAAACAAAGCACTTATATGGTGCAAATTGAAAATACACAGTAGCTCCCTCATAAAAGCAGCTTGTGTGTGAATAGCTAACTTTGAACTAGATTAAAATAGTTGAACTTATTAAAATGAACACCTAAATTCCCTTTCAAGGTGGCATTGCTTTAGCCCTGGTCTACACAATGAAATTACGGTGGCATAAGTACGTTGCTCAGGGATGTGGGAAATCCACCTGAGTGGTACCGTTATAGACACCAAACTCCCAGGGTAGACAGCACTATGTTGAAGGGATAGATTCTCTTATAGACATAGCTACTGCCAATAGGGAGGTAGAGAACATATGCCAATTGGAGAAACTTCCCTTTGAAGTAGGTAGCTGTCAGGGCTGTTTCTCCACTCTGGCACCTCAAGTACAGAAGGTGGTGTCCGCAAAATACCTTAAAGCCCTGGCCCTAAAGCCTTAAAATTCCCCAAGACTACTGATTACCTAACGTTGGATTGGTATTGCTGTCACCAGCATTTGAGAACCCAGGAAGGTGCCCTTGGGAATTCCATCCTGTGAGGTACCCTCAATCTCTCTTATTCCTCCCGCTGGAGAGCAATTGAACCCCAGATGTGATATCAGCAGAAAATGGAACTGAATTCCCTTTAGTAGTTGACTATGCAGTCTGAGACACATGCGCACAGAACCTCTTATCTTTTAGGACACAGAATCAGAGCTTTTTAAAGGGATAGATTTTCTTTAATTAACAAGAACATCTAGGAAATCACAGAGAGTTGCTTCTCTGGGATTTAACCTGGATAGTTACAGGATAACGGGGCTCAGTGTGGGGGGGAGGTACATGTGCTCAGTAAGAACAATAAAAAAAACAAAATAAAACAAAGAAATAATCTGAAGGTGTCTAGCTAAACATTTCCTGTTCTATTCATGCATGGATAGTTACAGATTTAATTTATTCTTAGAGTTGACTGTCACTGGATTCTCCATGCCTGGCTCCTGGGCCATTTTACCAGTCCCTCCAGGAGCTCTTCTCCTAAAGTGAGAGTTTTGTTCACATTCTTGGCATTAAGTCAGGTTCATTCAAGGTTGGTGGTGGATTCTGCCAAGAGTGGGTCCTGTCTCCACTCCTGTTTGTAATCTTCATGGAAAGGCTATCAAAGCACAGCTGAGTTGGGGCATGTATCTAGTTCAGGGACTTGGAGTTGGCACCTCTGCTGTTTGCAGATGATATTGTCCTTCTTGCTTCTTCAGACTGTGATCTCTGATACACACTCAAACATTTCAATGCTGAATGCGGTGACTGGGATAAGAATCAGAATTTCCAAATTAAAGGTCATGGTGCTTTCCCAGAAGGAAGAGGAATGTAGAATGTTCTCTTCATGTGAAGGGGGACCAACTGCCCCGAGTGGAAAAGTTTAAATATCTAGGGGTCTTGGTCACAGGTGATGGTAAATGGGAGAGTAAGATTGACTGATGGACTAGTGTACCAGTGATAGGGATGCAGGCACTGTATCAATCCATAGTGGTGAAGCAGGAGCTAAATTTTTGGACAAAACCCCAGGTTTACCTGTCAATCTACATCCTTATCCTCACATGTGATCATGAACTTTGGGTAATGACCGAAAGGACAAGATCATGGGTACAAGCGGTAGAAATGAGATTTCTCCACAAGATAGCTAGGCAGACTCTCCAAGATAGGGTAAGGGGCTCAACTACTTGAAAAAGTCACTACTCCTCTGGATCAAGGGGAGTCAGCTGAGACTGTTTAGGAACCTGATAAACTAGGCTTCCTTTGGAACTTTATCAAGCACATCCCACTAGAAGAGGGCTTCAGGGCCAATCCAGATACACTAGAGGGATTATTTCAAGGCCGATAAATTCCCTCACAGTTGCAATATGGTACATGTAGAAGCACCTCTAAGGACTGAAGAGCACCTAGTTTGTCAGATGGTTCAGGTCAGCCATGTCCGGAGACAAAAAAATAATGCAACTCAATGGGTCAAGTAGCACTTTTTTAGCATACAGAGGCTTCCTATTATAAGCTAGTAGGCAAGTACAGAAACATTCCATCTTCCATTAACACGTTTTTATTTTCTCCTTCTTTGCTTTGTATCTGTTTTGCTTTTCAACAGCAGTGGTACCCACAGTGATGCACAATACTGAGGCTAAGCCGCATCACCTCTTTGAATGTCTCTATCCTATTACTACACTCAGTGGGCCATAAATCCAGCAACACATGCACAAAGGACAGTTTCATATCTTATCCTCCTTTTTTATCTCTTTGGAATGATCATTTCAAGACACAGCACTAGTTTGCTTTTTTCTTTTCCTCATACCAGTCAAGATCAGAAACCTCAGTGCTTTGAACGTATTTGATTTTTTTTTTTTTTTTGACTGGCAGCAAAATTGAAGTCACAGCCTCACAAGTATAAAGAGTCTAATATACTAAAGACAAGAGTGAACAACTATGTGTAATCGCTGCTTCCACTCTTTGATAATCTTTTCAACTCAGTTAGTTACATCATTAATAGACATCTGTGTGTTCTGTGGTGATTACAATATACATTAATCAAAGGCATGTTATGCTGAGAGTTGGAAATTTATATGTTTGGTTTCCAAGGCAATACAAATCATCCTTTGGTTGGATCCCACACAGCAAAACATTTTGCCCTATAAGAAAGCAGGAGTCAGTTTCAGTAGTGAAGGCCCAATTCAGGAGATCAATGTACAATCAAAAGTTATCGCATAGCTTTTTCATTAATTTGCCAGGAACCTTTCTTGAGCAGGGTAATCAGAGACTATGGAAAGAGAATGATAATGCCAGAGTTAAAGTTGCAACCATAAAGTCCTGTGTTTAGCTCCTCTGTAATCTGTGTTAGAAAAATTGTTTTATCCTGAAAATTACAAGATTTACGGTAGAGGCAGAGGAGAACTTTTCCGTCAAGTTTGGAGACAGTTGGGACACAAAGTCTTTGAGTTACTACCCTGATAAAGTGTTTTTCCTTTTGTCTCTTGTTTCTCTTTTTATCTCTTTAGCTAAAATTATAGCACTTTACTACTGCTTCAGACTCTCCATACAGTTACATCTCTTTGAAAACTTGACCAGAGACTGTATTTGACAAACGTTGTTCATGCTTGTTGTTTCTAATTGCAGTAGTACATGTATGATCAAAGGTCCTTCTGTACTTTACCATTATAAATAGCAATTTTTCCTTAGCACCCGTAGTAAAGGCCTTTGTTTCTGGAACTGGAAGTGCTGGGTTCTAATACCCCTATTTTGCAAGTGTGTATGTCTTACCTTGTAACTCTGTTGAGGGTGCTTTGTTTGTTTGTAGCAATGGATTCATTACAAAATGGCACACAGCTGTGAAGAGAACTAGCAAAACTGTTTCTGAGTTAAAGATAATTAATTACACTGAATACAGAGCTACTGCTTAGCAGCTCCTTAGCTAAATTTGCAATCAAAGTTTCATTTTAAGCCCTAAACTCTCGTCTCTTATACCTGCATGGATAAATTGTTTTTGCAATTACTTTTCAGGTACACTAGACTTTTCTAGGAAAGATTGAAGGCAATTAGTCCAACTATTGACTAGTAAGGAATGCATAAAAATGACCAACAATGGAGAATGGTGGACTCATTTGAAAATCAAGCTATATATGCTGGTTCAGAAAGTTGCTCAGTTGATGTCAATGGGACTTAAGCACCTATTTATGTATTTTCTTTAACAAGAGTCTCTAAGAATGTTTCTGTTGTGTAGGTTGAGGGATACAGAAGTTACATTTGTTATAATATACAATGTGATATTTTACACATCTACATTTAAGTGATTTTATAAACCTAAAGCTTATTTGAACGTTTATCAAAAACTGTCTGTAACCTGAACCTTTTTAACTTTTAGATTCCATACTTTTAAATGCTTAGGATTTCTTAAATATACAAACAGAATCCTGTGGCACTTTTAAAGACTAATAGATTTATTTATCACATGAGCTTTTGTGGGAGAAAATCCCACTTTGTCAGACGCATGTGATAAATAAATTTGTTAGTCTTTAAAAGGGCCACAGGACTCTGTTTTTCTGCAATAGACTAACACGGCTACCCCTCTGGAACTTAAATATACAGTAATGGTATGTCATATGTGTTTGGAGAGTTTTAGATACAGACAGCTAGTGACGTACATAAGGTCAGACTAAATGGCATGATTGCCCATCTGGCCTTAAACTCAGACTCTATGGCTATGTCTACACTGGCAGTTTAAATCAACTTAAGGAGTTTTAAGTCGACTTAAACAAAGCCGCGTCCACACTAGGCTTTCATTAAGTCGACTTGAGAAATTCCTTAATTCGACTTAATGAAAGCTTAAGTTGACTTACTAAGACCCGCGGGGAAGATCGACTTACGCCTGCTTAGATCAACCTAACCCTTCTTTAGGTCGACCTAAGCCCAGTGTGGACGTTTAAGTCCACTTTGTTAAGTCAACCTAAAGGCAGTTAGGTCAACTTAACAAAGTGGAGTAAGTCCACGTCCATGGACAGCACTTTATTAAGTCGACTTAACAAAGTCGACCTAACTTTTTGTAGTGTAGACATAGCTTATGAGATCAATATATACACGGGACAACCTTATATAAAAATTTAACTTTGTTTTTGTCCTTTAATAGGCTATAGAGCAGAGGGAAGGCAAGAATTAATGCACGAGTATGAAGTATAAATATATGTCTTCTGTAGTATTATTCTTTGTTTCATAGTAGTGTCTAGAACAGTGGATCCCAACCTGTGGCCCAGGGGCCAAAAGTGGCCCGCAAGGGCTTTCAAAGTGGTCCATGACTCCCCTTCTACTGGCCGCAGAAGAGAGCCACTGCCTAGGGGCCCAGGTGGCGTGCATAGGGGCTATCGGACATCTGTGGTTACCCTGCTGCAGACAGGGAGAAGGGAGATCAGAGAGGAGGCAGAGACTGATGGCCCTTTTGGGTTGTAAAAATGATATCTTGGCTCTTGAGCCAAAAAAGGTTGGGAACCACTGGTCTAGAATCTCCATGGTAGACAAGAGTCCCATTGCGCTGGATGGTAACAAACAAATCATGCCCCAAAGAGATTGCAATCTAAATAAACAAGACACATGAAGCATTACTCTTCTCACTTTACACATGGGAACCTGATGTACCTATCTATTCAATTATATGACCGAAGTGTAACAGGAATCCTGAAAGACATGGGAATTCAACAGAGATCTGGAACCCTTGTTGTATGCTTCAACCATAAAGCTATCCTTCCTCACCCAGAATTTAAAATTTTATTCCTTATTAGAACTCAGAGTGTTTAGCCTTTTAAAAGTCTGTATTGTGGTGTGAGTGTGAAGTTCCTGCCAAACTGTTCATGGCTATAAAAAAATGGTTATGATAAAACTAAGTGGTTTATCCTGGGGAAATCTTAGCAAACCTAACCTGAAAAGGAAACAGGCGTCTAAAAAGTAAAGGTGCATGGAGAGAGAAATTTGGGGTTGGGGAATAAGTAGCATTCAAAGAGTATTAAATTGTTTACCATGTGGCAGCAAAGACAAATGACAAAGCGAGCTACGTTTTGGGAGGAAAGCTCAATGTGCCGCACAGCCGCAAAATCTGTCAGCAGCAGAGTTTGCTCTCTAAACTTTTGGAGTTTCCAGATTATGACTGCAAGGAATACCACAAGGTTTTCGCATAAACAGAAAACTCTTTGCTCCAGCCTCCAGCTATACTGCAGCCAGCTCTTTCAACTATAAGGTGTTTAATTGTGCTCCATCTGAGACTCCTTTTCAATCACTACATAGCCGATGGTATAAAGCTCCCTTGTTTAACTCCTCATTGGCCTTTGTCTTAACCAAGACTGCTCAGCTGAGAGTTAACTCCTTAATTGCCCTGGAAGGATCTCTGCACAAGATGGCCAGTATTCGAGCTAGCACCTTTCTACTTCTCCAGAGTGGAGAGAAAGGGAATAGAAACTATCCGTGGCAAACACCATTGGTTTAAGACAGCCTCTTCAGACAGTTCCCTGAGCTGGCCTCCCTCCTGGCCTTTGTTATTACGGGCCAGGGGAGGGAGGAGGAGGAGAGCCAGTGTCTTATCTGGAATGTGCTGGCACTGACCAGTCTTGTCTGATGGACAACAGATGGAGTAGCATTGTAGTACAGCATAAGAGACAAAAATTTAAGGCCCACTCTAACTTACACCTACCTCCTTCCTCCCCCATATACATATGCCATTCCTGCACCAAGTATAGAGACAAAGGAATGGAGAAATGAAGCCAGGGACTTTCAGATTCTAGCAAACCTGGGTATGAGAACAGTCATTTTGCACCACAATACACATACAATGTTTTTCTGAGTTCCTTTTGCCACTCTTTAGGACATTTGTGATTTAATATGAAATCTTCCCCTGGCAACCCAGCTTCTATTTATGCCTTATTCACCCATGACGCTCTAAACTTCAACTATCTGGCCACTATGATTTCACTCATTTAACATCATGACCCTCCAGGACCCAAGTCAATGAAGAGTGAATGAAGTCAGTGAGAGTGGTGTCATGGAGTGTCAAAAACATCTGGAAGCCTGAGTCCCATAGGAGCTGGGGAGCTAGGCACATACACAAAGCCCACCAGGCCACTATCTGTATCTTCAGGTGGCTTAATACCTTTAAAAATCTGGCCCCATGTGTCTTCACTGTCGTGTCAGACAAGACATAAGTAGTCTATCTTCATAAAAGCTACCAAAACACCTGTTGAATGGCACACAACTTTTGGCCACCATGCACAATAACAAGAGGGATGAATTCTAACCATTTCCCTATATATATAGTTTGTTAATTTAAAAAGCCCTCCAAAATTTGCTCTGCTCTTTAAGCACAAATTTTATAACTAGAGTTAAGAAAATTTTTAAAAATGGGTTGGCGGGGAGCGGTTGGCTTTTACTTTCAAAAGACTGGAAGTTGCCTTTTTCCCAAGTTGATGGTCAAAAACACCTTACAGGTTTACCCTAAATACTGTAAGGATTAAAACAAAAATTAAATTGGGTGGAGAAAAACTCAGCTACTGAAATTAAAATCTATTTTCCAGAAAAAGCAGCTGGTTCCTATGGACACCCCATGAGCCACGGGGACACTTCCATGCAAGGTGAGAGGAAAATGGCACTAGGTGGGAGTCAGACTGTAAAACAAACCACTCCAAATAGTGAAAATATAACATAACATTTCTGTACTTAATTTGCAAATGATCATCAACTCTAAGTGATACGTAAGTGATCTAAGGCCTCCTCTGATGCTCAGTGAAGTTAGTGGAAAGCCTCCTATTTGTATGTAGAGATTTGTCCCACATCACCATACTATCTGAGCACCTCGAAATCATTGACAGACATGATCCACCCAGAACCACTTGAGCTAAGCAAGTGTAACAACCATTTTATAAACACGAACTGAGGAACAGAGTAGATGAAATGACTTGCCAAGGTTGCATAGGAAATGTGTGACTGAGCTAGAAATTGAATCCAGGTGTCAAATCCCATCCAGTTCCCTTCTCCACCACACCATTGTTCCTTTTGCTCCTACATTGACTTCAGTGGACTTTGGATGAGTGGTCTCCGAAGCACAGCAAGAAAATTAATCAGATATTCTTTTTAAAAAAGTTCTGGATGTGACAGTTCTGTCTGTTAACTCTTATAGAATTGAGCTGTGAATTCTACCAAGGACAAGCGCACTCTGACAGCCATATGGACGCCAAATGAATTCCTTCTAATCAGAGCTGTTGCAGTGAGTTGCAAATGAATTTGTAAGTACCACTCACTTAAAATAAAGGTGTCCCTGTTTTCTCCTACAATATGTTACGAATTTAAATAACATAAATAAATATAGTTAAATTCAAAAGAGTTTTGCGAGTTTTGCTGTAAGAATATTACTTTAGGTTGGCTTTTGGCAAAGGTCACAAAATGGTAATTTTTTCTTAACAAGTGTTGCAATTTTGGAGGTTTTACCTGTAAGATAACTAAATCTAATTTAGACATATTTTTAATTGGAGGTTTATTGGCATTCCTATAATTCAGAAAAATGCCTTTATTTCTAGAATAATTTATTAAATGTAACTATTAATTATGCAAACATGCAAGTATTTAATACCAGAAATAGTGGTTATGGCAACAAATGGGGAATGCTACTACTGTTCTCAACAAGATATCTCAGGGTGACAGGCATGGTGACATGTAGCAAGCCTTGCAGAATCTGGCGTCAGTATTGTGATTTTGTTGGGGTTTTTTTGTTTGTTTTGTTTTGATTTTTAAAGCTAGGAATGTGTAATAAGAACAGGAGTAAATTGATGGCTAAGCCTTATGAACACCAAGGACCAAATGCAGAGGTGTAAATCACAGGTGAAGGAGACAGTGTAAGTGAATATTAGTGGTTGCACCCTGAATATTGATGAGGAAGAAAAGTAGGATTCTAGTAGGAAGTGCAGCATCCTTTAATTTAATTTACAGCTTCTTGCATCTTCAGTTGGCCTCTTTTCCCACTACAATGCTATTGTAATTGAAATAATTTCAGTTTGTCTTAAACGGGAGCCATTCATTATAACTGAAAGAGCTATTGCTACAGAAAAACCACTCCCCACATAGCTTGAGTACCAGCTTTGTCTCCATTGTTTATCAAGACCACGTTTTTTCTGTCATCCTATATAGCACCCAGGGTCATCTACTGGCTGAATAGTATACTGCAAGTATATCTTACAAAACTCACCCTTCAATCACATTAGTGGGTAAATTACACTCACTGAGCAATAGCCACCTTTAGTGGCAACCAAGGATCTGATCCAAATCCCATTAAATTCAACAGGCCGTAAGTGTCTTGCTCAACAACTAAGACCGAATGGGTGTATCTACACTAGCAATTTGGGTCAACTTAAGGACCCATAAGTCGACCCTAAATTACTCTATGTCTAAACCTGACTAATGAAAGCTTAAGTCGACTTAATAACAACCACCCATTAGGTCGACTTATGCCTTAAGTTGACTCCTTAAATTGATTTAAGGACGGTGTGGATGGGGAGTAACCCTTAAGTCAACTTTATTAAGTCGACTTAAGGCCAGTTAAGTCGACTTAACTTTAAGTCGACTTAGTCCACTTTGTTAAGTCGACTTAATACGGATGACTTTAAGTCGACTTACCAAAGTCAACTTACCTTTTTCCAGTGTAGACATACCCAATGTGTTCTAGAAAGCATAACAGCACTGTAGAACAGGCAGCATTTCCACCAATGCCTTTCCTCTAGTCTGAACAGTCAAAGTAGTAACCATAGCAGCTCTGTTTGAGTCAACCTAGGAAACATATTGTATAAGTGCATCCCCTAGTCAGGCGCCTTTCCCAACCGAAGCCATCCACTTTACATGACTCTCCCTGACTTAACATTATGAAGCTTATGTCAACATTTATGTGACCTCTGAATTTTACTACTATTATTCTTCCTAGCCAATCTGGCTAAAATTCCTCTCCCAGTAAAAGACCCTTAAAGAAATATGAATGAGAAGGTCAAACAAAGCAGATTATACATTTCAATTAAACTATAAAAATAGTCAGAATTAAAAGGAAGCCTATTCCTACAGTAAAATATTACCCCATGGCAACATTCACAAAATTGATAAGCCAACAAGGCAAAAATAATCTTCATAATAAATAAATACACAAACATATCACAGATTATCATAATTAATCTACAATTCTTTATGGGTCATAGAAACTTGAAATATGTAAACAGAAATGCTAGATCCATCAACTTCACTTTTAGGACAAACATTAACCGCTCATTTTGAAATATGTTCTAATATTTAAAAACTAGTCAGAACATTGTGGTTTGAAAAGAGGTTTGGGAACACACACTTCTCAATTCTTTTCATGCGGGATTCCTTTGTAAATATAAAATGTTTACTGAGTGTATGCAACAAACAAATGTATTTAGAGAACTCCTTACAGATGGGAAATGAAGCTCATTATTAAAATGTAGCATTATCATGTAGGTACCTAAATCCTAAGGCTAGGTTCTACCACTTTTATTAGACTGAGTTACAATTTACTTTTCAAGTAGACTTACTGAAATCAAGCATAAGCACAAATAAAAGTGTCACCCCAAATAGTTGTGCAAACCAAAAATAGCAGAAGTAATAATAATAGAAAACGGGAAAAAATGGGTTTGAGTATGCCCAGAACAAATTGTGATTTTGATTGCAAATGTTTAATGGTGGATGGTGGTACTACTTAGGTTATGACACAAAAAATACCTTACCTAATTGAAACTCCAGGAGAAATGTATGGAAGGCCAAAAAACAACTCAAGGAACATAGGTTCAACATTTCCTCTTGCAAAGAGGACCCCAGGATTTTTAATAGCTCTATTTGGCTGGAACCTCAGTTTTAGGGCTCAAACTCCATTAGATTTGAAGTTTAGTGATTGCAACCTCCTAGCCCCAATTCTAGCGCTTCGAGTTAAATGGTCTGTTTCTTTCTGTTTAATATACACTGACAGCTTGTACCATAACTCCTGACTTAAACATATTCAGAACCCTCTAGTTTTGAATCTGTTATCGTTCAGGGTATTTTCAAAGGCCCCAACTATCTGCTGTTTGTACATACCATCAATTCTTTAAAGCTTTTGTTTAATGAGAAACTATTTTTCTTTAAAAAACAGCCTAACATATCAAGTAGTTGCCCCATCTTTCAATTAGCAGTATCTTAACCACCGTCCCCCTCCCCCGCAAAACTCCATGTTTTTGTTCATGTTTAACAAAAACTTAAATATTTGTTTGCTTTTGCCAAACCTTTTTGAAAAAAAAAGATATAATTTTCCTATCAACTCTACCCTCATAATTGCTACTGCCTTTTACTGCTATTAGCCATTTCAAATCCAGCTGGTCTATAATGACTGAATGCCATTGCAGCTGATCGATATTTTCAAACAAAAACATTTGTTATAGAAAGATGACTTATAAAATCACAATTTCTCACAAAAATCTTCCTGCAACATTTACTATTATTAGAACTAAAAATTTAACTGAACTGAAATGTTTTTCCTGCAAAAATTTAAAAAAGTTTCACCAATCAAACTTTTGACTGGTGAATTTTGCTACATGCACTCATGTGGCATTATCCTTCAGTGTGATTATACACATTGGGAGACTCAATCTCATCGGTTGACCTACACATCACAGAGCTGTTCTTCTTGTGCCCAGATGCTGAATCAAACTTGGAGGAGAGGGAAAATGGTCTTTCGAATGGGTAAATCTTACACATTGCAAGACTGGTCATCTAGAATCAGGGTTTATTTGAATCTGTGTTCCAGTGAATATATTATAATTGTATATATCTAGAGTTTGTACATATCTAGAGTTTACTGTGAACTTACGTATTTTCCCCTAAAAACTTCTTACTTTTAGGTGTTTCTTTTTCCTCCTTTCCTCACTGCTAAAATCTCTCACATTATAACCAGGGTTTCATAGAACACAAGAGCTTCATCTTTGCAATACATTTCTGGCCTGCGCTGGAAAGCAAAGAACCTACTAATGGCCCACCAACAAGCAAGTACTATAAATTAACCTGAAAACTATTCATTTCCACTGTAAACTTGTATGATAGGACATCTCAATTTTACAAATCACAGATTTCAGTGGCATGCAGATTTTTCATATATTGTGTGAATCTGTTACTTACACTTTCAAAGCAAGATAATTTCTATGGGGTGTATGATGACTAAACTTGGATAAACAAACAGAGTCCTGTGGTACTTTTAAAGACTAACAGATTTATTTATGGCATGAGCTTCTGTGGGAGAAAATCCCACTTTGTCAGACGCTCTTCAAAGTGTCTGCCGAAGTGGCATTTTCTCCCACGGAAGTTCATGCCATAAATAAATCTGTTCGTCTTTAAAAGTGCCACAGGACTCTGTTTGTTTTTCTGCAATAGACTAACATGGCTATCCCTTTGGAACTAAACTTGGATAGTTACAGTCACAAGAACACCTGGTACCAGAAGTCTTATAATGCTAGAACATTACAAAGCATGTTCTATCTAGTTCTTTATTTGTATTGTGGTGGTGCCTAGCAGCCCCAGCCAAGATCAGGGCTCTATTGTGCTGGGCTGGACTGTCACTGTTAGAAAGAGTCCCTGTCCCAGTAGCTCAGCAGCAAGAGAAACAAAGAATGGGAGGGAAAACAGAGACACTGAGAGGTAAAGTGACTTGTCCAAAGTCGTCAGCAGAACTGGGAGTTGTCTTCTGAGTTCTATTCCAGAGCATGACCCACTACTCAGGCTCTGCAGAACAAGTGAATTGTTGATGTTCAGTCAGGTTGCAGCTCTGTGTGTGTGTGTGTTTTTTCCTTCAAAATGCATATGTCTTTATTTAGAACAAGATCTACTTACCATGTGACCTCCTAAAATGTTACCAGCTCTCTTACAGGCCATAACTCATCACACATAATGTCACGAAAAAATGTGGCACCTTCTTCAGCTATCTGAAAGTCTGCTGAAAATGTGTTCTGGAGATGCAGGACTAAGTTCAGATGGCAAAAGAAATGGAGCGGATTTCATGTTCAACTTAATATTTGCTATAAGAAGTTATGTTAGAGGTAGCTGGTTATGGCATTATTTTATTAACTGCGATAAAACTGAGTACTCAGGTAAACAGTAGGAGGTGGAGAGTATCAGCATTAAGAACTAATTAGGGATTTGAAACTTCCTTCCCCTTAAAATGTGGTAGTGTTCTGAGGAATGGCGCAGGGAGCTCCATGTTTATTGTGACTCAGGGACTCAAGCATTCTTAGTTTTCAAAGTAAAGGAACATGGGAAGGTTTCTGACTCCCAGCCCTGAAATTCAAATTCAGATTCAAGCAGGGATCTGACAGTCTACAGTCAGTTGATAAAGAAGCCAGGGTAGAATAGACTCAGCTCCCTGCTCCAGGGCTGTGCTGGGTGTTCAGCGATAAACAGAAGAGGGAAGCAGTAAACACTCCCATCGCTTACTGAAGTACCAATGTACGTACATGAAAAATAAACGACTTTTACCTGAGATCTCGCAGACATAGCAAAAGAACAAGTTAATGTCTGGCTGTAACTGAGCTAAGGGTGGCTCACCACTCATTTATCTATCTATTCTGAGGGTTTCATACTGTTGCCCGGACATTTACATTAGTTTTATACTGGTCTAACTTCAATGGAGTACTTCCTCACTTCCAGTGATGTAAGTCCAGGAGAACCGGGCCCACTAAGTTAATGGGAGTTTGCCTGGGACATGTTCTGAATGGAAAATGAAGAAGACTCTCAGGATTTAGACCTGTGTGCATTTTAATATCATTTCAAAAGTCCTCTTCCTTTAAATGGATTCCAATATCTGCACATCTGCGAGACACAAAAGGGTCTGAAAAGGCAAAGCAATGCATAACCAAGAGTGCTCAGACTCAGATCTGAATGAGTCAATACAAATAGGAAAGGCAGTCAAGCCAACATGTTCATAAGCCTGTCAGGAAAATAGCTATATATCTGCGGCCTCAGGTGATGAAGCTGTAACCTCCAAGCAAAGCATAGTGTAACCATATTGTATTTCAACACAACAGAATCCTTGAACTTAGGCTGAACTCTGTTTAGGAGCTGAGGAAAGAAACTGCATTTGCATGGATTCTCCTAGCAGCCATTCTCTTCAGAGCAATAGACTGTGCATTCTTGACATGAAGGCTAGAGAGCTGGCTTTTCTCCTTGTACCGTATTTACATAAATGGTACTTGTAAATGTCCAGGACTACACATGAATTTTTTATCATTTTGCTCTTCAGATATGTGATAAAAAAAGAAAGGAGAGCAGCAAATTATCTCATCACTTCTGTGTATATTGTTCCAACAGGCATGCATATGTGGGTATATAATATTTCTGATGTATTGTCTTATTTATTCTAACACAGGCAGGTGACATTGAGATCTTTCCTATGAGAAACTAATGGCTTTAAGAGCTTTGGGTCTTGCTATATACTCCTTTCAACAAAAAAGGAATGGTCCAATTAATCTATTCTTTATGCACAAGGAAAATCATAAAGAAGTGGTCCCATCTAGGGTTGTGACAAACCCTCTGGTTTCAATCTGTAGGTGTACCAGCAAAAGCCCCATTATTTTTGAATGGTTTAGAGATCTGCAGCTTTATTATGTATTTGGGAAACTTAGTTACAACTAGTTTCTGCCTGAGGTTACCATGAAGATAAAGCTATTTAATTAAGGTTTTCTATGGTGCTCATCACTGTACGTGAGCATCTTACAAATATTAATGGATTTAGCATCTCACATATCTGTGAGGTAGGGAAACATTATTATTCTTATGTGCTGGGGGTGGAATTGAGGAAGAGATTAAATGACTTGCCCATGGCCACACAGAAAGTCTGTGGCAGAGGTGGAAAAAAACCCTCAGATCTTGATTCAAGTCACATTTATCAAAGCCATGTTTTGGGCCACAGCTTTTTTCCTGAAGTTATGAGAGAGTATAAATTCCAAGTGGCCATCTTGAGGAAGTTGGTGTATCGGCTTCCTAACAGCAAGTCCACCGTCCACGTGAGCTACAGAGCATTTCTTGTGCAGAGAAGAGGAATGGTTCCACATATGCTCAACAAACATGTCTCTTTCCATATTGGAATGCTCCCAATTCAGATAAGGTGCCCTTAGAAATTGTGGCTTCACTTTCTTTTGAATAAAAGAGAAAGACAAAAAAATGGTTCGTGGAACAAATTTCTAACGTGAACTTACATTAATATTTTGTATTTGGTATGGAGTGACTTTCAGCTCTAAGAAGCCTCAAGCACTTCACATATATAACAGAGATTTGTGTTCAGCAGAGCCTACCCAGAATCATTCAACCACCATATATCAGCTCAGGAAAATCGTCTCTGAAAACTACCTACCTTTCCAGCTTTTCTATTCCAAGAGAGCTGGTAGGTACCTCTCCATCAGCCCTAGCAAGCAAAATTTAGAAATTCTTCTACTAGTAGCACAGGAAATTAAAGGCATCTCACAAATTACTCCAATCCTTGGTGTAATTAAAAGTCTCTCTAAGGCCACCTGACATACAGCTTTGATCTTCCCTGCCCCTTGTAAACCATGTAATGCTCACCTATAAAATTGAAAACATCTGGCTTTTTTATCTCTGTTCTCCACAATGGAAAATTCATTCAGTCTGTCTATGCCACTTGCTCCAGTTTTAGGTCGGTTCTGCTACTTATTTTCCACAATGCTCTGGCAGAATTAGTCAAACGATCTTTCTTTTATTTTGTGGGGAGGGTAGATGATTCTACCTTACTTCGCTTGTTCTGATTAAATTGCTGTTCGAAAAATTCTGAGCAAGTGATAGGAATCCGTGAGGTAAAACTTGCTCTAAATCTGCTCCTTTAATCTGCTGGTAAAGCATTTATCTGATATTTCAAACTTGTAAAAAGCATGGGTTTTATCATCTGTAACTCTCTCAGGTGAACAAATGGACTTCTCTTGTTATGTAGAAATCCACTACAATGGAACAGCATAGGAACTGTCATACCAGCTGTCCCATTGGTCCATCAAAGAGACCAGTAGTGTTTCAGCAGTGGTCAACATTTGATGCTTCAGAGGATGGTGAATTCCCTCCTCACATATCAAACCCCTCTCCAGTGTTACATGAAAGGTGAAAATTTCTTCCTGCTCCCTGTACGTAAGGAGTTGGAACACGAGGTTTGATTAGCACTGGCTGACTACAGCATGAAGCTATTGAGCATAGTATTTTTCAATTACTTTCACAATCCAGGTATGCATTTTGAGCTTGTCCCTTGCCCGTTTTCAGGCGAGGAAAAGGGAGAAAGGTACAAAACACCAAGGAGAACACAAGGACAGCTGCAATCACTGAGCACGGCTTGTCGTCTGCTTTGGAAAGGAATAATGCAAGTTGCACCTCAAAGGAGAAAAGGAAGGAGACTGGATTTTGCTGAATTAAGCTGAGGCATTTTTAGGTATAGACCATAAAATTTAAGACAAGGATTGACTCAGACTTTAAGCTCAGAAGGGACCATTGTGATTTTCCAGTCTGACCTCCTGCACATTGCAGGTCACAAAACCTCACCCACTCACTCCCGAAATAGACCCCCCCTAACCACTGATTGAGTTACGAAAGCCTCAAATGATGGTTTAAAGAGTTCAGATTGCAGAGAACTCACCATTTACATTAGTTAAATCTGCAAGTGATCCATCTTCTGTCCCATCTCCAGCCATGGGGGATTTTTGCTACTGGTAGTCACCGATGGACCACATGCCATCCTAGGCAGTCCCGTTCCATCATCCTTTTCATAACCATACCAAGGATGAGATGCCCAAGAGGGACTGTAGGAATCTGAACATATAAGTCTTCTAATAAATTCTAGCAGAGTTGTGAGAAGGCAAAAATCCGCTATTGAACTGTCCGCTATTCTTCCCCACAGAATCTTGTGTTGTTCCAGAGTCTTTGGGCTCAGGAATAATCTCAGACTTGCACAGATCTTCCTTGGGTCTAACAGTGGCAAGCCAAATGTTATTTTGCTTTTTTAGTAATTGGCTTTCCATCTCAGGTCAGTGACCCACCATTCGTCAGGCTCAAGAGTTTAACTCGAAGTGACATAATTTTCAAAATGTACCCTGCAGCACAGTGAAAAATGATGATGTTAAATAAAAGCAGACAATGGGCTGGGTAATGGTGAGCTGAATGTACTTGGTTACAAATTGAATGAATCCGTAGAGCCTGTTAAGTGCAGCTTTTGAACACAACATATACACGGAAAGCATTGTTGCCGCCCATAAAGTGCTGTTCATCAGATTATCTATGCCAGCTCATCTGTGCTCAGCACAGGGATAGAGGGAGAAGAAAGGGATTGAATCCACCTTGGGTATGTCTACACTACACAGTAAACCTAAGCCCCGACTCAGAACTGAGCCCAGACTCCCATCTAGCCACACAAACCAGTCGGACTCAGGTCAGCCAGCACTCAGAACCTGGATCTTAGGAGACTGCAAAGACCGAGTCCTGGTGAGACTGAGATCTAAGACTGGTCCATTTGCACTCAGGACAAGCCATAGACCTGCACCAGAAGGTCTGTGTAGCTCAGCAAGGATGCTTGGCAAAGCTGTGAGACCTGGCTCCAGCAATTGTAAATCCATGTTTACAATGCAGTGTGAATACTCAAACATGGGCTTGGAATTACCATGACTACAAATCAGGGTCCTTCAGACCTACATTTACAATGCAGTGTAGACATACAATGCAGTATAGACCGTGTCCTCCTTTCCCATCCTGGGGCCATGTGAAAGACTGAACTGACCCCTGGCATAAACCAGATCAGCTTTCAGTGTACTTTTTGGTTTTTAATGCTTTCTTCCTTGCTTCGGGAGTCACCTTGTGAAAATATGCTATCATCATGAAAATGGTTAGGCAAATACAATCCACAAGCAAAATATAGATTCTGAATTGGTTTCTCCCATAATCAGGTGGGATGGTTCTGATCTTGATTACACTGGGGAAAGCGTGGAGTAGCTCCCCTGAAGTTAGTGAAGTTTTTCCAGAATTACCCCAGTTTAGAAAAAAATTAAAATCTGCCTTGAATGACCCTTATATACAGTTCCAGTCACAGTTCTTACCATGGCCAGAACTCCATTGGTTAGGGAGGAGAGCTGGTGAAATTTTTTTAGTTAACAGTAAATTAGTTTTTAAAAACGCAGGGGGGCATGGAAATGATTCATGAATTCAGTACATAGTTTCAGTAAGAAATAATTAACAATTAATTTTGATCACTTCAAAACAAAACAATTTGACTTTTTGTTTTTGAAACATTTTGTTTCGACTTTTATAAAAAGGTGAAAAAAAGACCCCAAACCAAATGAAAAACAAAAGAGAAAATATTTCAGTTGGTATCAAAATACTCAGAAGACTAAATTAAAATAAAAACAAATTAGTTTCATCTGAGATTTTTCATGTTGTTTTAGGTGCTTTTTTTTATCCAAAGCAAAACATTCAGATTTTGTGTTTCGGCAAGAAAGAGAAATTTCAGTTTTGTATAGACACTAATAATTTTTTTTTCCAGAATTTTCAGTTCCATCCCCAAATCAAAGAATCAGGTTCTACTACTGAATGAGCAGAAAGTGCTGACTAGGGTACCTGAAAAACCTCTCCATTTCTTTTCCAGATGAAATCTGTTAACCTGAAGGACTTTTCTAAGGATACTTTACTTGCTAGAATAGTATAATAGCTAATAAAAGTATCTGGTTCTATCATCCATCCTTCCCTACCTAGAACTAAATTCAGCCATGCTGTACACAGGTCAATAACAATTCAAATAAATGAGGTGTGTTCACCTAGAACTAACTTTGGTTTATAAGGTAAAATCCTGGTTTCAGTGAAGTCAACCCAAAACTCTCATTGACCTGAGTGTAGCGGAGACTCCACTGAAAGCTTTTAACTCCCGTGCATTTTCTTGCCGATGATTATGGGTCCAATTAAAAGGAGAAGTGCTGAATACCATTCGCACAAAGGTGAGGTGCTCAGGCCCCGTATTTTTAGTTGTCCTTGTAAAGCTCTTTGAGATCTACTGATGAAAAAGAACTAGGTAAGAGGCGGATACTATTATTATTTTAGTTTACAGTGTGTTGGATGCTGAAGAGACCATGAGAAGTTAAGACAAAACATTCTTCCTACACGTACGAATCTAAATGAAATAAATGTTAGACTACATTTAAAACCAATAGGATTTGGAAATTGACAGGGATGAATCAATGGCCACAAATTGGAATATCATCTTTGTGTGTACTCTGTCTTTCCCCTTCAGCCTGGAAAAGGAGTCTTTTTCCAAGTGAGATCTTTTGCTAACACTAGAAGTCGTTTATCTAGAGTATTCAAATGCCAGCCACTTGTGACTGTACAGCATTGATCATTTAAACCCCAGATGATTCCTCTAAGGAACGATGTGTGGCACATGGATGCTAATTTGTCCCTCGTGGAGCACTACTGTTAGCTTTTGTTTGGATTTGCTAGAGCTTCCTATGGTTGCCTGGTAAAGTGGGGTCCCATGACAGGTATCTCTGTGATAAGTGAATACCACTGACAAGTGGAATCAAACTACGCCCCATGAGAGCAACTTCGCTTTATTCCCTGATGTTGCTAGGCTTGGAAAATATACCAGCCTTGAAAAAGAGAAAGAGAGAAGGGGGGAGAAAAAGCTAAACTCAGACCAAAACTTCCCACATCACATAAGAAAATGCACTAAAATAGGAAATGTAACTTGTGAAATCCACTAACAGATATAAAACATGGAGATTAACCCTTTTGATCAGCAATCTTCTTTGCAGGCAACAATCAGTACTAAAACCTCTTCAGGTGAAATACAAACTGAATTTGGATTTACTGTTTACTCACCCTTTTTGTATTCATTTTTTCAGATATTCATACAAGCAAGATTTTGATTTGACAGACATTAATTAAACTGACTTGCATGGGAAATTAATTTTGGGCTGATTGCTGAAATTCATTGCATGATGAAACTAAAGTCATTTGGAGTGTAAGCAGTAGACTTCTTTATAAATGTCCCCAAAATTCCGTGGATCTGCCATCTTAGCTCTTTCTTAACAGAAAAACTGCTCCACTTTCTCCACAAGAGTATTATAAGTGTATATAAGAACAAACACAGAGTCCTGTGGCACTTCTAAAGACTAACAAATTTATTTATCCCATGAGCTTTTGTTGGAGAAAATCCCACTTTGTCAGATGCTTTGAAGATGGGGAATTTACATAATGGGAGGAAATTAAATGCAGGAAAATGTATGACACAGGATCAGGTCAGGCTGTAACAGCAAATCAAAATAGGTGTTGGGATTCAAACACTGGGAACAGCATATAGAGGAAGGTGAGGTCAAATCACCTGTTGTAATGAGAAAAAAAATCCATAGTCCTGTTTAACCCTGAGGCAACAGAGTCGAATTTACATATAAATTCCAATTCTGCAGTTTCTCTTTGAATCTGCGATTTGTTTTTCATTTGTTTGAGCACCGCTATTAACAAGTCATCAATGGAGAGAGCAGGGAGATTGAAGTGTTCCCCTGTTAGTTTTTGAACGTTGTGATTTCTGATGTCAGATTTGTGTCCATTTATTCTTTTGCACAGAGACTATCCTATTTGTCCAATATATAAAGCAGAGGGGCATTTCTGACACAGGGTGGCATAAATCACATTGGTGGGTGAGCAGGTGAACGAGCCTTTGACGGAGTAGGTGGCTCGATTAGGTCCTGTGGTGGTGTCTTTTATGTAAATATAAGGGCAAAGTTGGCAACGTGGTTTGTCGCAGAGATATGTGCCTGCTTTAATTGTTCTGTTGTTTGGTCTGTAGTTGATGGTGAATATCTGTTTAAGGTTGGGGGGCTGTCTGTAAGCAAGGAGACATCTGTCTCCCAAGCCTTGAGAGAGTGAGGAAACATTGTATAGAAAGGGTTGTAGATCTTTGATGATGTGCTGCAGAGGTCTGACGTGGGGGTTGTAGGTGATGACCAGTGGCGATCTGTTTTCTTTATTGGGATTCTCCTGTAGTAGTTGACTTCTGGGTACTCATCTGGCTCTGTCAATCTATTTCTTCACTTCTGCGTGTGGGTAGTGTAGTTTTAAGAATGCTTGATAGAGATCCTGAAGGTGTCTGTCTCAAGGATCGGCGCAAATGCGGTTATATCTTAGGGCTTGACTGTAGACAATGGATTGTGTGGTGTGTCTGGGATGAAAGCTCGAGGGATGTAGGTAACTATAGCGATCAGTAGGTTTTCAGTAGAGGGTGGTGTTTATGTGTCCATCTCTAATTTGTACTGTAGTGTCCAGAAAGTGGATCTCCTGTGTGGAGTGTTCCAGGCTAAGTTTGATTGTGGAGTGGAAATCGTTGAAATCTCTGTGGAGATCTTCAAGGGCATCCTTACTGTGGGTCCAGATGATAAGATATAATTGATGTAGCATCAGCAAAGCAGAGGTGCTTTGGGATGAGACGTGAGGAAGTGTTGTTCTCAGTCAGCCATAAAAATGTTGGCATATTGTGGGGCTGTGCAGGTACCCACAGCAGTGCCGCTGACTTGAAGGTATAAACTATCTTCAATTCTGAAATGGTTGTGTGAGTACAAAATTACAGAGTTCAGCCACAAGGTTCTCTGTGGCATCATCTGGGATGGCTCTTCTAATGGCTTGTAATCCGTCTTTATGTGGGATGTTGGTGTAAAGAGCCTCTACATCCATAGTGGCCAGGATGGTGTTTTCTGGAAGTTCACCAATGGATTGGATTTTTCTCACGAAGTCCGTAGTGTTTCCTCTTTATTAGGCATAGTCATCCAAACAGAGGACAGAAACATTACCATAACAAGATTTATTAACTAAGAAAAATAAATGAGAATTATTTACAAGGTAAATATACATATACGGATGAGTTACCATCTCAGGTTTTCAAAAGTTAATAGATACTGCTGTAACATGCAAGCTCTGTATGTCCTGGAGGCCAACCCAGCCAAGCATTGGGGTTCTTTTGATTGATGTTAGTAATTCTTGCCCCTCAGAGTCCAAGCAGCATAAAGATAGAGGTATATGGTGTAAAGAAGGAAGCATGGAATATTGGACAAATCTTTAGTGACTCATGTAGTTACAATCTAAATTAATTTGTTCTAGGATTGTGAATGCAGGTCAGGGCCAAAACTTGGCCTCCGATATATTTGAGAAGATGCCAGTAGTTCACTACTTCAGTTCCTCCAGGCGTGCAATCTGGGATTGACACCCATGGCGTCCTGAAATAAGGTCACCCTCATTGTCGCTGTCCACAAAGGAGTATTGTATTTTGAGCAGGTTAGTGAAGATACTCAGAACTCGGACTGGTCCTTATTGCACCTGATGATATAAACAGCCCGCACAGCAAAACCATACAGATCATTTCTGCATAGCTTTAGTGCTGAATGAAGACAGGGCACAGCATATGTACAGAGGTGACTGATATTAATGAAGCCAGATTATCATGAAAGAGCAACCTAAATGAAAGCTCACATTATTTATTGTGCACTTTACTTGGATCACCTTGGCACAGAAGCATTTGTGGGGATATTAAAGCAATTGCTGGCATATGATTTCTGTGTAAGTCAACAAGCTCACAACAACCAGTTTACATATCTGGATAAAACAAGGCTGTCCCTAAACTAAAATTTTCAAGCAACCATATTGCTGGAATTCCATTTCCATATAAATTATTTCCCTTCATTTTTACCTTTCAAGTCAATTCAAAAACAAAAAAAGACACTTTTCATTAGTAAAAAGACAAAATAAAAATAAAAAATTTGAAAGAGGGACATAAAAATCTTCCCATTAGACTTGGAACACATCATTCTCAAATACCAGACACTGAAGTAGGTTGCACTCTATAGGGATATTTAGGAGTCATCCACTACTCAAACAACATGAATCTCTCCTTTGCACACTGACTATTTAGGGAATATTTATTTTTCAGGGGGTAGAATTATCATGTTTGATTTGGCAGTACTGTGAAAGCATCACATGGCTTATAATGAAGGCCCAGAGTGCTGGTACTATTATTGGTCGTTGGTTATGTCATCAAAATGTTCTCACATGGGAAGAGCAGGTGTCCCCACTGCTCTACTGTAAATAAAAGCAGTTTTACCCGGGACTGTGATTTAAAATGAAGGTAGCAGCAAGTGAGCAACTGTTCATAAGAGCATGCAGACAGAGCAAGACAATTGATTAGGCCTGATATTACTTTATCTAAGTAAGAGGGAAAAATCATTTTGAAAGACAGACAACTCGGCACCATGCGGAACAAGATATAATTAAAGGTAACCTAAAAGTGTGAGCAATTTGGGACATTGCTGGGAGATTAAAATGCTCTATAAAGAGCATTCTAACGCCCTTTGGGGCATGTTCTAGGATGAGAAAATCTGGCGAAGGTAATAGCTAACTTGAACCTTCTCTCAAAATTTGCACCAAGGCCTAATTTTTTTTAAGTTTTTAAAAAAAAAAAAAGATTTTGTTTATGTTTTTATTGGATTCCAGCAGCAGAAGCTCTGATACACCAAAGAGGGCTGTTTTTGCATTTTTTTAAGAGGTGGAGTCCAACAACTTAATCATAATCAACCACAGACCTACCTAATTTGGATCTAAAGTCAAGGTTCCCTATAGTCTGCCAACACAGGACATGTTCACAAATGCTATATTCTTGCATATCTGAGCAGCTGACCCCTGCACCTTCTCCACCCTTCCATCTTCTGATGAGCCCTGGAATACTTCTATGGATTTATGAGACTCTGCATCAAAACAAACAATTTTGTACAGCTTCAAAATAAAAGACAAAGTTCATTAGCTTGGAAGTAGTAGCAGACTCAAACTGCTATGTAATACAGTCACTAAAAGGAGTCAAAAGGACACTATGGAAAGTGTGTTACAGCTGCATTCTGAGGAGTAGTAGACTCATCCACATTCCCATTATCTCAGGTGGCAATTGCCCCGTCTATAAAGAAAACCTCGAAGCACCTTTAACACTCACAGATACATTTATGTACCATAAGGGAAGAGGGACAGTTAGTTACTTTTTCCTTCAGATAGCTAATATTTAGTGCTACCTCTCCCTGAGATTAGCGTAAGGTCTAGTGTGCCAAAAATGACATGCTAGAAAGTGAAGCCTTTTATTTCCTAGTGCATGGTTGTTACTAAAATCCCAGGGGTTTCATCACCATTGCAACATGTCTAATGGAATACATGCTGGGCATTTCTCCCACTGCTCTGTGTATAGGGGGGTTTAGAGAGGAGCATCTCCAGCTTCCAGCCTCCTGAACAAACAGGAGAAAGGAGTGATCATCCCTGAATATCAATGGTGGAGCCACACAAACCAAGGAAGGAGAAGAGACTGCCAGCATTTCCTGAAGACAGAAGGGATAAGCAGGAAAGTCTTGCTGGCTTGCTGGTGAGGTATGGAAATACACAGGGAGGTGTTACAGGGAGAAACAAGCAGTTATCTTGCAGTGTCTGGCTGAATTCCACCCTCTTAGAAACCGAATTTCAATATTCAGTTCCTAAAACTGAAGACCAGACCATCAGATGATATAAATAAGAGTAGCTCCACTGACGTGAGTGGAATGATAGAAATGTGTAACAGCTGAGGTTCTACCACATCTGCTCTCTGAAGTTCACCCAACACTCAACTACTCTTGTGTCAACGGATGAGTATTTACAGGCCTCATTCCCTGCACACTCAGGTGACACACACAGAAAATTACCATTTTTGCCCAATTTCTTACCACAATACGGTTTTCACTCATTTTTCATGCCACACGATTCTGTACATCAACAACACTGCACCCACATTCTGGTGGGATACGCAGGTTTCCGCAGCATGCTTGTTATTACATCTGGGTTGTTAGCTCTTTTCTATGACACCCCTGTAACCACAAAAAACCTGAAGTTCCTAATCATTATCTACCCCATATAAATAAAGTCCATTTGAATTAAATCAATTTTAAGTTTGGGAAAGATGCAGCATAGACTTATAGGCCTCTGAACAGCACTCTTCTATGGGATACATAAGCAGCAATGAAATCTTTCTGGGGTCCCTCACCCATCATTCTCTGCCCTCACCTGGTATAACAGTTTCTATTGGAAAGAGATTTCATTCTCCACATTTCTTTAGTCTGAATGCTGACACTGCAAACGAAAGGTATTAGCTGTGGGGGTGGCATTTGTAATGTGGACAAATCCATAAGGAAATATACAGGCATCACCAACTCATTTCACAAAGGCCATCACACAGCAATTATTATTTCGGCCATTAGTATCAGGTAGCATGTGAACCAGGGCCCAAGAAGCACAGTGTCCTTAATTTATAATGAAAGAGGTGCTGGGCTTAAGCAAGTAGGTGCTGGGGCTCAAGCGATTCTTTTACTTTATAACTGATGTGACAAGCCCAGAGATACTAGACCTAGGAAGTACCCAGCCCAGAAGCTCTGCCACAAATTTAGCACTGACTTTCACCATTCATCCAGCCTTTGTATAAATACAAAGGCCAGTTTGTGCCCAACAAGTAGCCAAGAGGTCAGTGGTAAGAGGATATAATCAGCCACTCTTGAAACTTATGTCCCATAGAAGGGCTGGGCAAAGTAGGAGACTGTGGCAAACATTGTCCTCTCCAAAGAGCAAGTGTTATTTGCAGAGAGTGTAACCTTCAGGTGGGCTAAAATTCATTTAATTTCCCCTCTCCAGTGCCTCGCAGAAATAAACCCCAATCCCTACAGCAAAAGCAGCTGGAGACCCAGGATCCAGTTTGTATGGGACTCTCAGCAACGATTGCTCAGAGTTACCCTCCCACATTAAAATAGTATTAAAAACAAACATAACAATGAACTTTATTAACTACTAACTAAATAAACTTTATCCTCAGAAAACAAAATACAATTAAACAAAACAGTTCCTACAGAAACCCCACAGGAAAGATACCCAAGAGTCCCAAAGTCCAGGTGGAGTTCACCCAACCCTCAGCTACAGTCTTTGTTCAAGTCTAGAGGCTTGAGTGGCAAGAAATAGCTGTCCTCCTCTTCTCTCATTGCAGAAATCTTCTGTAGAATTCCATGCAGGCTTTTCTTTCTCCTTTGGAACCAGTACCATCCGGTCAGCTCCCATATGCATGTGCCCAAAGTCTGTTGCAGAAGACTCCATAGGAGGGGGAAAACATCTTGTTCACTCCTGGCTCAGCTTCTCTCATGAAAACTGAGCACATGTGCTCTTCTCAAAGCAGGTCCTGCCGGCTGTCTGCACAGACTGCTGCTCTCATGTCATCTGACTCTGACCACACCACACCAGCAGGGAACCCTGTGGAGCATGCTCAAAACACTACCGCTCCCTGCTTCTAGAAGTTTCTGGTTGTGGGCAGCTAATCTGCCCAGCAACAGTAACCCACCCTTAGTAGGTCTCTTAAAGAGAAAGCCTTTTCTAGGCATATGGGTTACATTAGCACTTAGAGGTTAGTAGATTTGCAGCAATTTTCTGAGAAGTGCTGTATTTTGGAATTTAATGAATCTACCACATACATTATCATTTCACGCATCATTTGAAAGCTTATTTTATGTACATTTAGGTGAGTCTGACGTGAAAATGTCAAGTGGTGGCATCAGCCCGTAGGTGAGGTGGAACAATGGCCATCATATAAAATAAAATGAGTGGAACAAGGGCCATCATTTTTTGCATAGCTCCAGAAACATTGTGACATGATTGTGACAGTACGAGCTCTAGGGTGCTGGCCGTTTAGGAAATTCCATAACAGAAAATACTAAAAGCTTAACGGGAATTAGATAACCTGCTATGGCAGGGAATGCTGTCCCACAGGAGAAACAATTGAGCTAAAGAGGTAATTAGCTCAGTAAGTGGAAGACATAGACGTGGAACCAGGGGGGTTCTCACAGTGAGATGAGTGTGGTAGACAAAGCTGTCAAAAGCTCCTCTGGACACATGCTTGTTCTATGTTCCGCAAGCCTGGAATCTAAAAAGTAAAAGTACACGTGAAGAAAAGATACTGACTGTGTGTGTATTGTGAGTAAGAGATCACGCAAATGGACCAGGCAACACAACACACCGGTGGTGAAGGGCCACCTATGACAATGATTTTGACTACATTTTTTGTGGTTTAAGTTACTTCTAACGCCTTAAGGTGGAGTTTATTGGTCAAAGTATTAAGATTCTTGATCAGTTTTGCATAGGCAAGTTGTTTTTTCCTCCCACAGAAACAATGAAGCTTTTTAGCAGGTGGTGACAATAGTGATGTTACCACTATGCTTTGGGACGTTGCCACTACAGTATGAGAAGTTATACAGTACACAAAGACTTGGAGGGTACAGCTCCTTAAAGCCTACCTCAAAGAGAGAATCCCCACAAACTTTGAGAAATATGTTATCTGTCAAGAAAAATAAAAAAAATGCAAAATTGTCAAAAGCCATCAAAGCTGA
This sequence comes from Pelusios castaneus, assembly GCA_007922175.1. Taxonomy (NCBI): domain Eukaryota; kingdom Metazoa; phylum Chordata; order Testudines; family Pelomedusidae; genus Pelusios; species Pelusios castaneus. The sequence continues at coordinate 51,047,912 of ML685755.1, forward strand.
CTAGATTTCTTTGCTGCTGACTACAGAAGCCAGGAGAGGCGAACTGCACTGCTGGCTCCCGGAAGAATAGTCTAGTTTAGAGTATTTGTGGCACCTCATCTATCACCAGTGTTACTTTCAGAAATACACAAGCAAGTTAAATTTGGCTCATGTCTGAGTTGTTACTGTAGAGAGGAAAGAAAACAAATTCTGAATCCTATTAAAGAGTATCCTGTACACTAGCATTTATAGACATCAGACCGAGTACATCCTCCAGTGACTGGTCTTGTTGGATTTTTGGCTTGAGGGAGAAAAAAACCCACAAGACAGGCAAGAAACTTAGTAAAATAGATTGGTTGCTTCAGATATTTTGAAGGGAGACAGCACTTCGAAAAGGAGACAACATGTTGCACAGAATATCTGTGGAAGATTTGATTGCTAAGGATGCAGGCTATCACTCAATGTGCCTTTCTTCCTACTTGAGTAAAATAAATCTTAAAGCAAAATCATCTAGTTACACTACATTTTAGCAGATGATTGAAGACCTAGGCAATGAAATTTTGTATGACAGGAAGGCTCTTCTGTCCAAGCCACTACAAAGATATCAAGCCCTAGACTTCTTTCAGATGTAGCATGAACAGGGTAGGGTCTTGCTTATGTCTCTTTTCAAATTATAAATAGCTCAGACACTTTCTGGTGAACACCTTACGTGGTTTATTTTAGTGACCTTCCCCATCCCACTTATATATTTGTGCATCCCTGTATTTAAGCTGACATGCAATCCTTGGGAGAGGAATGAGATGGAAGGATCCGTCAGGCAGAGCTCTTCTTAATCAGGTCTACTCTAGATCATAATTTGTGCATGAGTTTGACCTCTGGTTGATCCTTTGTTGAGGGAGAGGCAATCTGGCTTCTGTAAAGGGAAATCATGCCTCACCAATCTATTAGAATTCTTTGAGGGTGTCAACAAAAATGTCGCCAAGGGTGATTCCAGTTGATATAGTGTACTTGGATTTTCAAAAAGCCTTTTGGCAAGGTCCCTCACCAAAGACTCCTAAGCAAAGTAAGCAGTCATGGGATAAAAAGAGTAGTCCTCTCACGAATTAGTATCTGGTTAAAAGATAGGAAACAAAGGGTAGGAATAAATGGTTAGTTTTTCCAGTGGAGAAAAGTAAAGAGCTGAGACACCCAAGAATCTGTCCTGCAATGTATGCTGTTCAGCATATTCACTAATGATCTGCAAAAAAGGGGAGGAAGTGAAGAGGTAAAATATACAGACAGTACAAAATTACTCAAAAGCTAACTGTGAACAGTTACAAAGGGAACTCACTGGATGACTGGGCAACAAAATGGCAGATAGAATTCAGTGTTAATAATTCAAAGTAATGTCCATTGGAAAACATAATTCCAATTACACTTATGAAATGATGCTGTCTAAGTTAGTTTTACTACTCAAGAAAGATATTGGATTCATTGTGAATAGTTTTCTGAAGACATCTGCTCAATATGCGACTGCAGTAAAAAAAATCTAACTACTACACAGTGACCCTCCACCCCCCAAAAAACTCTTTATAATGTAGAAAGTGGGTATAGATAGTGGGCATTGATATTTTAGCAATAGCATAGCAATAGTACATAGCAAGAGTAGGCCCCAGCCTGAACCAATCTTCAAAGGTCAAAACAAGCTGCAAAGCTGCAAAAGCAGAGCCAGCTCACCTAAGCTGCAGACCAAGAACTCAGCCATCACTCAAGTTACCAAGAACTCAAGGAGCCCACACGAGGAATGCGAGTCCTATACTTATAAATAAGTATAGGAGATAGAGCCCAGGCGATGAGACGTATTTCGCTTCGAGGTGTGAAAAGCTCAGTGCACCCTGCAAAAATGCAAAGGCAAGAGGGCTGCAAAACCCTATAAAAACCAATATCTCGGATTAAGAGGCAGGTGTGTGCACAGCCTCCAAGAGTGATCCCAAGAACACGGTTCAAAGGCGCTCTTGTATTTTGGTCATCGGATCCCGGTCATCCGCTCCTCAAAGTCTCCCACCTTTCCCCAGTAGAATTCCGAGTGACGAGTCTGACACGTTGGTACGAGTTTGGTGAGTATAGAAAATCTAAGACCTCAGTGAAGGTTGGTTTAAGTTTAAGTTTGGGTTTAAGTAGCTACTGGTAACGGGAAGTTTTTAGCACCCCGAGTCCTGGGAGTACAGGACTAAAGTAGTTTAGCACCCCACGACCTGGGAGTACAGGGGAGACAGGGATAAGGATAGGGAACAAGTAGTTTAGCACCCCACGACCTGGTAGTACAGGGGAGACAGACATAATCTTTAGATAGCTTTAGTGAAACTTAAAACTTATGTGCACATTTCTTTCTCTTTAAGTCTTGCAGTAACAAAAAAGTTGGTCAAAATATTGGTAAAGATATTAGTAAACAGGAAGCTTCATTTAAAAGCGCTTAAGCAGAGTTCTTTGAAAAATGTAATAATGAATAAAGCCTCCCTATTATTACTTTAACTTGTCTCCTTGTTAATTCTCGTTTACCTGTTAATCCCTTTCGTTTTTGCCTCTTTCTTACCAACCCCCCTATGGGAACAGTGTTTGGCCCTTTTGATACCCACCTGGATTGCCGGCTGGATCGGTTCAATCCTCTACTATTTAATTTCCCCGACCACTGACTTAACTATTAAGGCCTCCACTCAGTCACCGGATAAGAGTCGGGCTATTATCCCGACGGCCAAAGAACCCACCGTCCGCTCACAACTCCCGATGAGCAACACCCCGGGGGTGGACGTTAAACAAGGTGCCTGTGAGCATAAAAAACTCTACGATGTAATAATTTAATAACCACATGTCTGACTCCCTTCAAATTCTCTTCAAAAATTCTACCTCTGATCCAGATCTAACCCACCAATTTTGAGGCTCCTATAGTTCGTTTTTGGGTTTTGTTTTTTTTTAAGGGACAAGAGAACAAAATGAGGCCTTCAATGGAAACTCATTTGTAACCTTAACTATTTAGTAACTGCTGTCACGTCACAATCTCTGTAAGGATTCATTCTAAGGCACAAGTAAATCTTCCTCTGTAGCACAGGGCATGGTTCACCTACCAGTGAATTCTCTGTATCTTAAGTCCTTAAATCATGATTTAAGGAGGTAAATAACTCAGTCATAGGTTGGTGGCCTATTGCAGGAGTGGGTGGGTGAGGTCTTGAGGCCTGCATTTTGCAGGAGGTCAGACTAGATGATCGTACTGGTCCCTTCTGATCTTAAAGTCTATGAGTCTATAAGATTTTGCATAATGAAGACACTTTGCATTATTATTAGACCTAAACATCTAGGACCTCACTATAAATACCTTGGACAATTTCAGGAGCAGTTTAATAAGTAGATAAAAGAGAGGAGTGGAGGGACAGACAGGCAACAGAATTATTATTAGATTTGCAATCTTTCAATGGTGATGTTTTCTCCATAACACAGATACTGATTTAATTAGATAACCTTGCTACCGATTGGGTGAAAACCATAGGAAGCAGTTCACAATGTGCCCAATCCAAAGTCTAGTGAAGTCAAAGGACTTTAATTGATTTGTGGATCAGATCCTATCAGATCATCTCAAGGAGGCAATTTCGTTTAGCTTACATGTAATGTTGCCTTAAATAAACCAAAAGAGAGCTATGGATGGGATGAAGAAATTGTTTGATAGATGGATGTACAGAACAATAATATAAACCTTAACACCACCTTTTTTTTTTACTGTATGTCCAGTCCAAAATCCATGTAAAAATCTATGAGAAGTTCTGATTTCAGAGGACTTTTGAACCACTCATACAGTGTCAGAAGACTCTAGAGCAGAAGCAAATGTTAATTATTTAAAAGACATGTTCCTTGCACAGATGAACTTCCAATTTTAAAGAGGCAAGACAATACAGTGAACAACTGGCCTTGGTTCTGGCCAATTTATGGGTGCTATTGCCCACAATGAAGTTTTTCAGAGTGCCACAGTCTGGTGGTTGGTGGTTCACTACTCATATTTTGCTCTGACTAGTAAATATGGAAAGAGGCAAAACCTAGCTCCCTACTCCAAAAACACAGCATTACTTCTGCAGTTTTAAAGGGCCAGTAGTGGAGCAGCCCTAGTGGGCTTCTGCCATGTGATCTGATGGGGGTGGGGAAGTATGGTGAGCGTATGAGCGGACCACATGCCTTGGGAACCACAGAGCACAGCTCCATGAGAATGCACATGCCCCTAGTGTAATTCACACTAGGAGAATGTAGGTCTTTGTTCCTCTCTAATAGCTGGACCACATAAGTCCTTTAAGCCCCCTATCTAGCAAAACACCGAGGCATGGATTTAACTTTGAAGTCTATGGCATCCCTCGTCTGTCTGTAGTTAAACATGTGCTCTAAAGCTTTCCTGTGTAAATGGTCTTTGCACCATAGCTGAAGCAGCAGGAGCTCACACTTTTCCACATGAGAGGTCCTAATCCCCACCGACAGCCCAAGGAGCTTTAGCTATACTAACACACAAGGGCTTTGGAGAGGTACGGCAGGCCAAGGGAAGGGATGTCAGCCCACTGGATCTGAGATTGTGGATCTATGTGCCAATTCCAAAGGAATTTGCAGCAGCTGCAGGGGGCGTGCTGTTTGATTTAAGAGAGTGCCCTCCCCTTTTCTATCAGGGGCATGTGCAGAACTTCCCACTGCACAGCCCTACACTTGTGTTGTGCACAGGAACCCAAATTCGGCCTGCTCCTTCTGCAGTCATATAATTCACAAATATAAAATAAAGATGTTCCCAGCAAGAGAAGCCTATAATACTGAGGTTGCTTTGAGAAATATGCTCTTATTACCCAGCACAAGCATTCAACACACCACTGTTATTGGCTTTTGCCTATGAATATATCACCCTTGTTGCTTCAGTTTCATTAATAAAAAATTAAGAAAAGTTATTCAACTCTAAGTCACACGGGAGCTCTAATTGCTCCAAGAAATGTATTTGATGACCCCCGTGAGAATCTGTATCCAGGCTTTTTGGATATGTGATCTGTCTTTAATCTTCGTTGAACAGTTATGTGCCTCACTGTTTTAATGGAACTGTTATTCTGGGGGTTTAGTTTACTCATTAAAGGAGGAGGGTTTTTTAAACTGCTCTGTGTCTAAATATATTTTGTCTCTCAGTAATTAACAAGCCTGACTAAACTTTATTCACAACCCACCGAGTTTTGCATTCTGATTCTTCTAGTGTTATGTTTATCGGACTGTAATTGAGCATGTCTACACAGACTCCTTAATCGAAAACTGAAGATCACGCTGACGGTGGCGACTTTGTCCTCATCAGCATAGTCTTGCCCTCTGTCTATACTACATTATGTGGGTAGAACTTATGTCATTCAAGATATGAATATTCCACCCTCCAACGACATATGTTACAGCACAGTGTTGGCAGGAGAACTTCTCCCACCAACATAGCTTGTGCTGCTCATGGGTGTAGGTTTTTTTATGCCGACAGGAGATCTCTCTTGTCGACATAAAGCGGCTTCCCCAGACAGACTGTAGCTGTACGAGTACAGATGTGGCAGTCCAGCGCTGCACGTGAAGATGTGCCCTCAGATAACCACTGGGTTTCACCCCAGATACTTCCTTTCAGCGTCATGTAGCTCCCTTTCTGAAGAGTCAGGAAAGCATTTTTCACTGAAGGTGGGAGCGCTGTTGCATTACCGTGGTTTTAATGCAAAGGTGCATCTTAAAGACAATGTCCAGCAATTCCCCTTTACTACCCTCTTACTCTGCTCACAAATTGAGCACAATATATTCGACCACATGAATTGCAGGTCAAGTTTCAGTTTGAAAACATTTCACAGACAACAGATAATAATCAATAGATCTGGCATGAAGCATTTGCCCAGAAACATGGCATAATTGACATTAATCACAAAAAATAGCTAAGTCTGTTCACTTACACGATGGGGTTTGCACTACATTTTCTTAAGTCATCTCATATCCTGCTTTTTTCCAAGGCTATCTTCTTGCTTCTTACAGCTACTTAATAATTGGCTTCCTCAGTCTGCAAAATTCAAGGTAAACCTAAGGTCAGGCTCAAGGCACTGGCATGCGGAGTGTAAATAAATTTAGCTGAGCATATGTGGGCAAAATATAAAACTGAAAGTTTTCAGATTGACAGGAGGGCTCGGGACCTTTCAGTACATGCAAAGCCAGGTAACTTCATAAGGTGGTAATTGCAAAGCACTCCAGCGCTCAGGATAGGTTTGCCCTTGGAATCAGCGTTCAGTGTAATTAATATGAATGTCACAATCTGTGAAGAAGCTAGTAGGCAATTTGTGTTATAAAGGAATAATCTTGAGCAGGAAGTTTGAAGGTCCCACACATCCTGCAGGCCAGTATGCAGTATTACAATTATTGATGACAAAGGCTGGTCATGAAATACAAGATTCTTTTCTGCTCCACATTTCAAACACAATGAAAATGTCTCCTTTTAGTCAAAGAAGTTTCGCAATGTTCTCTGAAGATACAATCAGGAAGGAAAAATTTCATTCTGAGTCACATTCAATGAGATCAGAGTGGAAATTGAGCTCCTCCCCAGCATGTAATAATAATTAGAGTATCAGAAGTGAATTTCACCCTAGATAGGCAACAATAGTTTGACCAACTCTATTACTTCTCAATGGAACTGTTACGAATTTTACAGCAAGTTTAAATAGCTACAAATGGCAGAGAAAATACTCTTTAGAAAATACTCTTTCCTTTTATTATCTGTACTGTGGTAGTGCCTAGGAGTGCCAGTCATGGACCTCAACCCCATTGTGCTGGGGGCTGTACAAACACTGCAAAAAAGGGATTTGTAATATAAATTGTTTTAAATTATCTTCTCTCTATTTGGTAGATGAATAATGTGGCAAATTCAACATCAGCACAGAATCTGGCAGTATAAATTAACTTTCCCCATTTCTTGTGATCTCTATTAAATAGGAATCCTCTAAAATGGTTGTTTTCCTTTGGGTCCTGATTTTATTGTATGGGGTTGTATTTTGTTCCATGTCCCATAAATACATGGATTTACCAAAGCACTGAATGTTGGCCTAAGTCTGCTCACACTGGAGTCCATGGGAGTTTTAGCAACAACTTCAATGAAATAACAGTACAGCTGAATGCTACAGATGGTCAGAAAAAAATTAATTTCTATTTTGATGTTTTTCATTTGATTGAGTTTTGATTTAAAAAAGGACAACATTTTCATGAAAAACACACCCTGTTATTTAATCAAGTTGACTGAGTACATTTGAAAATTCCACCTAGGAAGCACTGTATCCTTCTGTCTGGGAATAGGACAGAGCTGTACAATTTCACATCTCCTATTGTTCAGACAAAACCGTTTCTTTCAGCACATTCCTCCAGCAAAAAACTCAAGAGATATAAGCAGATGAAAATGGAAAACAATCCAGAGGGTTTTTTTTCCCTCCTACCAGCATGTTTTATAAGTTTAAATATACTGCACAGTGATTTATATTCTATGGTCTGTTTCACAGAAACAGCATTCTGGATAGTAAATGAAAGACGTTGATCTGTTACTGGAAGAAACCTTGCATTTTATCTTTCTTCCTGGTCTGTTAAGCTATACCTCGATAAATAAAAGACACCTTCCAAACAGTACCTTTATTTATATCAACTTAAAGCTAAGAATCCACTGAATACAAAATTTGCTTTCCAAATGGACTTTGATTTTCATATTATTTCTATGACAACAAGCTCAAAAGGGATTATTTTATTTTGGTTCCAAAGAAATTGGGATCCAAATAGTCCCATGTAGACAATTTCCTTTAGAAACTGTTTAAATGAATGTACGCTTAGTGAGTGTTCAAAGAATTACTGAGATTTTATTGTTTCTGGTTTATTCAACAGCTTATTAAGAGGAAGAATGAGGATCTTCAATGTAATGGTCTGATTCTACTCCGACGGCAGTCAGTGGGAATTTTGCCCTTGAGTTCAGTGGGCACAGAGTAGGCCAGCAATGAAGATGTGAGATAGAACTACTACATCTTCAAACTCGACTGATCATTAATGTAAAAGAGACAGACGACGACGAATGCGAAACCTGACATCCATTCAGACTCCCTGCTTTGTCCTACTACTAATTAGCAGGTGTAAGAATCATGGGCTCGATTTTGTTCCCACAATCAGTGTAATTCAGGAGTAATTGTTCGCTGGGTAAAATCAGTGAATGTGAAAAGAGAAAAGGTATTTTTAAAAACGATCGCAATTTTCAAGTGATTTTTAGCAACGGCGAAGAGCGCCTGACTAATGTATCATCGGTGCAAAATGAAGTCCTATGGAAACCTTCCTCATGCTTTCCAACTCACATGCTTCAAGTCTGTTCAGTGGAGACCATCTCTGCCATCCTCGTGCCCATTCAGGGGCTGATTCTGCAGTCCAAGAGCAGCAATGAATCTCTCTTCTGAGACTGCCATCAACAATGCCCCCTGCAGCTGTAATTTCAGTGGAGGAGTGTATGGACATTTGGCCATTTGAAACCAGACTGAGGGATCCAACTCTTTTCACATTACAGCTATTCTTTACAATTTCATCATGGGGCTCATTGTAGCCCCACACCGGGCTTAAGAAATTGCATCCCTCTCTTAAATTATCTCAAGTTTATTCACCAACCTGGAGATCATTCTTGGTCTAGAGATCATAATTATTTAGGTGTGAGTATCTGATATCTAGAATTCAATATGCATTGATCAGTTTTGACTGAATGTACAGGTGACATGGCTTTTTTCCTGTTCCCTGAATGGATGGCCAGAAGTATGTTTGGTGCAAATATTAAGTTTACTAATTCAAAATTCACCGATTCTCATTTGTACTAAATGCCCCTCTCACCCATCTGGCAGCGGTGGCCTTAAACTGTACATGGAAGTGAACAAATAGTAAAAATGCAAAGGATTTTCTCTCCTGTTCTGTCTGAACATAGTCTAAAATTTATTTCACATTGGTTGTTTTGTTCATTAAGATTCTTTCCAGAAAACTCATTTAGGAGACGAGGCAGGAAAAAAGCACTAAGGGGGTGTGAACACAGTCAAGGGAAATTAGAAGTAATATCTGAATTACTATGTAAATATAATGAATATTCAAATTTAGGTCCCTTTACATGGCCAGGTAGGTGTAAAGGGGCCATACGGCAAATGAGAATCAGATCTCTCGCCATTCAATACAAGCTGAAATACCTGGAAGCTGGAAACACAGCTGTACGCATGCTGCCGCAGAACCATCTGCAGAACAGCCTGTCAGCTTCTTGACCAGGGGAGCTGGCAGAGGAATGAGACAGGAGAGACAGTCTGTGGAATTTTGTAAGAATTGGAAATGGAATTACAGGTCAGCTGAAGCATGAAGTTTGGTTTCTAACTAAAAAGTCTCCAGAGGCCTGGTTTACCTGATCTCTGAGCTTGGCAAAGGATGTCTTTCTAGCCTGTGGGCCTGAATCTTCACCCTTTTAGCCCCTCTTTGTCCCTGTATAATTCTGCTGACTTGTGTACAGCTGGGAAATGTGGCAAGTTGTTCTCAGTGGAACTCACTTCCGTCCAGGTGGCCTAAGAGAGGACAAGCCTGTTTATGTCCAGAGTACCATGCAGAGGCTGTTTATCTGCCCTAGATCTGTGCTGATGGAGAAAATCTTAACACTATGTTGGTCTATTTAGTATTATTTCTGGCAGAATTATTGCTAATAGGTTAATGTGCAGAGGGTGGCATGAGTGCACGAGAAGGGTGTAAAAAGCCTTTCGTAATCCTGTGCCCCTTGAAGAGGGGCAGGCACACTTGGAAGAGACCACTCCATGCCAGAGTGAGATTTGCTACAAAGAGGGTGCACGCTGATGGGAATTCGCCGCAGCACAGGGAGATATGGTGCCTCACAGGACAGCACAAGACACCTCCTGATGATCCCCACAGGATGTAGAGCTCATTGTTGACCCCTCCTGGTAGCTGAGCATAACAAAACCTTCGTGTGTGTGCACCTCAGGATACAAAGAAAGGCAGCCTTTATAAGCTGAAGTAAATAACTGTTCAGAATGATGAGATTTCTCAATAAAACCCCAAGATCAAGCCGCAGATCACTTGCTAGAATAATTTTTGGTTCATGGAGTCCTACCTAGCCTCCAAAAGAAAACAAATCAATCCAACTGAGACTCTTATCCTCCGTCGTGGGCTCCTTCAGCCAATAAAAACAGCATGCAGCTGCAGTTCTGATCCTTTGTAGATTGACAGGACTGGCGGAACTTTCTTATAAGCAGAGATCAGCCGAGGATCTCCCTTCATCTTGTCCTCCTCCGCTGTGCTGCGGCATAGGGGCTCTTCTTTATAGCCTCAGAAAGGAGTCCCACTATCTCCTGAGGGTGGAAGAATGGGCAGAGAAGCATCAGGTTATAGGCAGCCTCCCGCGCTGGACTCATTCCTGAAAATGGGGATTGCCCATTAGCCCAACTCAGCTCTTTCTAGAGCCTACACATCACTGCTACGGCAGCTGCAAAGTGAGGATGATTTCTGAAGTGACCCAAGGGCGGCTCAGCAGCACCATATTTCCAACTGTATGTCCGCTCTGGGGGGTGTACCCCTAATGCTGAGGAATATCGAATGATACAATCCAGTCTTTCTGAAGAAATCTTTCCAGTATCTATAGCCAGCATGGCCCTCACCAACAAAGCTGGAGTCAACTGTATTTTGAAGTAATATCAGCTAACATTTTTTTTAATGCTGTCTCGAAACTTTAGTGCTTAAAAGTCCTTTGTTTGCCAGGTGTTTGCTTCCAAACTCCTGAATTTGTTGTTAAGACACTTTTTTTGTTATTTTAAGTAACACTTTATAGGTCACAAAACTCCGAACAGTCTAATGCATTTTCATGTAGGATTAGCCACAATAGGTATTGGAGGTATTTCTAGTTCAGGGTCTGCACACGCACTGAAACTATGCTGTTAAAATTAAAGTGAACTTTTAGACTCAATCAAGGGAGATGCAAAGAATTCAGTTGATCTCTCCCTAGGTCTTCCTCCCAACATTAAGTTTGCTATTTAGCGTAGAAACAAAAATAAGAGTCTTATACAATCAGGAAAGTATTCAAAACACATAACAAATAATTGCTCCATGACCAAGTAAAATTGTTCTCCAGCGTGGGTCCCTCCACAGCAGTCTTTTTCTTTTTTTCTGAACAGCCAAATAAAAGGAACAGATGTTAATGTACTTCTGCCAAAACTGCCATGAGCCCTTGTAGTCAGAACTAGTAACTGAGCTGAGATGACACCGTGGCACAATTTAATTCCAAAACTAACAAACACACACTGGAAACAAGTGAACAACAGTCAAGTCCACTAGACAAACGCTGTGATCATTGGTGGGCTGACTTTTGTGCATTTCTTTAAGCTGAACTGTTAAAGTCATCTTTTCCTTCCAATTGTTAAAAATGTGATTGTTGTAACAAGCCCCTACCCCCAAGTCTAAACCTACTTTTGTCTGGGCTATTGTCTTAAAACTGTGAAGATATTTCCAGGTAGTCTTTGGGCCAAACTGTGCTCTCCATGACACCGATGGAATGCCATTGGCTTCAACAGGATTTCAGGGGTCTGAAAGGTCAGAATTTGTCCTCCAGCCATTCCGTGAGCATCTCAGAACGTGGTGGCAAACCAGTAAAGGATGAGGTTTGCTGTGTAAAACCAATGTTTTTTAAGCGCCTATCTTCAAAGCACACAGTCCCTATCGTCTGAAAACTGACTCTGCAAATCTCACATTGCTGAGTTTCTTGTTTGTTCCAGAGCAAAAGTATACAAGCAAACCAATGTTTTTTCTAAGTGCCCAGCCAACTCCAAGTGAGATCTGCGACATAAGCTGGGTGCTTACTAGCTCATGTGTCGTTGCCAATTTCTGCAGGCACAGGTTAGAACGAGGCACAGAGCTATGCCAGCAATCACTTTACGCTACGGGTGGATCTACACTGGCTCTCTTTTCTGGCAGCGGTCAAACAGAGATACACAAGTTACTTAAAATTACTTGCATATCTGCGTTCGACTTCCCATACCCACTGCGCTGAGTCGAAGGGAAGGGCTTCCCTTCGACTCAGTGCTACACCAGTTGCTAGGGTGGTGTTCAGGGATCGACTTCCTGATCCGGTCTCCACAGACCTGAGCAGTTGATCGGGAAGTTCTAACTGACAGAGGCGAATTTGCCACCATCAGTGAAGACTAGCCCCTAGCTCTCCCTTTGCTGCTAGCACATGTGGGGCTGGGAGAATACCACAGCTACTGTGGGAGATTTTCAGAAGCACTATATTACAGACAATAAAGGTATAGCGATGCAATCCCACCAATTTCAACAGGTGCACAAGGGTTCCTGACTGAAACTCTGCCAATGATTCAGCTGATGGCATATTATTGCAATGTATAGAGTCTAGCTCACTCCCCCTTAGCTGATTTGTCTTGGCAGTATTAAAGCAGCAAAGGCATGAAAAATTTAGCTTTGTCACTAACGTCAGCATAACTGACTTATTACATACAGGAGGCAGAACAATTAAGTGGGAAGGTACTATTTTTACATCATCACTTTTCAGAGCAAAAACCCTACACATTAAGCCCAAATTCACTCAGATAAGAGGAATGTCCTGGTCAATTTCAGCTCAACATCTAAAATTACTGAGAAATAGGAAAATTTGAGTAAGCTACCCCAGCTCTGAAGTTTTAATAATTGAGATTTATGCCTAAAAGTATCAATAGTTCCTTTACTCAGCAGTAGAAGAATGTGTTCTTAGCCAAAAAACATTTCTGCAGAAACACAAACTCTGAATATAATGGAGAATGGCACAACTGTCCCAAAATTACTATCTGCAGATCATGACGCACACAGCACCTCTTTGCCAGATCAGACTCCAAGAACACTGGGAAAAGACAACACACAGCTCTCAGCTGACACTGAAGCAGGACAAAATAAATAGCCTGTCCTTAGGCACTTCCTTGGCTTCTTGCAGTCAGATTAAATAAACACAGAACCAAGTCTTTGTCACCCCTAATTCAAAGAACATCAAGCTATTCTTAACATTTCAGAATGTCTGATTAGTTTTTTCTCCTGTCATAGGGTTCATTCTCCCCTGAGGCATCACCTCATGGCTGTGCTTGGAAAAATCATCTCTTGAGTAGCCGGGCACCTTCTTCCATCCTTTGCTCACCCCACAGCTTCTCTCTCTGAGATTCAATCTGCCAGCTAAATTACTATGTAGTCCCCCCCTTCAGGGACAACAAAGTTCCTCTAGACCAGCTGTCCAATTGCTGACTCGCCTGCTACTCCAGGTTGCCTACAATCCCAGGGACCTGACAATCAGCAACCAAGGTCTGCATGATCTCTAATCTTACTGTTCTTTCCCTGGGCTGCTTCCTAAACTGCTTCTCCCAGGCTTTCTTCTCCCACTTTCTGGGTAAACCCTTCCCTCAGAGTCAGAACCCTAGGGCTTCCCCCTTTTCCCTCCTGCCCCGCCCCCATCTAAACCTAGAAGGCAACTACCAGCTTCCACACTGCAGACTTTTCTGATGTAAACATCCAGGCTTTATACCCTAGTCAGCTTCTCCTCCTGTTGGGCTTTATCAGCCATTAGGCATTTTCAGTCAAACTGGACTTTACACCAGGTGCAGACTATAAGGTTAACTGGCCTTGGTTACACCACTTTATCCCCTTCAGAGCTGGTGTGGGATGAACACCCCATCACACTCTCCTTAGCATTTTCTAGCCTGTCCATGTCCTTCTTCTTCTCTGGATGCACCAATTCTGAAATGCAGTAAGAAAACAAGTTGTGGACTTTCCAACCCCAAGGGGCTCTGGCAGTAGAGAGGGGGGTCATTACAGAGCCTGATCTTGTTCCAGCCTGGTTTCATGACTCAGAGAGGTTCCTGAAAGGTTCCTGAATGCTTAGCGTACTAATCTGAACAGCACCTCTAAACCGTGTGTGGGGTGGAGGGCCCATCTCTCTTTGCAATTGCTAATAAAGCTGTGGAGTCTTCTGTTATTATATTAGAAGAGCCAGTGGATAAAGGGCAGTTGCTTGCTTAAGAATGGACAAAGCCTGCTTTTTCTCAGTTTTTATTCATCTAAATCACCTGTGTTCTTGTATGTGAATGGAAAGTGGGAATATTAAAGCAAGCTAGCTCAAAAATTTGTCTAGAAAATTTGGCCCCCTTATTTTCTGAGGATAGGATTTAATGGTATGTGGAATAAGAATACATTCTGGATGTCTGGTGCAAGCTGTTTCTAGATACTCTTATCCAGGAAATGGACTTCCTGAACCATAGGGCTGTGAAAGGCTGAAAACATTTTTATTGCACGTTGCCCAAATAGCCTATAAGTGCTCTTTATTACAAGAGCTCTTTACTATCCTGAAACATGGCTGCAATAAGAGAGCACATAGCTCTTACATAGTACTTTCCCCCAGCAGATCTCAAAACTCTTGACCAAGACAGTAATTACCATTATCACCATTTTAGCGGTGGGGAAACTGAGGCCCAAATATGCAATGAGACTTTCCCAAGGTCAGCCATGTGACCCGTGATAGAACCAGGAACTGAATCCTAGTCCAGTGCCCTATCCATTGGGCAACACTCCTTCTCAGTGAATTGTTTGGGAGAAGAAAAGAGACCTTGCAATTTTCGGGGGAAAAAATAGGAGAAAAAACACTGCAAAAATGTTGAGCAAAATTCTCACCAGGACTGTTCCTTCTCCATAATGGATCTGAAAATGGAAGGAAAATGAGCTTATTTTCCTGTTTTCTCTTTCTTACAAGAGGTTATGAAAGAAGGCAGGTATGAGTGGAGAATGTTACTTGTGACAATGTAAAAAAGAAATCAGGCAATGGGGGTGAGAACAGCTTCTTCCCCTCCTCCAACCGCACACAAAGCAGCCATACAATTTAAAAGATTGAGCAAAGGCAGCAGCTGAGACTATGATTATGCAGTGCTAGAGACTGGAGCTAGCTGAAGATAAGAACTTCAGGCACTGATTTTCCCTTCTTTTTCCCATTATGTCCCATACTGCTGAGAGCTCTGTGTTTAATGACTTTCCCTCCCAATCCCTCCTCATTTGTTGCTATGTGTTTGTAGGAGAAGCTATTTTGTTATGTTTTTGTTCTGTTGTTGAGGGCACTGGCTGTTTTGGCAGTAGGGTGAGGTGAAAAATCAATCCGTTATTATTATGTACAATATATAATTGTCCTGTATTGAGAAAAGTCTCATTCTAGTAGTCCATCAGCACCACTGTGCTTCATTCTAGCAGGGTGAAATTCACCCCAGAAAAAGCTGGTGTGTCACTTAAGACCCACTTAAGCCTCAAATGAGAAGTCAAAAGGGATCTGATCCTGATCCTGGTGCACTGATCCTGGTGCCCAGGATTTAAGTTTGTAATTTCAGCCATCAATCCTGCAAGTTGTGGGCAGACAAGTTGTGGGCAGACATCAATCCTTTTCCTTCATGGAATCTCAGGTGGAGGCCAACAGAGCTCTGTGCTGTTTGCACAGAGCTCAATGCAGGACTGGGGCCTGAAAGTTGTCTGAAAGATTCCAGAATACTTTCCCAAGTTAAATAGTGCAGATACCAATATATTTCCGGAAGACACCCTCCACTTGAACATGCATGACTTTGCACCATTTATTCACTAAAATGGGTTCTATAATTGTGCAGCTGCTAGACTCCTGCAACTGTGTGCTCAGATGTTCCTCTCCAAAAAAGGAAGGTCCAGTTGCTTGCAAGCGCAAAGTTGCAAACATACAAGAGGAAAGGAAGACGAAGCCTCTTTGAAAAAGCAGGCCCATAACGAGCAATAAAATAGCCACACTTCTCATAAATAAGCAAGCAGTCCAACCTCACTCCCAAGTCCAGACATCTCTACACCCGTCCAAACACATCTGATTTATCTCATACTGTATCCTGTTGCACTGTATGTGGAGAACACACACACACACATAAAAATACATATAAATCTTTGGATACAGAAAAAATCTCTCCAAAGAAGGCAGCCTGTAGCCTCTAAATCAATTTATTTTAATCTAATCTTCATCTGTAATGGTTTTCTTGGCTGCAGCCATCAAGGACACATCTTGGCAGGTGGGAAAGAATGAAAACATATAACATATAATAGTTTCCAGTTTCCAATACGGCACTGCCTGCAAAACCCATGAAATATGACTGAGCCTTGGAACTGACCCCTGATGTAAGCTGAGATCTGCACAGATGAGAACTCACTAAAATATGAACATAAAGATGTCAAAAACGCCTTAAAACCTTTAAAATCATGGAGGTAAAGTCACAAAAGTGAACTTCTTCAAAAGACAAGGCGAAACTGAAGTGGAATTTCTTGATCAACAACCCAGTTGTGAGGCAAGTCTAAACCAATTTTATAAGACTTTCCCTTTTACCCACAGAACACCAGTTTTTCTTAAACTTCCCTTTTTATGGGCTCTGTTTTGGGGCTTAAAAATATTGCAGCTGTTGTGCAGTACTGACAAAAATATCACTAAGGTATTAAAGTATGCGTCAGCCTGGAGACATATTGATTGTGCTCTTGACAATCCAGTCGAGTGGCCATGTTTCTCCATCAGCTAGCAGCAGCAGTGGGCAGAGCATGAGACCCTTCAATGGGGATCGAGTGCATGACATTGCTCAACAGAAAGTCTTCTGAAGATGTGGTATGCTTGAAAATATACTTTCACAGAGCGAAGTAGTAAAAGTTGTATAATGCCCTAAAGGTCTGAGTAGCAAATGAAGATCTGCAATGTTTTCAACTTGGTGTTTCCATAGATGAGTGTGTTGTCATTCAGACAACTTGGAAAACTAAAGAAAACTTTGTCTCTAGTTTGAGCAATGTGATTAAGAGTTTATTCAACTCAGTTCTGTTGGTGAATCATCTCAGGAACCTTAATTCTTTTGGCTCCGAATATAGTGTAGGTCTGTTAGCATAACAGCTTTGATGTGCTTTTGTAGGATAATGTCCTCCCCACTCTCCTTTGCCTGAAAGGGTAGTGGCTGAAATGTGGGGCCTTCAATAAAAAACAAAAAGTCAGGGAAGGAAGGAAATCTTTAGGACTCACAAGTCCTCAAGTCAGTAAGTACTCTCAAGTATGTGGCAAGACAACGTGGGAGGAAAGGAAGCTGAATAATTAGGGATTCTGTATGATTAAGGGCACTTTCTCCTGAAGAGAGAACTAGAAATCCCAAACATGAGAAGTGTTTCTCTGGTTCTGTTCAGCTGTGGTTATATTATTCCCCATAACACAGTCTGGAGAACAGTTAGGGTAGTATGCTGCTGTGTCCAACTGAGTAACATGATCTGAATAACAATCAATATTCATGGTAGTTGGCACTTGCTGCAATCTTTACAATTGCATTGCTCTTCCTTCTTCCTGGGGAAGTCTTCAAAGGTTGTCAGCTAAGCACACCAGGGTCAGAGCTATTTGGAAAAGGAATTGAGGGGAGAGGAAGGAAATCAGGATATTGTCACTAGTACATTTTTTTTTAAATTTGTAAAAATGTGCCCAACACAAGCTCCATGTGCCTATTAAACAATTAAGAACACATCCAGAGCCACCAAAGAAAGACACTCCTGTTCACTCACAGAAATATCTCACTTCTAACACATCTTTGTTCTGTTTCTTCCTATCCATCAGCTTCATCTCTGTTTCATCTGGAATCAGCTTTAGTCATTTCACTTTTATTTATAGACAGAAAACAAAGATATTTGATCACCTGGGTCTGATGTGAAGGTGACAGAAAGCTGGGTGTCATCAGCATAGGATGTCAATAAAGCCTAAATCATCTCATTACATCCCACCACAACCTCATTATGGCTATGTCTACACTTGTAAATTTAGGTCGACTTTAGTTAAGTTGACTTAGCATGTCTACACCTAAATTTAAAGTCGACTTTGGGGGGAACTTACAAAGTCGACCTAGAGCATCCACACTGGATGCCTAGCTTGACTTCTAGGGGCTAGGGGGACCTAGGGCAGGTCCACAGGGACAGCACAGGCACCCCTTGCCCAGTGCCGGGGGGGGCTCAGCCTTTGCCCCATTGTACATGGGTACAATGGGGCAAAGGGGGACAGGGACCCTGGCAGGGCATAGGGGCAGGGTGGCAGGGCATAGGGGCAGGGTGGCATGCCAGGCTCCCCCTGTGCCCCTGCTCCCCCAGCAGGGAGGGCAGTGGTGGAGTCTTGGAGTAGCCCTAAGTTGACTTAGGGCTACTCCAGGTCTACACTCGCCTAGTTCGACTTTAAAAAGTTGACGTTAGGCTTAAGTCGAAGTAAAAGTAGGTTTAATAAAGTTGACTTAATTTTCCTTAAGTCGACTTTATTTTCCTTAAGTTGACTTAAGCAAGCTTAAGTTGACTTAATTTACAAGTGTAGATGCACCCTATATGTGGTATGCTTGCCCCACACTTCACAAAGGGTTAACTCTATCTATTGGCCAAGGAGGCCATGCTGCCTTGACTCTGCTGGGTACACACCATTGAGGACAAGGTATAAAAGTAAACTCTTCATCTCAGTCAGGACTGACTGCTGAAAAAGGAGGATACAGACTGCCTGCTCCAGTCAAGAAGCTTCTGATATTCCCAGCCACAGAAGCCAAAAGCGCTGAGACTCAGGCAAACAGCAGCGAAGGACACCACATCAGCCAAGGAAACCTTAGGACACACAGACAAGCATTGAGGAGACAGGATGGGAAGTAGCCAAGCGATATTAGCTGCAGAGTCAGGCGGCATTAGTGTGTTTCAGATGGATTCCCTCTGACCCAGTGGTGAACACATTCCCCACTGACTGGGCCCTGGGCTGGCTCCAATGAAGTAAAGAGGGCATAGGTCCCAGTTCACCAGTGACCTCCCATCCCCAGGAGGCAGCTCACGCCCCTCTGGCCATTAGGCTAGGAAGCCCTGCTAAAGAGAACAGCTGTATTGACTCTAGCCCTTAGCACCATAGACCTGAAGCCAAGACCTATCATGTTGATTCTACTTCTTGGGCCCTGCAGCTTGAAGCCCGGGATGACCCTCTTAACTCTAGCCATTTGGCGTTATGGCCCTGAGGACAAAGGCAGCCACCTGAGTCCTGAGCATTGAGACACACATCCTGAGAGATTGATTTGGCCCATACATTGCGACTCCTGTGTCCGGAGGGGCTAAAAGACCCGACCATGAATTTCTAGTGACCCTTCCCCAAGGTACGCTTGCCTCACGACACTCATATACACAAAGGAAAGAAGTGATGTCTGGAAGCATAGAGCCTTGTGGTACTGTAGTTGAGAGGTCACTCAAAACAGATGGTCACTATTCAGCAACATAAAAGCATAGCTTCATCTACACCTACTAGAAAATCTGAAGGTCAGGAATTCCATCTGTATTCAAATTGAACCCAGTGCTGTGACTCTGGGTAAATGGGCACATTCAGCGAAGTCCAGTTTTAGGTCCCATCTAAGGATGGAGTTTTGCAAAAGACACAAACACAGCTGTTACCTTCCTGCCTCTCTTGGATCACAGAAAACTACATACTTGACTGGAGAAAGCTGAGCTAGAAGAGGCCCAGGAGAATCACCCATCAAGTACTGAATAACTGGTGCAAAGTCAGGAGCACTCTCCATGGCTAAGTTAGGAATGGCAGCGAACTTGAAACCACCCTTCCATTTAACAGCTTCTCTTTCTGCAACGGTGCAATGATGGTTCTTCAGGCCAGGCAGTAAAGGATTTAGCATCTTCAATACCGTACTACACCTCCAGAAGCTAATGTATTGTTTCTTAGAACATGAAGATACTTATCCTGAACCATCCTATAGGAAATCTGAGTGAGAGTCAGAAAAAATAAAAGTGGGAGTTAGAGATCTCCATCGCCGAGCTAGACAAAGCTCATCCTAAGCACTTGAGGTTCGTGGGAAATCAGTTCCAACAGCCCAGCGTCAGTTTGTAAAAATATCACTAGCATAAAGTGCAGAAAAACAGTTGCTTGTTGAGCTGCACAGATGTGGAAGTGACAGTAACAGAAGCCAGGACCTTTCTGGTTCCAAAAGCACAG
Source organism: Pelusios castaneus (assembly GCA_007922175.1). Lineage (NCBI taxonomy): Eukaryota > Metazoa > Chordata > Testudines > Pelomedusidae > Pelusios > Pelusios castaneus. The sequence continues at coordinate 51,067,968 of ML685755.1, forward strand.
GCCTGGAAGACCACCCTGCTATGTCATTAATGGAAGCCAGCTTTAGAACGAAGACATGACACATATTTAACCGATACGTGTCATGTTCTGTTCTGTAGCATCCAGCCTCGCACTCCTCTCCATACAATACCAGCCAACCAATCACTTCACAGTAAAAACCCACAGTAGCAAAATCATCTCCAAAGACCAGCCATCACAGGCCTGATTTTGTTGACTCCTCAACTGTTGGATGGGCAAAGATGTGCTGCAGCACTGCACTCTCGTATCAGTATTAAAAACATGCACAATTCGTTCATCCTTTGTAGACTCATTTACTTGGCAGGCTGGAAAATTATAAGGATCACTTAAAATGCAAAGAACATTAATGGCGGTACCAGAAGAAAATGTACCTTTGCAGAGTAGATGGTCATATTTATGTCAAAAGTACAAGCCTAAGCCTCTGGAGCAGAATCCCTGGATTGTCAGTTTAGAAACAGAGTCACAAAACTTTCCTTGCAATGTAATTAACAGGAGAAGGAATCTGGTGGTGATTTACATCTATAAAGTGAGAACGATGTCCTCATATCCAAATGCATACGTATAATAGGACATAGTTTAATATGAGAGCCTGAGGCTACAGGGAAAGAATTACACTCCTTTGTTTACTATTTCTCATCCTTAATTTTGGGTTGTCACTTCCCTCTGCCAGTAAAACAGCCCCTTTTAGCTGCATGGTGCATAGTGCACATTCCCCCAAGATGCTGGCTCACAGCCGTTTTGTATTTTGGTACAATATGGATTTTTCACCAGGATTCATTAGGACAAGGAGTGTATTAGTGGGAGCTTGGTGTTTTGGATATACAAAATCAAAACCATGCATGGGTTGGATCTGGGTTACATTTTTATTTCCAAACCCCAAAGTTCACTTGTAAGGTCCCTGCTTCTATCTAGATTACTGCACCACTTTCTTCAGAGAGCATCTCTCTCTTGTTGGCCATATCTCCTCTGTTCTATTCACTTTTATTTATTATATGACTCCATTTTCACGCACCCTGCCCCTGCACAGGACAGTTCTTCAAAGCCCCTTAAAATTGTTCCTAATTTTAGATAGCGCTTGGAAAAGCTGGCACAATGATCGCACACTGATTTCATCTTATCTTTACCTTGCAGTGCTTGAATGTAAAAAGTAACAGATGGCAGAATTTGCAATGAAATAGTTACTTCTGCTGGATGCAGGTTTAGGAGGAGGAGGTATAACGTGTTAATTAACGTGTGATCACTGGATGTAAAGCACTCAACCAATCCAAGGATCTTCAAGCAAACTTGTCTAATCGTAATGGTCAGAGTTCTGTTGTCTTTGTCATTAAGGCAGGTTCCCACTTCAGAAAGGAATGCTGCTATTGGGTCACAAAGCAGGCATCCTGTTAGACAGATGATTTCTAATTTACTAATTGAATCAGGATTACAGGAATTGGGCAGAAAGGGTGGTGATCTTCCATCAGTGAAACTGAGAAAACTTACTGTAACTGGTAGCTTTTCTAAATAACAATGAAGCTGCCTTCTTTGCAAGAATGTTTAGGTGACAAGGCATTTGAAGTAACAATGAGTAAGCCTTAAAAAGGTGGGAAGTTAGTTTCAGCTCAAAAAATCAACTGTACAATCAGATCCTTCTACTGCACCAACTAATTACAATCTAATTACATGTTGCATCACAGGATTTTCTCGTGCATCTTAAGAGTGTTTGTGCCAGAAATACAGCAAGAATAGCACTTCCCATATTATACTGGCTCAGCTGCATCCGGTCCCTTCCACAACTCGAATGCCCCAAGGCAAAAGAAAAAGAAAGTGAAATGAAAACTTTGGAACCTGCAGAAATTAGAGATGGTCCAAACTACTGCCTCTGAATTTTGTGGTGATAGAAATACAAGCTCGTAACCAAATAGAATACATCGCACCTCGCACGGAGATTGGGAAAGGCACAGATGGGAATTGGAGATGCCTAATTCCCATTGAATATAAATAGGGCTTGGGTGCCTAACTTCTCTTTGTGCTTTTGAAAATCACCCACCATGTTTCTAGCAGAGAACAGCCAAGGAGCTATCCTTCAGGAATGTGCAGCATGCTCTCCCTGCTAGGTCCCCTTCCGTGTTGGCCTTTGCATCACGGGCCTGCTGGGAACAATCCCTGCACTCTGGAGAAGAGAAGTGAATGACAGAACTCCAATCAGTGATGCCAGGGTTTCACCCAGGCACTGAAATTGTGTCCATCTCCTGTTCAGAGGCCATGTGTCACAGATCACTCCCTATCATAGAAGCATAGGGTTGGAAGGGACCTCATGAGGTCATTTAGTCCAACCCCCTGTTAAAAGCAGGACCATTCCCACTAAATCATCTCAGCCAGGATATTGTTTAACCGGACCTTAAATATCTCCAAAGACAGAGATCCCACCACCTCCCTAGGTAGCCCATTCCAATTCTTCACCACCCTCCTAGTGAGAAAGTTTTTCCTAATATCCAACCTTGTCTTCCACAGCTGTAATTTGAAACCATTGCTCCTTGTTCTGTCCTCTGTTACTATTGAGAACAGCCTAGATCCCTCCTCTTTGGAGCACCCCTTCAAGTAGTTGAAGGTTGCTATCTAATCCCCCCTCAGTCTTCTCTTCTGCAGACTAAATAAGCCTAGTTCCTTCAGTCTCTCCTCATAAGTCATGTGCCCCAGCCCCCTAATCATTTTCGTTGCCCTCTGCTGGACTCTTTCTAATTTGTCCACATCCTTTCTGTAATGGGGAGCCCAAAACTGGACACAGTATTCCAGATGCGGCCTGACCAGCATCGAATAGAGGGGAATTATCACATCCCTCGATCTGCTGGCAATACTCCTACTGATGCAGCCTAATATGCCACTGGCCTTTTTGGCAACAAGACCATACTGTTGACTCACCTCAAGCTTCCTGTCCACCATAACCCCCAGGTCCTTTTCTACAGCGCTGCTACTTAGCTGATCGGTCCCCAGCCTGTAGCAGTACATGGGATTTTTCCGTTCTAAGTGCAGGATTTTGCACTTTTCCTTGTTTAACTTCATGAGATTTCTTTTGGCCTATTGCTCCAATTTGTCGAGGTCTCCCTGAATCCTGTCTCTGCCCTCCAGTGTGTCTACCATTCCCCCCAGCGTGGTGCCATCCACGAACTTACTGAGCATGCAATCTGTCCCATCATCAAGATCATTAATGAAGATGTTGAACAGAACTGGCCTCAGGACCGACCCCTGGGGCACTCCACTTATTACCGGTTGCCAACTAGACATCGCGCCATTGATTCCTACCCACTAAGCCCTGTGATTTAGCCAGTTTTCTATCTACCTTACGGTCCATTCGTCCAACCCATACTTCCTTAACTTGCCGACGAGAATGCTGTGGAAAACCATATCAAAAGCCTTGCTCAAGTTGAGGTATATCAGGTTGACGGCTCTTCCCGAATCCACAAATCCAGTCATCTCATCATAGAAGGAAATCAGGTTGGTCAGGCCTGAATTGCTCTTAGTGAATCCATGTTGACTGTTCCTGATCACTCTATTTTCCTCCAAGTGTTTCAGGATGGATTCTTTGATGACCTGCTCCATGATTTTTCCAGGGACTGAGGTGAGGCTGACTGGTCTGTAGTTCCCCAGCTCCTCCTTTTTACCTTTCTTTAAGATAGGAACTATATTTGCCTTTTTCCAATCATCCGGGACCACCCCCATTCGCCACGAGTTTTCAAAGATAATGGCCAGCGGCTCTGCAATTACTTCGGCCAACTCCCTCAGCATCCTCGGAAGCAGTTCATCCGGACCCATAGACTTGTGCACATTCAACTTCTTTAAGTAGTCCCTAACCCGACCTTCCATCACTGAGGGCAGCTCTTCTTCTCTCCATTTTGCATTACCCAGTGTAGTAGCTTGGGAGCTGACCCTCCCTGTGAAGACTGAAGTAAAAAAAGCATTGAGGACTTCAGCCTTTTCCGCATCATCCACCACGAGGATGCCTGCCCCATTCAGTAAGGGACCTACACCACCCCTGATCCTTTTCTTGTTGCTGATATACTTATAGAACCCCTTTCTGTTATCCTTCACATCTCTTGCCAGCTGCAACTCCAATTGCCCTTTGGCCTTTCTGATTTTATCCCTGCAGTCCCGAGCAATATCTTTATATGCCTCCCTAGTCATCTGTCCAAGCTTCCATTTCTTGTAAGCTTCCTTTTTATGTTTCAGCTCAACACAGAGTTCTCTGCTATGCCATGCTGGGCGCCTTCCACATTTGCTGTTCTTTCTGCACATTGGAATGGTATCTTCCTGTGCCTTTAGCAGGGTCTCTCTAAAATAAAGCCAGCTGTCTTGGACACCTTTCCCCTTCAGATCAGCCCTCTGCCACCTGAAAGCACCCGCACCAGTGACAATCTGGCTCATGCCAAAACTTGGATCCTAACTCTCCACGATGATGTTTGCTATTTGAAATCCAGATCAACAGCTCCAGCCCTTCTCTGCTAAAAAGTGAGCATCTCAGGGTCATTTTGAGGGTCTGTGATGATCTGGGACAGGTTATATTTTATCTGCACTTGTTCCACCACCCTTAATTCTAGGAAGGGCTGTTTTTTCTGTTCATGAGTGTTCAGACAAGGACACTCAGGCCATGTACACACGATCACTTTATTGTGCGATAAGGCTCCTTACCGCGCAATAAAGCTGCTAGCGTACACACGATCATTTTCCCTGTTGCGCAGCAACACCTCTTGCCGCGCAACAGTTAAACCACTCAAATCGAAAGTGGTTAGCATTACTGCGGAACCGCTGTTCCGCGGTAATGCTTGTGTGTACCCATTTTGTGTGTTAGACAGCCTCCGGAAATGTCCCAGAGTGCCAATCGAGGCCACTCTGGGACATTGGAGCTGTCAAATATGTCAATTTCACTGCTCTAGCAGAGCAGTGAAATTGATTGTTATGGGAGCTGCCAGGTTCGGCGGCTCCCCTGGACTGAACTAAGGGGCTGGCGTGAACCGGTTGCCTTCGCCGGTTCGAGCCAGCCCCCTAGCTCAGTCCTGGGCTTTGGGTGGTGGCGGGAGCTGCAGTGCACAGCCCCCGCCGCCACCTGAAGCCCTGCAGCTGAACTAGGGGGCTGGCTGGTGGTAGTGAATGGTGGGACAGGTGCCCACCATGCATTGCTCTTGTATTGCAAAGGAGTGTTCACACGGGTGAATGCTCCTTTGCGGTATAACAAGCAGGTGGGTACACACCAAAGCGCTATATTTATAGCGCTTTCCTTGTCCCACAATAATTTATTGCGGGACAAGTTTGTTGTGTGTACATAGCCTGAGAGATTTCCATGTGCTCCTCAGGATTTCTGAAATGTCACACACTCTGCTGGGAGAACCCGATACTTTGCTACAGGCCTGGGAAAATGGTACCGTGTTTGCAGCTAAAAATCCATTTCCTTATCAAATGCTGTGAAGTGCTCCTGCAGAAACTCTGCCTTCCAACTTTACACCCCTTTGAATGTGGTTCTTGTTGCAAAGGACAGTTCCTTACTTCTTCCTTGGACACAGGAAGGAAAATCATTCCAGATGAAAACCAGATAAAAATAAATTGATTCAGAGGCTGAGGAGCCCACCAGGAGGGAAGCCAGGGAGCTAGGAATCCCAGGGAGCCAGGCAGCCGATCAGATGGGCAGACAGACAGACCGGGACCCTGGGGAGCCCAGTATCCTGCCAGGCAGACAGATTTAGGCATGCTGTAAGGCAGGTAATCTATCAGGAGCACAGGATAGCCAGCCTCCCTGCATGGTTTCTGCTGAAAGTTGTTCCACTGCACTGTACGCTTCCGGACAGAGGTTGGAGATTGAGTGTTGGGACCCTCCCACCTCACAGGGTCCTACAACCTGAGCTTGAACTCGAGCCTCGCTGTCTATACACCAGTGAAACAACCCTCAGCCTGAGCCCCACCAGCCCAAGTTGATTGGCACAGGCCAGTCGCGAGTGTAGAGCTGCTGCGTAGACTGACCCTTGGAGCCTAACTCAACAAGAGACCAAGGGGAGCATTCTTGGAGCTGCTGCCCTGTGGAAAACAGCAGAAGGAAGCCCAAGATGAAGCCCCTCATGCCATTCTGAGTGTAGATCATGCGATAACTGCAGAGCTGTAGAACGAAGGTCCTACGGGAACAAAAGTGAAAGGCTGTCGCTGTAACCCACAGTAAGTCACAGCTCACACAACTGAAGAGCAGAGTGACGTCCAGTGTTAAACACCGGCTTTTTCAGCACGAAGACTCCAAGGAGACAAGGTGAGTGAGTTCATATCTCACTGGACCAACTTGGCCCACTTTGTCTCTCTAATATCCTGGGACCAGCTCTGCCAGAATGTCACCGCATGCGAGACGGGAAGGAATCAGTTCAGGTTTAACATATAAACTGGAATGAGATTGGTGGGCTCAGGTTACTCCTCAGCAGAGTGCCACCGAAACCTGTGTAACATCCTGTCTGGCACATCTCCCCTCCACAGCTTTGCTGACGAGAAGCCAAACTAGCTTCATCAGTGGAAGTGATGGCGTTTTTCAGAGCTACAGGGAGCTTTTCATCAGCGGTTTGGGCCATGCCAAACAGGGCTGCACATATGCCCACATGAGAAAGCTGGTTAAATTCATCTGTTAGTTCAATAGGTCTGCACCTGGCCCAGCGTGCTCTTTTGCCAAGCTCATTTGACTGCGGTAGCTGGCTGCAACCAAGAAACTGCTCACATTTGCACTGAGCTCTCTGCTCTGATCAGCCAGTTTGAACTGGCTCAAAAGATTCTGCTTGAATGCAGCACAGACTGAATTTGGAGTTTTCTATCTCAGTTAAAGGGACACGGTCAGATCACAGCTAGTCCAAAATTAAGGCTATGTAAAAACAAACTTCTATGAAATCTGTGACTAACAGAAATATTTTTAGCAGTAGCAGCCTTTTTAATTCCAAATAAAAATATAAGGAAATAATTTTCCCCTTGTAATGTTTACACGCTTAACATGGCAGTGAATCCGGGTGGTTTTTTTCACTGTGAGAAAGGCAAAGAAGAAAGAGCACAAGGAATAAAAATATCTTAACTGTTTAAGTTCCAAAAGGGGAGCCGTGTCAGTCTAGTTCAGCAAAACAAATAAGGAGTCCTGTGGCACTTTTAAAGACTAACCAATTTATTTATCGCATGAGCTTTCACGGGAAAAAATCCCACTTCTTCAAAGCGTCTGACGAAGTGGGATTTTCTCTCACGAAAGCTCATGCGATAAATAAATTTGTCAGTCTTTAAAAGTGCCCCAGGACTCCTTGTTTCTTTAACTGTTAACGGTTCAGTTTGATACTAGAATGTTTTACTAGTAACTATGGAGCCAAACTAAAAGGCAAACTTTATACCATTTCTGAAGAAAAATAATTGTGGCTTTGAGATATGCTCTAATTCTCCCCAGTTCATTAAGCCAAGTGCATAATTTCCACCCTAGTCTTCAGAAATATATTTCCATCGCTCCTTAAAAAAAAATGGCAATCCTGTAATTGTAACAAAGGAAATCAGACAATATGAGAAATCTCATCATTACAAAATACTCATGAGAGACATAGAGGCGCCCACTTGCACACCATATCTGCAAAAAGGGGGCAGGGAGAGAGGGAAGGAGGGGGAGAAAGAGAGAGAGAGAGAAAATCTGATTGAGTCAGCCTTAAAAGGGATCCATTTTGCCCACATGCCAGAAATCCAATTTACCAACAAATATCATGACTACTCATAGTCAAGTAACAAAGAATTATGCAGACGCATTCTCTTCCTTGGGATCTATTTTCTAAACTCCATTTACACAAGCTTTCTTTTCTCCTAGCTGTAGAGCATTGATTTTTTTTTTAACACTGATGAAACCAAAGTTTACTTATTAAGAGTGACATGGAATTTGGTCATACTTGGGATCAGATCCACTCCTATGTGCAAATTCCATGTTTCTGGCCCATGCAATCCTGCGGGAGAGGTACTGCCAGCTCCTTCATACAGGTTTTGTGACAATGGTAGACAATTTGCAAGCTCTGGATGCAGTGTGTGGCAGGCTGAACAGGTCAGGGCCATGCACTCTTTCATTGGATGTGCTGTGTTTGAGCAATAATATAAAGGGTCTGGAGGCAAGTTGGAAAATAGCTGTATTTTATGAACCCATTACTTATGACTCATACTTGTGAGTGAGGCAACAGAAGCAAGTTATTTAAAGACAGGCAATAATTTTAACTAAAGCAAATGAAGTACCCCAAAAATTGAAGGACAAACAGTTGTGGTGATATTAGGATTTAAGTGCCTTTAAAGTAGACAAATGGGGCCAAAAGCTCTCCTCACTTTCACTCTTTGTAGCCCCAGTGATGAAAGAAGAGCAAAATTTCATCCATCACTCTTTATTGTAAGTGATTTGGGAGTGGGAGGGATGAATTCAGGACTTCAACTTTAAGCTACATGAATTGTGCTCTCAGCTCACCTACATACCGTAGTTTCCATTTCATGCATTTGATGAAGTGGGATTATACCCACAAAAGCACATGCGATAAATAAATGTGTTGGTCTTTAAAAGTGCCCCAGTATTCTTTGTTTGAATTGTACTCTGTAACTTATAAGCAGCCACACTATGAAAGATGGCTACTTTCAGGGGGCATTTAGGCAGCATATCTTCTGTATTAAGGTGAACTGAATGTGCTGTAAATCTCTGCTTCCAGGAACGATTGGTGATTTAGTCTTTCCTCCCTACACTGTTTTGCTTTGTATTTAGACAATAAATTTGGCTGAACTTGGTTTTTAGTTTATTGAACATTCTTAATATCATACCACTAGTCAATTGGTTGATGATATCTTTTAGTCAATAGTGACAAATTTTAGTTGCTTTTATCTGGAACCACCTCATCTATTCAATTCAATTGCAAATAACTCAGCCATGGAGAAAGGTGCTGGGGCATCCCCCAAGGATCTGTGCTGAGATCAGTAATGTTCAACATATTTACAAATGATCTGGAAAAAGGGGTAAACAGTGAGGTGGCAAAATTTTGCAAATGATACAAAATTACTCAAGATAGTGAAGTCCAAAGCAGACCGAGAAGAGTTACAGAGGGATCTCACAAAACTGGGTGACTGGGCAACAAATTGTCCGATGAAATTCAGTGTTGATGAATGCAAAGTAATGCACATTAGAAAACATAATCCCAACTATACATATAAAATGATGAGGTCTGAATTAGTTGTTACCACTCAAGAAAGAGATCTTGGAGTCATTATGTGCAGTTCTCAGAAAATGTCCACTCAATGTGCAGTGGCAATCTAAAAAGCTAACAATGTTAAGAATCATTAGGAAAGGGAGAGATAAGACAGAAAATATCATATTGCCTGTATCTAAATCCATGGTATGCCTACATCTTGAATACTGGCTGCAGATCTGGGTTGTCTCATCACAAAAAAAGATACACTGGAATCAGAAAAGATGCAGAAAGGTTCAACCATAATTATTAGGGGTATGGAATAGCTTCCATATGAGAAGAGATTAATACGATTGGGACTTTTATGCTTGGAAAAGAGACAACAAAGAGAGGATATGATAGAGATCTATAACATCGTGTTTAGTGGGGAGAAAGTAAATAAGGAAGTGTTATTTATTCCTTCTCATAACACAAGAAGTAGGGGTCATGAAATGACACTAATAGGCAATTTAAAATGAACAAAAGAAAGTATTTCTTCACACAATGCAGAGCCAATCTGTGGAACTCCATGCCAGAGGATGTTATGAAAACCAAGACTACACTGACAGTGGCAAATTAGTCACCATCAGTTTGAGCTTTCCAGATTGATTGAGTGGTCAGTGAAGACCCGCTCAATCAATCCAGAATTCAATTCAATATGTCCACCCCCTGAAGATGAGTAATGCTGAGTCTAAGGGATGGCATTTCCCTTTGACTTAGCGCAGCGGAGAAATGAAGGTAAGTGAGTATTAGAAAGTTGACGGGAGATACACAAGTTATTTTATGTAGCTTGTGTACCTCCCTTCAACTGCTGCTAAAAATAGTGGCAAGTGTAGAGCAGATCTACAACAGGGTTCAAAAAAGAACGAGATAAGTTCATGGAGGATAGGTATATCAATGGCTAGTAGCTAGAATGGGCAGTGATGCAAAACCAAACCAGTCATTCCCAACTACCTGCAACTTTTATACCACATCATCACATATGTCCTATGTACATATACATAAATATATACATATACACAAACACAAAAATATATATCATATACCTTTACACATGCAATCATCTGTTTCACTTTCCACTTTATATTATACTCTATAACTATATATATATAGTTTTCTTTTCCATATAAAAAGTTGGTTTCTTCATGAGAAGTAAAACTAGTGATCTCTTCATTTACATGCAGATGGATGATGGACTAAGTCCCAGTTAAGACTGGCATTAAACCCCAGGACTTGATCCAGCATTTTCAATATAAGTCAAAATGACCCATTTGCCAAATGTCATTATATAACAATCCACAGAGAAATATATTGCATTGCTCTGTTGAGGAAAAATGTCCTGTAAAATATTGGAAGGTTCATGTAACTGGTTTGAATAAATCCCTCAGATCAAATTACCCCAAGCAACTTTGCTTACTCAAATGTAATATGACCCAGGGTATCCAACTTAAAATTACAGTGAACAGTTAGCATCCTGGCTTCTCTGAACAGGCTGGTATTTCAGTATAAAACAGTAATCACATCAATGCTGCTATTCAGGATGGGACTTTTCTAATGATTCTGTGACTCAGATTTGTTGCTCGTTCTTCCAATTTTTTATTTTTTCCCCTTCAGGTTAACACTATTCTCTCTCTCGCGCGCGCTGTCTTTTGGCAATACTTTCTTTGTAGCAAGTGTCAATTCTTCCTTAATCTCTTTCTCTTTTTTTTTCATTTTAAGAACTTTAATCAAAGCATATTCTGGTATTATGTAAATGTAAATCTAACTAAGCTGGTACTAATTAATGCCACTTCTGTAAAATGTGAGCAAAATTTAATGCACATATGGAAATTCCCATTGCAAAATATTTTTTGTGCTACCTGAATCTTTCTATTTTCTACTAACTGTATGGAAAATGCAGACTAAATGTTTTCCTAACCAGAAAGGGACATGAACCATTCTGAAGCAATTTAGGGATGAAAAAAATGAATTATTTCACTACCAACTTGGATCTGCAGTAAACACACATTCCAAAGTTCCCTGTAGGTGGCTGCACCTGACATTTGCTAGAACATTCTTCTACATGAGTTTTACTGCACCTCTTTATTTGAATCCTTTCATTAGCTCTAGACTTTTCAATGCACCAAATACAATGGGTGGTCTGTGACTGGCACAGCTGGAGAATTGCCCTGCCCTCTCCTCTTACCCAAAATAAGCCCCCACACATTTGAGGTTTGCTTATCTCCAAAAAGTAGTTAAATCTGCCCACGACTGAAGATTCTGACATAGCTGCGAAGACGTGCCTAACGAAATGGGGCCTCAATTTACTTCTGTAATATAAAGAACATTTTTATAAGATCATGAATTTACCCGTCTAGTTTTTGTAAACTGAGCACTAGTACCAGTTCATCGGGGATTTTAGTGGGAATGAGGAAGGATTCTTTTAGGATTTTCCCTATTTATTTCTCATCAATTTTCCCCCTCAAAAGCCTCTTGTTGGGTCATGCATTTGAGCAAGCCAGGCTGGACTTGATGCTACCTGCTGCCCTAAGCAAATGAATACACGCACCCTCCACACAGTAACAGTCACTAAATATTTTCCTGCTCCCTCTCGATTAACTGATTTCTCTGTAGGGTTGAACCAGCCCTAGCTGCACGCAGTTCCTTTCAGATCCTGTCAGCCCTGATTCCAAATGAACCAGAAGATGTCTTTCAAAAGCGTTGCAAGGGCCTGTCTTCGCAGGAACTGAAATAACTGGTAAGCCCATCTTCTTCTGATAACAGACACTTGGCCTTGAACCTAGAACCTTTGCACAGAAAAAGAATCACACTCATAAACTGCACGGGTCTATGGAATCATAGATTCCACTGGTCTAGCCTGAGTAGCGAGGAATTTCAGAGGAGCGTAAGGACTATAGCCCTCATTGAAACGGAGGAACATTTGGGTGCCTACCTCCCTCAGACTCCTTGAAAAATCCCAGCCTCTATTTCTGAACTAGCATCAGCAGCAAAGTCCTAGCTCCTCAGTAATGCCCATGCAATAAAGTAGACTGCTTATTTGCATTCTTGTGAAATAGAGCAGCCTCAATAAGTCTTCCTGGTTATTAAATATGAAGGTTGGTTAATTTCAAGCATACATGCATTAACCAAGGAGCCCTTGAACAAATGAATTTCTACCATTATGACAAGATAGCAATAAGCCATTTCCATTTCTGTAATTCCTCTTAAGCGACTTTTTCCTGTCCATATAAATTAAAAATAAAAAATGAGGACAAATTTTTAGTATTTAAACTTTCTTTGCATTGAGAGTTTCATTAGAAATGTGCCACAACCAACAGCTATTTGAGCTCTGCTAACATCATCTTTAAATAAGAAAGTAGTGGGCTTAGAGTTGGCCCATTTGTTTTGTTAGTCATTCATTTCATAGCAAACTAGCCCTATTCACTAGTCCATGAACATCACATACATTTATACTCCCATTTCATGCTGCAGTACATCAGACCGACACTTTCTCTCAAGGGGAACCGTCTATATGTGCTCCTAATGGCTTTTCAGATGAAAAATAAGTGCAGTAGCCCTTCATCTCAAGAGACTCGGGTTCAGATTCTTGATTAGGTCGCACATTAAGATTAGCGCTGTGGTCTCGTCCTTCTCCATACGTGTGCACATCACGCAACTGCTCTCTACTCAGGCTCTGCTAGCTGTGACGGGCAGGCTGTGCTCAAAGAGAGCTAGAACCGGAATGAAAGGAGATCTACAGGTCAGGATTCAGGTGAATTAGTGCTTGCATTAAGTCTGTCTCTATCTAATGGTGCTTTTTCCTCACTAAATTTTTTCCACATATGAAATTTAAAAAAAAAAAATGCACGCAAGCATATGGAACTCTGGGTGTATTTCTGCGCATTAAGTATTGCTCATTAAAAGAAAACTTTCTTTGTAATCTTATTTGCCTTATCTAGTTATGGACAAAACATATGGGTTGCTGCTTGTTATTGAATAGTCCCAGAAACAAAACTGGCCAATGGGGAAACCCGCACTTTTAAACCCTCTCTCGATCAATCAGTGAAGGACAACCTCATTTCAGCTATGTGCTGCACCCACTGACATTCTTAACCACTTGACAAATAACTGCCACTTGTCAGAAGCAAAAAAACTGATGACTTGGTAGGAGAATTAGAGTTTTTATGATGGAAAAGTGGGCTTGGAATATTTACCTCAGGCTCACCTTGATTTTCAGCTTTCAAGGTACTCAATCAGCTAAAGGCACGAGCGGTCTAGAGTCTTGTTTTTCCTGCCCTGAGCTATCAATCGACTTTAACAATGAAAGACTTCCCATTACTTCATAGAACATAGCAGTAAATCAATGTCATTTACATAGTGTCATCTGCATTATGAAGGTCTACCTTATCACGCTATACCATAGTAATAATAGGAAACTGTCCAAATCTTGGCTGTGTGCCTCAATGTGTAAGGGCTAGATTTTAGTTCCAAAGGCGTAGCCGAGTTAGTCTAGGTCAGCAAAACAAACAAGGAGTCCTGTGGCACTTTTAAAGACTAACAAATGTATTTATTGCATGAGCTTTCGTGGGAGAAAAATCCCACTTTGCCATGAAAGCTCATGTAATAAATAAATTTGTTATTCTTTAAAAGTGCCACGGGACTCCTTTTCCAGTTTTTAGTGTATTCTGCTGCACTGAAATTTTCCTATTTCTATGTACAGGTAGCCCATCTACCAGGTGGTGCTGACAGCAATAGGAGACAGGTTCAAAACCTTTTAGCATTAAAATAAAATGAAAAGTCACTTAACCTCTCTGTGACTCAGTTTCCCCTCTGTATCAAGATAATGGAGTGATGCAAGAATAAATACATTACAGACTATGAAGCACTTTGAGCTCTACCAATAAAGGCACTATATAAGAGCTTGGTGTTATTTTTTATTATTGTTAATTATTTAACTTTTGGAATCACACTCTGAATGTAGCTCCTGGCCTGATCTGTGGAAACAACACGGATGGCTCATCTAACAGTGCGTTAATTATCAGTTATTCATTATCTTCAATAGCCAATCTCAATAGATCAAAGAACGGCTGTGCAGTTTGCAGCATATACATAATTAGTCACATTAATTTCATGATAGGACTGACAGCCTCGCTCATTTACACTAAGATCCCTTTAGATCACGCTGCCTTAAAGTGATAGAAATGTCATTTATGTCCATGTTAAAACCGTTATGTGGCCAGAATAACATAAAGAAGCCTGGGGGTAAATTGAGAATCAAGACCTGAATCAGCATTTATCACACCCAGTCCTCTACCTATTGCTTATATGTCACTTATTTGATATCACCTAAAACAGAAATACAGATTTCACAATTTAATTGATATCTAACCAATTTGATAGAACTACGGTATTTTGCTAACTAATGACTACTTGCTGAAATACTCTTTGTGAGTTTGTAGCATCCAACTAGCTAATGTACTCATTTGAATATGTAATCTGCAGTTAATTACACCAAACTCTTATGCTAATTAAACTTCAATAGGTGCTGCTTTTACAATCCATGGATTGTCAACATACAACACATGCTTTATTAAATATAAATTAGGCACTTTGTTCAGGACTCTCGTTAAGATGCTTAAAGCACGTTATCGATTGTTTGCAGCTTACAAGAGAAGAAATGTCCTGTTTTAGTCTTGAAGTGCCCTGGGCTGTGCTATGTGTTTTACTGTAACGTCAGCAAAGGGCTCTTATATGGACCTGTAGCGTATCCTCTATACCCCTGCCTGTTAATTATAGTGAGCCTGCCATTAAAACAAAACAACAATGGGTGGGTACACTTCAATAGATTAGCAGGTTTATGCAGCAACTAATTAAAATTAAATTCCAAAGGGGTAGCCGTGTTAGTCTATTGTAGAAAGACAACAGAGTCCTGTGGCACTTTTAAAGACTAACAGATTTATTTATCGCATGAGCTTTCGTGGGAGAAAATCTCACTTCGTTAGACGCTTTGAAGATGAAGTGGGATTTTCTCCCACGAAAGCTCATGCGATAAATAAATCTGTTAGTCTTTAAAAGTGCCACAGGACTCTGTTGTCTAATTAAAATTACTGTGTGTGATAGCCAGAGATGTGGCAAACTGCTTCCTTAGTGCAGAAGTGTAGGGAACCAACCCGAGGTATTAGGCTACCCAACAAGGAAGGAGAACATCACATCTACGGGCAGAGGCAAAAGAAAAATAAGAACAGATATTTTTATATTTTCAACCAAACACTGAATGGATACCACTTCAACGCCATAGAGGGGCCCATTTTGACACCCTTGTCTCAATAGAAGATATGTAGGGCCAGATTTTCAAAAGTATTGAAGGACCTAAAGGTATTGAGAGGCACTTAGTGAGATTTTAAAAGCACTTAATTAGGTTAAGCACTTAAGTGCCATTGAAATCAATGAGAGTCAGGAGCCTCACCTGCTTAGGTGCTTTTAAAATCATTGCAGACGCCTATCTGCATCTTTAGGCAGCTACATAGCTTTGGAAATCTAGCCTGTTATTCTCATCGCACACAGATTCCCCCCAGGTTCCCTAGACTTCCTATCAGAGGAGTTCAGAAAAGAAAGGAAGGTTGCTCACTTTGGTGTAGTAACTGGAGTTCTCCGAGATGTGTGTCCCCGTGGGTGCTCCACTGTTGGTGTGTGCGCATACCACACCACGGATCAGAGACATTCCTAGCCATCCTCATCAGGGTCGCGCGACCGGCGGGGACTGTCTCGCGGACAGTTTGGCACCCTCAATGGTCGCGCGACCCGATCCTCCCTCGGTTTCCTCTCTAACCGCGAGCTAATGTGAGTCACCCGAAGAAGAGAAGGGAGGAGGGAGGGTAGTGGAGCGCCCACGGGGACACACATCTCGGAGAACTCCAGTTACTACACCAAGGTGAGCAACCTTCCTTTCTCCTCCGAGTAGTGTCCCCGTGGGTGCTCCACTGTTGGTGACTCTCCAAGCTGTGCCCTAGTTGGTTGGAGGGGCTTCTGAGGGTGTGTTCTGTATAGTGGAGAGTACTGATATGCCTACAGAGGCATCATATCTTGTTGCTGTATCAAATTCAGTGTTTTATGAAGGTATGGGGTGTAGACCAAATAGCCACTCTGCATATTTCATCCATTGGAACATTTTGCAGGAAGGCTGTGTTTGTGGACACTGCCCTTGTAGAGTTTGGTCTGACATGGTCTGGAAGTGTTGTGCCCGCTATTTGATAGCACGTCCTTATGCAGTTTACAATGATTGTTGAAATTCTGCGCTTAGAAATAGGTGCACCCTTATTTCTTTCTGCTATGGAGACAAAGAGTCTATTTGTGTTTCTGAATGATTTTGTTCTTTCCAGGTAGAATGCAAGTGCCCGATGGATGTCGAGGGTATGCAGTATAGTGTCTTCTGCATTCGAGTGGGGTTTTGGATGGAATACAGGTAAGTATATCATTTGGTTGACGTGGAAGGACGAGGACTTCTTTGGTAGGAATTTTGGATGGGGTTGTAGGCAGACTTTATCTTTATGAAAAATTGTAGATAGGGGGTCTGCCATCAACGTCGCAATTTCACTTACTCTTCTGGCTGATGTGATTGCGACTAGAAATACTACTTTCATAGTCAAGTGGTTTAATGAGACATTAGCCAGGAATTCGAACGGCGGTCTTGTGAGAGTCCGTAGCACAAGTGGTAGATCCCAAGCTAGGTTGGGGGGGGCAGGTCTCCGGGTATAGGTTTCTGATTCCCGCTAGGAATCTCTTAATGATAGGGTTAGAGAATATCGATTCATCTTGCATGTGATTGTGGAAAGTTGTGATGGCTGCTAAGTGTACTTTTATTGAGCTAATTGCGAGTCCTTTATGCTTCAGGTGTAAGAGGTACTGGAGTATGTCTTGGATGGGTGAGGAGTATGGAGAGATTTGTGACGGAGCGCACCACCTGGAGAACCTGTGCCATTTATGAAGGTAATTCTTTCAGGTAGATAGTTTTCTACTGTTCAGAAGAATGTGTCTGACCGAGTCTGAGCAGAGTAATTCCTGACCTTGGAATCACATATTAGCCAAGCTTTTAAGTGGAGACGTTCGGGATTTGGATGTCCCTTTGTTTTGGGACAAGAGCTGTGGGTGAAGTGGTAGAGTAATTGGATTTGTGCACATCATTCGCAGTAGGAGTGAGTACCATGGCTGCCTGGGCCATGCAGGGGCGATGAGTATCATCTTGGTCTGATCTTGTTTCGCTTTGAGGAGAGTTTTCAGAATTAGCGGAATTGGTGGGAACACGTAAGCGAATGTGTGCGTCCATGGGATGAGGAATGCACCCACCCTGGAATTCTTCCCGATGCCGGCTCGTGAACAGTATGTGTGGCATTTGCGGTTTTGGTAGGTGGCAAAGAGATCTATTGAGGGGTGACCCCAGGATGTGAAGATACTGTTTATGATGGTGGTGTTGATTTCCCATTCATTGGTGTGGGTGAAAAGCCTGCTGAGGGAGTCCGCCGTTGTGTTTAAAACTCCAGATAGGTATGTTGCTGATATGGTTATATTGTTTTTGATGCACCAGTGCCATAGTCTTGCAGTCTCTGCACACAGGGAGTTTGATCTGGCTCCTCCTGGCCTGTTGACGTAAAACATGCAAGCCGTGTTGTCTGTCATAATTTTTGTGTGTTTGTGCACCAATTGATCCCGGAAAAAGGCACATGCATTGCCAACTGCACGAAGCTCTAATAAGTTTATGTGCAGAGAGGATTCCTGTTTGCTCCACTTTCCTTGGGTGGTGAGGTTTAGAGCTGGTATGTGGGCTCCCCAACCCGTGAGGGAGGCATCTGTGCACATCAGGACCAATGGGGGTTGTTGAATGAATGGCATGCCCCCGTTCAGGTTGTGTAGTGTTATCCACCATTGCAGCAATTGTTTGATCTGTGGAGGAAGGGATATTTGGCGATTGGGGTTGTCCTTGTGCGGTTTGTATATTCTTCTGATATAAGTTTCAGGGGTCTCATATGTAATCGTGCATGTTGTACCACAGCTGTTGTTGAGGCCATGTGCCCTAACAGCTGTATGCACGTTAGAACTGTTGTGACTGGTGCAGTTTGTATAGTTCTCACTAAGTCCTCGATATTCCGTGCCCTTTGCTGTGGAAGGAAGGCCTTCCCCAAAGTGGAATCTAAATGGGCACTGATAAATTCTATCACCTGGGTAGGTGTAAATGTGGACTTTTTCTCATTTATTCGGAGACCAAGGTCCTTGAATAATGTATTGTTGTTTGCACTGCCCACAGCATTTGTTCCCGGGATGGTGATTTTATTAGACAATCGTCCAGATATGGGAAGATTGTAACCCCACGTGTACAAAGGTGTGCGGTGACTACTGCCAGAATTTTGGAAAACACTCTGGGTGCTGTTGACAGGCTGAATGGAAGAACGGCATATTGGAAATGATCGGTGCCTATCACAAATCTTAGGAATTTTCGATGTGCTGGATGGATAGTGATGTGGAAATATGCGTCCTGGAGATCGAGGGCTGCAAACCAGTCATTTCGGTCCAATGATGATATTATGGTTGTCAGGGTTACCATTCTGAATCTTTGTTGCTTGATTAATTTGTTTAGCCTCCTGAGGTCTAGGATTGGTCTCCAACCCCCTGTTTTCTTCTCGATTAGGAAATAAGGTGAGTAAATTCCTTTCCCCCTGTGTTCTGGGAGGACCCTCTCTATGGCTCCAACCTGTAGTAGGTGTAGAGCCTCCTGGTGGAGGATTGGTTCGTGAGAGGTGTCCCTGAAGAGGGACGGGGAAGGGAAATGGGGTATGGGTTTTGCAATAAAGGGGATGGTGTATCCTAGATTGATGACTTGTAGGACCCATTTGTCTGATGTGATCATGGTCCATCGTGGATAGAAACTTTGGAGGCAGAACTGGTAACCCTGTGCTATTCATGGTAGGTGAAGAGTACTGTTTCTTTGTGAGCCCTCAACCTGCACGTCAAAATTGCGGGTTTGTTTGGTGCATTTTGTGACGCTGAAGTTTGGTTCGATGGTTGCCTCCTGCGCTGTGGGCGTTGTCGGTTCCTATAGGTGTATGGGTCTTGTCTCCTGTACCGTTGTCTGTGTTGGAATTGTGTTTGATAATAGGAAGAGTAGCGGGGGTTATATGGCTGGTTATCTGGATGGTTTCCTTCTTGGTGGCTTTGGATACATACCGAAGGTTTGGAGGGTGGCGCGGGAATCTTTCGACGTGTGCATCATGTCATCGGTATTTTCTGCGAAAAGTTTCTTTTTATCAAATGGCAAATCTTCTATTGTTGATTGTAGGGGCTTCAGTAGGTCTGCTGAGTGAAGCCACGATGCTTTACGTATGACAATGCCTATTGCCATTATTCTGGATGAAGTGTCTGCCACATCAAGAGCTGCCTGAAGGGCAGTCCTGGAAATCAACTGTCCCTCCTTTATAATTGTGTGGAATTGTATTTGTTTCTCTTTGGGTATGAATTCAATAAAATCTGCAAGCTTTAAATAGTTATTGTGGTCATAATTTGCTAACAGAGCTGAGTAGTTCAAAATTCTCAGTAATAAGGTAGACGATGTATATGTTTTCTTCCCCAAGAGATCTAGCCTCTTGTCGTCTCTGTCGTGGGGTGCCGCTTTATTGAAGGGTTGTTTGTCCCTGTGGTTGGCCGCTTCCACCACTAAGGAGTTGGGTGGGGGATGTGTAAATAGGTATTCTGAGGACTTGCCATGTATATAATATTTTTTATCAACCCTCTTTGATGTTGGAGGAATTGAAGCTGGCGTTTGCCAGATATTACTTGCTGGCTCCAATATTCCATCATCCATAGGATGGGCCATGCAGCCAGATGGTTTTGTTTGAAGGATTCTCCATAGTCTGTATTGTGAGTCAGAAGTTTCCTGTGTGCATATTTCTTGTGACTCCGCTACTCTCCTGAAAAGATCCTGAAACTGTTTAAGGTCATTATGTGAGGAAGATGGAGAAGGTGGCGAGTTGTCCTCTGGTAGGAGTGTATGGCTTCCCTTGGGAGAATCCTGTCCTGGTTGCTGGATGCCATTGGTATCGTGTGACGGGTCACCCTGTTGGGAGAGCTGGTATTGATCTGAGTAAACTGGTGATCTTGATCTGGGAGTCATCTCCGAATATCTGGACCAGGAGTCCCATTGAGGTGGGTAGTTATAAGGCGGAGCATACCACGGTGGGGGGTACCATGGGTAATGGGATCTGCGATGGCTGTGGTGTTGCATGCCATGACTGAAATTTTGTCCCTCGGTACCAGGAAGTGGTGGGTGGTAAGTGTCTTCTCCTTGTTCATAAATATATTGAGGAGGCAAGTTCTCAGTCATAGGGGAATGTTGATAGTTGTTCCGATATGACTGAGGAGAGGGGAGAATCTGGGCATCAATATGCTTCTTTTTTCGTTTTGCTTTCTAGGTGCCGGTGCAGTCGGTTCCGAGTTGGCAGTTGTGGCTAGATCATGCTCTGGAGCCGTGGAGGTACGCGGTGCCGAGGTATTTGGCTGAATTGGGGCCGCTGTCAAAATCAGCTGTTGAGCGGCCAGGTCTTGTAGAGATGGTGCCAGTCTGGGGTTTGCTGCCGGCAGCGGCGCCAATGCTGAGTCTGGGTGCTTCGGTCCCGGTGTTTTTGTGGGGAGTGTCGGTGCCGAGTTGTCCCTGAAGGAAAGGTCACTGCTCGGAGGACGGGAGCGATTGTTTGTTTTTCCAGGCGGCGTGCTGGAGGGACCTTGAGCCTCCGTCTCATGCACTTGTCTCCATCTTGGAGATGGTGTCAGGGATTTTCCCCGCTTTTGAATTGCTGGTGGCGGAGTTAAGTGTCTCTTTGTCAGACTGGTGGCTGACAAGACTTTATCCTGTCCCGGGTCCAAAGCCGGTCTGAGGGACTTTTCCATGAGTAGGAGCTTGAGAAGGAGGTCACGGTCACGTCTCGCTCTCGTACTCAAATTTTGATAGTGGGAGCATTTGGATATATTATGCTCTTCACCGAGGCATTTCATACAAGTTGGGTGCCCGTCAGAAGTGGGCATGGTGTCCCGACAGGATTCACAGCGCTTGAACCCTGGGAAGCCCGGCATTTTGCCGGCTCCGCGGTTAAGCGCCGTTTGTCATCTTCTCTTTTTTTTTTTTTGTTAAATAAGAAAAAGGTGCCTGAACTGAAGATAAAATGGGAATATAAGTGAAAAGAAAAGGGAAAAAGGAGAGAATGAAGAGTGAGGTGAAGAGAATTCCCTAACTCCCTCCGTGGCTGTGAGCGGTAAAAGAGGAACTGAGGGAGGATTGGGTTGCGCGACCATTGAGGGCACCAAACTGTCCACAAGACAGTCCTCTCCGGTCACACAACCCTGGTGAGTACGGCTAGGAATGTCTCCGATCTGTGGTGTGGCACGTGCACACACACCAACAGTGGAGCACCCACGGGGACACTACTCGGAGGAGAAGCTCCATTTAAGCAAGACTTAAAGATTTCTCTTGCAGAGTATTCTGAAAAATCTCTGGCTATGTCTACAGTTACTAAAATTAGTTTGAATTAGTTAGTTCGACCTTACTAATTTGAACTAATTTTAGTTAGTTCGAATTAGATTAATTGGAACTAGCATGGCCACACTGGAATGTTAGTTCGAACTAAGCAAGCACTTGCTTAGTTCGAATTAGCGATCCCCATTCGTTTCAATGGCCAGTTAATTCGAACTAAGAAATTAGTTTGAATTACCATGGCCACATTGGTTAATTCAAACTAGTTAGTTCGAATTAACCCCTTAGTTCGAATACCCTATTCGAACTTCTTAGTTCGAATTAAGGAAGCCCTTAATTCGAACTAACTAAAGCCTAGTGTAGCCATGGCTTTAGTTAGTTAGCATTAAGCCTCCTTAATTCAAACTAACTTGCCAGTGTAGACATAGCCTCTGAGTGGAAGAGGTAAAATAGCAATTTTTGCTACAACAGGTTTCCTGGGTTTTTAACATAGTAAAAGACTGTTTGAATCGATGGAGAATGGAGGGTGGCTCTGCACCAAACCCTGCTTGGGTTACTCAGTGTGACTTCAGGCAAAAGTACAGCAAACGGGCTGAGCCACAATTAACAGGGATTTTACAAAATGTTGCCAAGATACACAATACCTGCCATAAATGGATTAACTTAATTTTTGTTTATCCATATACAAAACACAAACTCACGATAATTCATCTATTTCTGCATGCAGTAGCTAGATATGAGAAGCAGGTGATTTATCCAGCTGAGATGTGAACTTTTTTGAATTTTTCCCCTGAGAGGAGTCCAAAGCCCCAATTCAAAGCTCACTGAAGACATAGGGCATTGGCTCATGCTTCAGTGCTGCAATTAAAGGGAACAAACATATCTGCGACTACAGCAAACCCTCGTTATTGTCTTTCTTTCATTTTGGCAAAAGAAGTTTGTTTTGTATTTTTACAGAGCTCTTCGAGAATTGAAGTAAGTTTTCCAAATAGCCAAGATTTCACAAGACTTGAAACAGACTGATTTTTTATTAATAGAAATTTTGTGAAAATGTTATCAAAAAGTTTGCCCAAAATCCAAGTTTTTGGTAAGTGTAAAAATTTAATTGTCAGAAAACCCCTGGTTTTGGGAAATGAAATTTGTCCATCATGATTTCAATAATGTTTCTGATTAATTTTTCAACCAAAACCATCACAAACAGTCTCATGAAAAATGTTAAGTAAATCAAAAGGTTTTCAGGAAAAATGTAGTGGTTTTTCTTAAAAGCCATTTTTAAAATAGAAAACTCTTTTGATTTCAAACACTTTGTCTTGATTCCTTGGTTCGTTACTGATGTTTTGTGATTTGGGTGAGAATTATTTATTTATTCTGATAGACATTAATTGGAAAAGGCAACACAAAATCTTCAACCTTTGCGGATGGACACAAAGCAGTTGATTTCAAGGTATCTATTTCATTGTTTCACAGATTATGGTTATATGAAACAAACAGCAAGGCCCATGGATAGGAAGTCATATATTGTAAAACAGTAATCATTCTAATAGGTGGGTGCTGAAGTTGATTACTGGCTTAGTGCTTGTAGAATAAATGTACTAAGCCAAGGCCAGAAGGAAGGAAAGATACACAGAATATATCAAATTTAATCACACAAATGTATCCCTCTAGGCTACTTTTGCCTGACCTAAGCTTTCCATTGGGAAACTGGAGTTCAAAATAGTATTTCTGCAATGTAATTTCAGGTGCAATGAAGTCACATTATAGAAGAGCTATTTCTCGTGCTGTGATTTGCATGGCTAGAGAAGCAAAAGCCATGGAAGCTGTCCATCCTGAATCTATAGTGAAATAAGATATTTCAAAATGTTCAAAGGCCTTCAATTGCAGTTGCCCACAGCTGTGCATTGCTCTCCCCAAACCATCTCTAACTGAGCCATATCTCTGACGGAGATGAGAAGAATCAGTTTGAAAAATTGTATTTCCACGGTTTCCAGTAAAAAGTAGTTTAATCTTTAGTTACCCACAACTTTAGCTAAGCTGCCAATTCTTGCTTGGTTTGGTTTTTAAAGGCTAAATATCTGGGACCAATTTCTCTGCTAGCATAAAGCATCAGAGCTGAGTTGAAGTCAGTGGAGCTCAGCTGATTTGCACCAGCAGAGAAGTTGTTGCATAACATGCCAAATCGTGAATAATATGAGTACGTGACCCACTACAGTACCCTTCTGATTTACTTTTACAGCCACTCATGTGATGTACACCAGTGGTTGGTTAGCAAGAACAGAATCATCCATAACCTAACGTCTCAATCCTCTGACCTTCCCTCAAACATATAACCGTAACTCTGAACTCAGATTTCTTTAGGCAATAATGAAATGCTCTCGACTTCATAGTGCAAAAAATGTCTGTTGATAAAACAGCGTTATCTGGTTGAGGTCCGAGTTAAGGGAATACATCTGTGATTTAGAGGAGTGGGTGGCTGTATGTTAAAAATGACAGGAAGATTGTTGTAGAAGTGAGGAATATTTAATGGTGTTGGAATTCAATAGGCTAGACTATACTTTTATGAGATTATTCTGAGCCCTAGTTCAATTCTTCTTTCCTCATATATTTTATATCAGCTG
This sequence comes from Pelusios castaneus, assembly GCA_007922175.1. Taxonomy (NCBI): domain Eukaryota; kingdom Metazoa; phylum Chordata; order Testudines; family Pelomedusidae; genus Pelusios; species Pelusios castaneus. Next base: position 51,092,297 of record ML685755.1, read on the forward strand.
TCCCAGCCCTTTTCCTAGCACAGCTAACACATCCCCTCTTCATGGCAGCTCAGCAGTTCTGGCTAGTGTATTGGCATGGGGGGAGAGGGAGAGGAAAAGGGCAGGTTTCATCCTCCTGAACAAGAGGGCGAGGCTATCGTTGGTGGCACTTCTGACAGCATAGCATTGCTAGTGCAGGTTTGACTGAGCACCTATGAAAACATACTCAGCTGAACACAGAAGTAGCCGGCGGTCGATTTGTTAAGACCTATTCGACAAATTCCAAAGGGGGAGCTGTGTTAGTCTATTGTAGAAAAACAACAGAGTCCTGTGGCACTTTTAAAGACTAACAGATTTATTTATCGCACGAGCTTTCATGGGAGAAAATCCCACTTCGTTTCAAAGCGTCTGCCGAAGTGGGATTTTCTCCCCTGAAAGCTCATGCGATAAATAAATCTGTTAGTCTTTAAAAGTGCCCCAGGACTCTGTTGTTTTTTGGCAAGTAGATTCAACGAGGAGGCATTTTCCGTAGAATCAGTGCTGTGGGGACCCTGAGGTGAGTAGGCGTCAGCAGTCAAAGTGAGATATGCAAGGTATTTTAAGCATTCCCCCTGCAGTGTAGATCAGCCCAGAGTAACAGTCCAATGGCAATTACTCCCAGTCTTCCCCATGCAGGGTAGTGCAGCAGCAAATATGGGGATCCTTGTATCTCTTTTCACGGCTGTGCGGACATACTTTTGCGGCAAGGGACATAAAGTCACATTTCTTTGCATGTTAATCCCACCCTACCTGGTGATTACCTTGATTTCAAGAGAATGCATTGACAGGGAAGGTATTTACACAACCTTAAGTCTCAGTAAACAAAGATTTTTTGGAAGACTATTAAAAAGTTGGCTTGAGCATGGTTGTGGGACTATCAATACACCTGAAACCTTGCTGCGTGGAATGAAAAGAGAGTAAAACCACAAACCACTTAGAGAAATGGAAAATCACACATCAAGATGCATTTGTGTTCTCTTTTTTCAGTAGTTCGTCTGAAGTAATCCTGTGCCTTCATCTATGCAAACCCAGAAAAGTCTGTCACAGCTCCTTAATGTCTATATTTACATATAGTCAAGTCAGTCTATACCACAAACTCCCCTAGCACTCACTTTGGCAAACAGCATGCATTAACCTTTCATACAGGCCATATTATGCTTTCTTTTTCTTTTAGTTTGACATTCTGCTGCTCAGCTGAAGTACCTCAGAGAGGTTATTTCAATGGGCAGGGCTAAATAACCCTAATCTGCCCCATTGGGTGTTTTAGTTTTCTGCCACAAATGAGTTTTGAGTTTGTAGTTGGTTTTATGGATGTGACTACGTAGTCTATACAGCCTCCATAAATACTTTATTTGCAAGCTGACTTGACTGGCTACTCTTAAATACTTGAAAGCCATCATACATGATTCTTTGTGGAGCGGGGACGGGAGAGGAAGGATTCAGCTTGTGGAGTGATTACTCCAGAACCCAGGCCTCACCAGTGTGCCTTTTTCCCCAAGTCTCATAGGTTCTGATCCTATGGACTGATGAGAATCTCCTGAGCAACATTGAGCAGCCACAACCTCCAATGCCACAGGAGAAGTTCTGAACACCTGCAATGAAGTGCACAGCAACTCACAGGGCTGCATCTTTAAAAAGGCTTTTGCCATCAAAGATCCTTTCACTACCAGAACTTAAGAGCTTCTTGAAGACAACTAACAGTCTTTGTTTGGACATCATTTAGAATTCATGTCAGCGTTAACTTTATGCTGCATGGCACCATTTCCACCGCAATGACATTCTGTTGCATTGCACAGATGTATTCTACGTTTAGGCACTTTTGTAGCAACTGAGCCAGAATAGCTTGACAGACTAATTAGTATTTCTTCTACAAAACCCTTATTCTATAGAACAGGGCTGCATGTTTACATTTTAAATACGAATTTTGCATAGAACTGAAGACTTATTTTTTGCTGTTTTTGCTCCAGAACCAGTCACAGATCATCCTGTGTTTTTTAACTTCCATATATCTATTATTATTGATTCCATTTATAGGGAAGTTTCTACCAAAGTGGCTGCTTCACTGAGTTCTCATTCAGTTTTGTATGGGAGAAAGGGCAGAAGAGGAAGAATCATGAGTAGCCATCAATAACCAGCATGGATGATCAAATACATAAAAGAAAAACCAGATGAGAGTTTTGCCAATAGGATTGTCTTCATTGCTCCCTCCAAAGCAGTGTCAATGATAAGCGAAGCAAAAAGCATAGGACTTCAAAGAGCTGTCAACAAGATATTTGAAGGGATGGTATGAGCCATGCTCAGTATGAATTTCAAGAGAACTGTGCACTGGAAAGCAGAGCGTTAGATCAAAGCTGCCATGCTAAACTGCATTCTGCTGAAAACAATCTGGGGAGGGGGGAACTGAATCTCTAAGCCAAACAAAAGCCTCCCATAATTCAGCACAGAGCAAGGCTCTTAAATGGGTTGACAAATTGAAGGCTGGTTTACATTGCAAGCAAAATTTGGCAGCAGTCAACAGGTATTAAGCAAGCTATGCAGATCTTGTGTAACTCCCATTGACTTTAGCATGCCATTTCCATTTTGCTGTGCCTGTGGGAAATGCGTTCCCACCGACGCAGCGCTACACCACTTGATGAGGTGGTTTTATTAAACTGATTTCCAGATCGACTGAGCGTGTCTTAACCGACCTCTCAGTTGATCCAGAAAAATCGATCTGACAGCAGAGACTTTGCTGCTGTCAGCACAGATGTCCCCTTAGACTCCTCCAGATACAGAGTGCCTTGCCTACCCATCCATCTCTGAGTAGGACGAGTTGGGGTGGTACTGAGTTAGGTGAGGCAGCCTGCCAAAGTCCAAACAGTGGTCTCTGCAGCCACTTCAAGATGGTGGCAGCAATGCCACGTTACTGTTCTAATGAAGGGGCTCTGGGATTTGCAGAGGAGGAACGGACTTCTCCGTAAAATACTGAGATGGACGAACCCTGGGTTTAGTTGCCAGATTGGCCACAAACTTCTTGTCTTATAACATCGTTGTGCTTCAATGCCCCATCTACAAACAGAAGTGTGGAGGGGACAAATTTGGTGTTATGAATGAGATACTCTAGTACTGTGATACGATGGGTAGGCATGGCTCTGACAGCAGTGGTTTTGTGATGATGGTTGGTGGTCCCAAAATTCAGAGATTAATTTTATTTAGATTCAGGTGCCCCTCTGAATCTCCTTCATCTGAGAATCAGCCTAGGAATATCAGAAGTAACACCTATGGCCATGTCAGAAATAACGCCACCAGCAAAGTGGGAGCAGAGTGGGCTAGGGCAGAGAGGGTGTTTGGCAATGTTCTGATATTTTCATCACTTGTCCTGACTGCAGCCAGGAATTACTGAGGCTGTTAAGCATTTTAAACAAGTAACATTTACAAGATTCAGATTTTAATGCGTGGTTGGGGTGAAGAATTAATTTTGCCCTGATTTTGTACCATCTTTTTTACCCATCCAAAATTTTGCTCTATTGAATACTATTGCTTCTCTCACAAAGAGCAGTATCTCTGAAATGAACCCTCTGAGTTTTCAGCACTGCTGCTGTGTACTGTTTTTATCTCAGGGTGTTGGCTAATTTCAGACCCACTCAATCACAGCAGGTTTTGAAGTTCAATTCTCACATTATTTGATTTTTGTTCAACTAATGAAAGACTTCCAAAACATTAAAAAAGGAATGGAGCAGAAAGCAGGTCCAGCAGAAGAGAAAACAATGAAATAATGCAATAATGTTTATGCTAATAAAAGCATGCTTAATTTGCAGAAGCTTCCACGTTCCAGGCCCAGTTCTGCCCTCCTTTACAAAAGGTGTAATTGCCACTGAATTTACCAATAATTAGACTAAGTTCATTGATGACAATATACGGCTGAAGCAATTACACAGGGTTGTCTTCTTTAAAAAACCACTAAGGCCTGGTCTACACTGCCGGAGGCCATCAATGGGAGATATGCAAGCTACATGAATACACTGTCGACTTACTAACTTTCACTTTCCACAGCACTGTACCAATGGGAAATGCCCTCTGGTCAACACAGCCTCACATTTTTCGTGGGTGTGGATTTATGACCAGAGAGAACTTCTGGGATCAATCGAAGGGTCTCTGCTGCCCACTTAATCGATCCTACAGAATCATCCCTGCAGTTAGCCAGCACAGCCCCGGCAGTGTAGACATACCTTAAATAACATGGACCCCAAACCACCATGGACACAAATCCCAAACAAGCTTATATTTCCCCCTATTACCACCAATTCTGATAGCATTCCATGTACCCACATTGATTGACTATTTCAAAACCCATCCAATTTGAACAGAAATAATTTTCTCATCTCAGAAATGGAAATTACTATATGTAATATTCTACAGCTAGAGATTGTAGCTAAGAGTACCTAATGGGAACAGTTTAATGAAGGCTATTTTAGTTGATTTAACTGTCTGTTGGGTTTAGCTTTATAGACGATGGAGCAGAGTCAAGCAATTTATTATTGGTGCAGATAAACCCAAACAGACATTAAAGGGACAGATTAATTAAAGACATTAAAGGGACCTTAACTGAGGCCAGATTTCAAGAGAGCGCTGTTCCTATTTCCACACTCTATGAAAGGGCTAGGCTTTCAAAAGATCTCAACATTTATCAGCCCCTATTGAGAATAATGTCCTTACCTTTAAACAACACTCTGACGCTAATCCAGTGACCAACAATGAGCCACAAATTATACCTTCTAATAGCAAAAGCTGTTATAGGGCTAAAATAAGGCAGAAAACCCCATGCTTTTAAGGAGGAATGAAATTTATTCTTTAACCTACAAGCAGTTTGCAGAAATCTGCAGCTGTATAGCAGTAGTCCAAAGGTTACAAAACACCCTGTTTGTTGGGACAGCAGCTGCCACCACATTCTCTTACATGTGATTTCTAGATCACTGAATCCAGTTAACTTAAGTAAAGCCTCTTTGAGTCTGCTGAAATTATGAAGAAATTCAAGGGCAAACTTTATAAGTTAGAGGAATTGGGGGAATTGGAGGAGTCCCTCCGAACAAAAAGAATTTTGATTCCTTTACACTTAACCTTCCCCATTTCCTTACCAAGCATCTTTAACTCCTTTTATCCAGCCTTCATCTTTTATAGAGTTAACCCGTTTCTATATGCAATCCCATTCTAACTGGAAAGAAAGGCCCATTTAATTTTGCCGTCATCCAGTACCCAATATTCTCAGTAAATAGCCACTGCACGAACACACGACTGACAAGTTCATATTAAGTCTAATATTGTTCATTAATATGAAGCTGCTACATCTGGCATAGCTGTGACTAATGCTATGCAGCCATGCCATGCACCAGCCAGTTTGTTTGGCCTTTTCCATCTCTAACTCATGGCGGTCTTGACTGTTGGACTTCTTTTGTAAAAGATTAAAATACAATTCCTGGCTATGGATCATTAATATGTTCCTAATTATAGGGCTTCGCAAAGCCAATCAGTGCTATTGTGATACTACAAGCTCAAAGGGAAGCTTACATGACTCTGAACTTTTAGCTTAAAGTAAGTTCTTTTTCATGTCTTTCTTCCTATCGATTCCAAGGTTAGACGGGCCCTTTGTAATCATCTAATCCAGCGGTTGCCAACCTGTGGCCTGGGGACCAAAAGTGGCCCGTGAGGACTTTCAAAGTGTCCCACAGTCAGAGGCAGACTTTGGCTATTGGAGGCCCTAGGCGAAGACCCATTGTGGGGCCCCCCACAGGCCCATGGGGACCCCTCTCTGTGGCCCTACTCCCAGCCCCCTCTCACTACCCTGCCCTTCCTCTTGCCCCAGCTCCCCACCCCATGGCCTTGGCCTCCTGAGCCCAGCTTCTCCTCCTGCTGCTGACCAAGGCAGATGTGGCTTTTGGGATAGGCGAAGCAGGTGATGGGGCCCCTTACTGCTTGGGGCCCTCGGCATCCGCCTGCTTCGCCCACCCCAAAAGCCGCCTCTGCCCACAGTTGCCCTCCTGCTGGCTACAGAAAGGAGCCATTGCCTAAGGACCCAGGCAGAGCGCATGTCCAGGGAGCTAAAAGACCAGTGCAGACTCCTTGTTGCAGCCAAAGGGGATGGAAGATCAGTGCTCCCCTCCCCGTCTGTAGCAGTGGGCTTGGCAAAGTGCTCTGCCTAGGTCCATATGCACTGGGATCTCTGCTAGAGCCAAATGGAGGGGAGCAGTGATCTTCCATCCCCTTGCTGGAGAAGGGAGCCACTGCCTAGGGACCCAGGTGGAGCACACAGAACACTGTGGTTTCCCTGCTGCAGCCAAGGAGATGGAAGATCAGTAATAAGGCAGCCTCCTCACTAACTTCTTCCATCTGGCTGCAGTGGGGGGTGGAAGGGGGCCTGCTGGCAGAAACTGGTGGCCTCTCAGGGTTGTCAAAATGATATCTGTGGCCCTCATGCCAAAAAGATTGGGAACCACTGATCTAGTCTGACCTCTATATAACACAGGTCAGAGAACTTCCCCAAAATAATTACTAGAGAAGATCTTTTAGGAAAAGATCCAATCTTGATTTAAATATCATCGGTGGTACAGAAACCATCATAATCCTGGGTAAATTGTCCCAGAGGTCAATTATCCTCACTGTCAAAAAGTTTCACCTTATTTCCAAGTCTGAATTTTTCTAGCTACAACTTCCACCCAGTAGATCATCTCATACGTTCCCTGCTAGACAGAAAACCCCACTATTAAATATGTCTTCCCCACATAAGTTCTTACGGACTGTGATCAAGTCACTCCGAACCTCTTGTTTGTTAAGCTAAATTAACCGAGCTCCCTGAGTCTATCACTATGAGGCAGGTTTTCTCATCCTACAATCATTCTCATGACTCTTCTCTGAACACTTTCCAAGGTATCAACAGCCTCCTTGAATCACGGATGCCTAACTGGACACAGTATTCTAGCAGCCAAACACAAAGGTAAAATAACTTCTCTACTACTCAAAATGCCCCTGGTTATGCACTCAAGGATTGCATGAACTCTTTTGGCCACAGCTTCACCGTAAATACCTTCCCTGTCAATGCATTCTCTTGAAATCAAGGTAATCACCAGGTAGGGTGGGATTAACATGCAAAGAAATGTGACTTTATGTCCCTTGCCGCAAAAGTATGTCCACACAGCTGTGAAAAGAGATACAAGCATCCCCATATTTGCTGCTGCACTACCCTGCACGGGGAAGACGGGGAGTAATTGCCATTGGACTGTTACTCTGGGCTGATCTACACTGCAGGGGGAATACTTAGTTCAGATGATTATCCACCATGACCCCCAAATCTTTTTCAAAGTCACTGCTTCTCTATTCTGTGGGTGTGGCCTGGCATCTTAGTTCATCAACATATACATTTACATATTAAGTTTTATGTATACATTCAGTTTGGTGTATTCCAAGTTCATTATCCTGGCCATCCAACCCTGTAACTCCAGACTTGGAAACTTTGCATTGGTTTCCAGTAGCTTTCTGCATTGATTTCAGGATATTGTTTTTGATGTATTTCACTGCTACCTCAAAATTCATATTGAGCCCTGCCTCATAGACTTTAAGGCCAGAAGGGACCAGTACGATCACCTAGTCTGATGTCCTGCAAAATGCAGGCCTCAAGACCTCATCCACCCACTCCAGCAATAGGCCACCAACCTATGACTGAGTTATTTACCTCCTTAAATCATGATTTAAGGACTTTAAGATACAGAGAATTCACCAGTAGGTGAGCCATGCCCTGTACTACAGAGGAAGACGAAAAACCCCCAGAGCCCAAGCCAATCAGCCCTGGGGGAAAATTCCTTCCCGACCCCAAATATGGTGCTCAGTTAAACCCTGAGCATGTGGGCAAGTCTCAACAGCCAGTTACCCAAGAAACAATTCTCTGTAATAACTCAGAACCCACCACATGTACTCTCCCCTCTTAGGCCACTTCTATATCCACCACACATAGCCAAATATCAGTCAATTTCCAAAATAGGGTAATCATACCATTCCCTCCATAAATTTATCAAGCTCAGTTTTGAAAGCAGTTATGTTTTTTTGCCCCCACAACTCCCCTTGGAAGGCTATTCCAGAGCTTTACTCCTCTAATGGTTAGAAACCTGCATCTAATTTCAAGCCTAAATTTCTTGATGGACAGTTTATAACCAGTTGTTCTGGTATCCACATTGGTGCTGTACTCAAATAATTCCTCTCCCTCCCTGATGTTAATCCCTCTGTTGTATTTATAGAGAGCAATCATATCCCCCCTCAACCTTCTTTTGGTTAGGCTAAACAAGCCAAGCTTCTTGAGTCTCCACTCATAGGGCAGGTTTTCCACTCCACTTAAATCACAGCATAAAGTAGGCATGGGACTGGTAAAGTAGGGGAAGCATTTCATAGGTTGGTCCATCATACACATATTTCCTGGTTAGTTATTCTATATAATATATTACATGAAATATGATCTATCATGCTGGATGTGTTACCACTTCCTTCACTCCATTAAAATTCTTTTGGGGATAGAGTTTCCTTTTTGCTCTATGACAGCTTGGAGTCCTGAAATGGTTCCTATTTTTAAGGCTGAATTAAAGACTGCAGGTCTTTTCTATTGCTTTGCACTTTCTATAGTCAATCACACTTATGCAATGCAAGATGCAGACTGCATGTAAAACCTTGCCATAGCATTTTATACTCATTTAGCACAGAAGCAAGGCAACTGTGAATCAGAGACGTAAACCTCAATTCAGTTAACATCAATGAAGATCGCATCTGTCTAACTCAGGGAAGAATTGGGCTTTTATGGTGGACCTGGGCCCTGGGATTTAGATTTGGATCCTCCCCTGACGAGGTTTATGGGTGTTTGGATCAAACGTTTATTAGTTCATCTCCACCTCTGAATCTAGTATGTGGTCAATGTGTTTCAGTTTGCTCTCTATTTGTTTCACTGAAAGGGATGTGGAATACTTATGTGTGAATAGCTCTGTATATACACATTTGCATTGAACAGTAATACTGTTTGGGTTGATTGCTTAGGAGTTTTCAAGAGACGTATGTCACAGGATTTGTTTATTTTTTTAAAGGGAAACTTACTATTTGAGCAGCTACCAGTCATCTTTGTTGCAGTTCCAGATGGAAAGAGCCTATATTGGTTAGACAAAATACAGCTATATTCCATTTTCCTCCACTGAAGCACTTGATTTCGGGAGATAAGAGAGCACATATATTAAGCTCAGAGCAAATTGCTATACAAATATGATGCATCCCCTTGAAAGTGCCATTCACTAGAGTGGTGAGCCTTTGCAAATAGGCAGAAAGCTGGGGAAGAATAAAACTAGAGTTGTGTGGGAGCCTGAAATCAAGACACTGTTGTCTTAGGACAGACAGAAACACTCATTTTTACAAGCCTATTTAGCTACTTATATAACCCACAATCCCTCCTGGAAGCTAGGGAGACATTATCATCTCCATTTTACAGATGGAGAACTGAGGCACAGAGAGATTATATATCTCTGATTCAGCAAAGCACCTGTTTATTTTTAAGCAAAAGCTCATGTCCCATTGACAACAATGGCAATGAGGCATTTGTTTTAAGTCCTTTGCTGAGCAGAAGCCAAAACAGCCTGCGCAGGGCCACACGGGAAGGCTATGGCATGACCAGGATTTGAACCTATCTGACTCAAGTTCCCGTCTAGTGTCTACACCACAAGACCATTCTTCTTCATAAAAGTTCAGCTCCCTTTCATTCCTCCAGCCTTCTTTCTTTTTTTTCCCTCCTAGTTCATTACACAACTTTAAAAGACACACTTAGCTTGGGTAGTAAAAATTGTTCTTATTGCTAAAAATTGAAATCAGAAATTGTATCTACTTGCATGCTAGAAAATATGCTTCAAAAATGAGAGAGAGAGGAGTTAGACCTGCAGGGCCTGAGTCTGAAATGTGATGAGCCCTCCGTTACCTCCCGGGGAGATGCAGAGAGATGCACAGCACCACATAGGATCCGATGCAAAGTAAGAGAGTCTGACTTTGGCTGTATCCCACACCCATATTTCCAGGACCTGTGGCTAATTTGTGCCTTTAATCATTTCCCTATGGTGAGGAGACATGAATTAAAACGGGCGATTTCACATCATCAGAAAGAAAAAGAAAACATGTGCTGTGATTGGCGGGAGGAAGTAAAATCCCTTCACATTCTCAAGACATTTCACACTTCACCTTTTTTGTCATCAGGGGTGTCAGGTTAGATCAGAAAAGCTGTATTACAACAGACTGGCAGGACTAGATAGAAGAACAATCAGCAATTTAGGGTCCAACCCTTCAATCCCTTATTCATTGTAAAATTTTACTCACAAGACCAGTTTATCCGCTTCAGAGGAGTCAGGGCTAATCCTGTGAGTAAAGTGTTACCTGCCTAGACCCTAATTCCCATGATGCCCGTTTTCCAGACAGGAAAACTGAAGCAACGACAGCCAAAATAACTAGCTCAGGTTTGCACAGCAAATCGTTGGGAGAGCTAGGAACAGAACCTGGATATCCACAGGGCTAGTCCAATGCCCTATTCATGAGGCTCTACTGCCTCACCACACATGGGAGAATATCAGGTGAGATGCCACAAATCTCTCCACGGCGGCTGGAGCCACAAGCTGTGCTGGGAAGTAAAGGCTGAGGCCGAATATGGGCTGTGACAACGTGGCTGTCTGTGCCACACTTTCTCATTGATAAAATGGGGATGATGATAGCGTAGCATCACAGCACCACGAACAAACTCCTTTCGCTCGAGAATGGAGGTTGTTCGTAACTCTGAACTGTTCCTAACTCTGAACAAAAAGTTCTGGTTGTTCTTTCGAAAGCTTACAACTGAACATTCACTTAATACAACTTGGAAACTTTACTGTGCAGAAGAAAAATGTTCCTTTCCCTTTGTTTTTCTAGTACATTTAATACAGTGCTGTGCAATATTTGCCCCCCCCCCCCCCTTTCTCTCTGTTCAGCAGCCTGATTGCATAGTTTGATTCCAAATGAGATGTGTGGTTGAGCCATCAGTTCATAACTCTGGTGTTTGTTACGCTCAGGTTCTCCTGTACCTCCTTTCTCCTGTCCTTTTCCTTGGCTGTTGATTTAGATTTTAAACTCCTTGACTCTCAGGATGAAGAGTAAAATTTTCAAATGTGCCCAAGACCTCTTTTTAAAAGAGAGTTAGGTCCTTGGAAGCAATGGGACTTCTGAAAATGAGAGCGGGACATGTTTGAAAATTTCCCTCCAGGTCTGAATTTGGCAAAGTGGGTCTAACTGAACACTGAAGATGCAAGAAGGGTATAAATACTCATGAGTGAAAACTAAAGTGGGAGTTATTGATCCAAAACATGCCAAGTAAGATGGGTGTAAATCCCAGGCACAGAGATGGGGGCTGAAGCAGTAACCTCAAAACTTTGCATGTGAATGGCAGGGAGTGACAGATAGTCTGACTATTGTCCTCCTTCGAGTAGCAGCTATGGAGAGATACAGGGCAGCGTCAGAGGCTGCTTTTGTGTTGTCCCTGCCTCCTTAAACTTCCAAGAGTGCTTTGATACAAATCTCTGCCTATTTTTCCCTCTTTTGCTAAATTAGAGCTTAGTGGAATTTTTGGAAGATATAATCAGAAGTTGAAGTCAAAGTAACATTTTAAAAGCTTATACAGCTGTAGCTATGAGATCACATAGTAAACTAGCAGGAACTGAAGTCATGCAGCGAGGAAATGTCAACCCTAGCAGAAAATTTATTTAAAAGAATAATGATCATAAAGAAGAAAGAAAAAGGAAAAAGAAAATGTAAAATGTATTTTGGCATTTTCCTAAATGTTGATGTTTTACAGCCAACATCTTGAAAGGCTCAGATGAGATGCTGCCACTCTAGACACATTACTAGTTTCTTCAAAAGGGAAAATACATCTTGTCTTTTGCTTTCATTCTTTCTCCCCTTTTATGTCAAAAGGTCCTGATCTGATTGACAATTAGCCACAATATTAACAGCAGCTGACAGTGTATAATCTGGGTGGATGAACCGCTTGCTGAAACCAAATTGGATGTAGGACAGAACCTGTGGAGAAAATGATTGGTTCTGCTGAGTTCCATTAAGAAACATTTTCATGTTTTCTGTTATTTTGTGAAATGGTAGAACAATATATCCTACAGGCGTCTGGAGCAATCAATCAGCTATCATTGACAAAGGGCTCTACCATTGCCCCCTGCCTACGCTGGCAGACGTGGCTGGGATTCATCTCAGTTACAACATTCAAGGCACCGAAAGGAAATGGTGGTATTTCCCTACATTGTTCGCATTTACTCTAAACCTTTACTCTAAACTCTTTTCCATATCGTGACTTCATGCTACCCCCCAAAAAAGGTCAAGACACCCCTCACATTTAGACCTAAAAAGAGGCACTGTAGTCATGACCCCCAACTTTAGACACCAGACTCTGCACCTATGGAAATTCTTCCATGAATACTCTTCATGTGAATCATTCAACCCACTTTAGTAAAAGTCTTACAAGCAAGGCAACTAACACAGGAATGTGAGAAACTGGATCATAGGAACATCAACAGTGCACAGGTGGCCCTTCTCAGTGTGAATTACACAGAGTGTCTGGTGCGGTGTGTGTCTGTCTGTCTAGAGGAGGCTCGCATTTTCCTCAAACAAAATTATAATGCTCAGATATCTGTCTTAGTGATTGAAGTGCTTCCTTTAACTAGAACAACAAGAACATGTGGTGCCAGCAGCTTTGCTATAAATAGCCAATTACAGCTTCACTCATTCAAATTAGTGATTCTTCTTGCCCCAAGTACCCTAAGCATTTGGCATAATACCAGACTGGGCTTAATTAACAGCTAAAGCAGTTTTTAGAAAGGCAAACACTGTGAAATATATTTCATTTTTTAAAAATAACAGCAGGTTTATTAATACATTAAAACATGGAGTAAACAACGGTTTATATTTTACATAAATTATTTGACATTAAAACACTGATGCGAGAGTTGCTCATTAAAACACTGAGGATACATCACATTTTTTTTAAATGATGATGTCTTTATCCATATTACTCGATACACTTGACCACAGAAAAAAAATTAAGGCATCACCAACAACCTGTAAATGGGAAGGCCCCCCTTTTCAAGTTTCAACATTATTTATTATTATTATTTACCATTGAGGGAACACAAATTTTCCCATCGGTATAATTACATAGGTTTCTATCACTTCACAATTTTACTTTCTTCCATGTCAATGAGATCATGAATGAGTTAATGCTTTTTAGAAGGAACTTTGATTTTTATTGCCTGTGTCTCTTCAACCAGTTCAGGCTTACCTAAACGTCCAACAGGGAGAAAGTTGTTATAAAAATGCCAGACTCCTTCGCTTTGCCAAAGAGAAACCCCAGCAAGTGAACCTGATATAAATTATTATTAATAATTATTTGTATTAAGGTAGCATCTTACCATAGATCAGGACCTAATCATGGCAAGCACTGTAGAAACTCATAACAAAAAGATGGACCCTGGCCCAGAATTTACAATCTAAGCGTGCATCTACACTGGTAAATTAAGTTGACTTAAACAGGCTTAAATCGACTTAATTTACTCTGTGTCTACACTAGAGTTTCCTTAAGTCGACTTAAGCTGCTCCTTAAGGTGACTTAAGGAAAAATTAAGTCGACTTAATAAGACCAAGTTTTAAGTCGACTTACTGCTTAAGTCAACTTTATTAAGTCGACTTAAGCCAGTGTAGATGCAGAGTAGCCCTAAGTCGACTTAAAGGGTCCCCAGGGCTCCCCCACTGATCTCCCTCCCAGGGTGCCTAGCACAGCCAGAGCCTGGCATACCCACCCACAGGGCAGGACACAGCCCTGCCCACCCCACTCCTGTACCCTGCTCCTGTCCCTGTCCTGCTCAGCCCCCATATACCCAAGTACAATGGGGAAGGTGCTGAGCTCCCTGCCACTTTTAAAGGGATGCCCAGGGAAGGGGGGCATGTCTTGGGTGCACCCCTTCCCACCATGCACCACTCCCAGGTCCACCTAGCCCCTGAAAGTCAACTTAAGCGTCCAGAGTAGATGCTCTAAGTTGATTTAGGAAAGTCGACTTTAAGTCGACCTAAATTTACAGTGTAGACATGCTAAGTCGACTTAACAAGGTCGACAAAGTTGACTTTGTTAAGTCGACTTAGCAAACTCGACTTATTCTGACAAGTGTAGACATAGCCTAAGACACATGAAAACAGACAGATACAAAAACAGATGGGCAAGTATGATGAAACAATATTGGTCTGAATGAAAAGCAGTAGTGCAGTCACGTCACCTACCTAAGTCTGTCCCGTTTCAGAAAAGAAGAATCTTGACGAGAGATTTGAAAGAGGGCAAAGAGGTAGCTTTGCAGATGTGCACAGGGAGGCGGCATTGGAAACCATTCGGTCTACACTGGAACACGGAGGAAGAAAGTGGCAGAAAGGGGAAATAGGTTGATTCTTCCAAAGTACATGCTTTCCTGTGAAGTGTGCAATTGCTAGAAATTCTCCCTAGGATAGTCTCCTTGTAATAATGGTTATTAGCGAGCTGTTCTCTGCAGCTGTGGTGCAAGGAAAAGGTAACATTGAGCTCAGTTAAAAGAGAGGTGGGGATTATTATTCTGGTCTTGAGGCTTAACAGGAACTTCTCCTCCTACAACCCCAGTCAAATGGTACATCTGATGTAATAACAAGAGGCTGAGAGAGAGGTCCATATTTTAGCCATTTGGGGGAATACTGTTCCTTTCCCCAACCTTCTAACCTGAAGAGGACAATGAAGTACTTGGTCCTGAGTGGCAAGGGAACAGAAGCAGCACTTCCTGGGAGCCACTATCAATATACGTGTCCTTCATGTCTTCTGCCTTTATAGCACTTGTCTGAGCGGGGTTAATGTTTTATTAATTATTAATATTAGTGCCTCCTCCCATCAGTGCCTGGAAAGAGACGCCCCAGAGAATAGCCCTCAGCTTCCCTGGGCTTTGGAACTGGGAGCAGCTGAGCTGATGGTCGCCACACACAGGATCTAGTAGCAAATAAAGTATTCCTGGGGATGGATAAATTACTTCACCGCATTCTGTGGAGTAGCTTTATCCCCATGTATGCCTGGGAAGTCAGGAGAAGAGATTCAGAGGGTTCCTCTTTCCCTACACCCCCCTCCTGCCTACTTCTAGACATGGGAGGGTGTATCAGGTGAGTCACAGGGCTTGCTGGGGAGTCAAGGATGTGGCCCAATATGCCCTCTGAGCTTGCCTTTCCCATCAGTAAAATGGGGATAACATCATTGCCTTTCTCCCATCCTGCATCTGCCACAGCTATTTAGCTTTGCACTCTCTGGGGCAGAGACTCTCTCTGACTGTGGGTGTACAGGGCACAGCATGAGGGGAATCCAATCTCAGTTGTGGCCTCTAGGCACCGTTGTAGTGCAAATAAATAATAATGATGATAATGATTGGGTTAAGTATTATGGCTTCTATAACACGCTGTTTAGCTCCAAGCAGAGGTCTTTGCACTGCGCTAATCTACTTGCTGTGCTTTCTCTTCACTTTCACTCTGGTCCAGGCCTGACAATCAGGGTTATCTGCCCAGAACATCAAGGAATGCACAGGGGACTAAGCAGCCATGGTGGATCATGCATACACAACAAACAACACAAAATCCTCCCAAGTAGAGCTGCACCCAGATTGCTGAGTAAATGGAAAGTTCAAGCCTGGACTATCTTAGGCAAACTCAAAGAATAACAGGGTCAGAAGAGATTCAGCATCTGCGGCTCTGAGAGAAAACTGCAAATTAAATTTAAACCAAGGGTGACCTTGTTGGAAGCAGCCACAAAAATCCAGATTCTAAATTCTCCCCAGCGTCAGCAGAAAGTTACATAGAGATGGACATTGCTTTTCTTACAACATTCTTTTCATTCACTTACAGAACAGCGACTAAACAGAGGAGTGCAAGCAAACAAGTTATATTTCTTGTCCCTCTTCAAATCCACTGCTTTGGGTGCTAACGAGATTGCATTAGTGAACAGATGGTTTCCAAAGATTACTGTATGCACTAGCAACAAGTAAAAACAGCTCAATAATATGAAAAGCCATTACATTCCCTCAAAATATTTCTAACCTATAGCCCACTCTATTGTGTGTGAAATGGTGGGGAGGGAAGGAATGGCTCATATTTCACTGCCAATTTTTCATAGGCAGCATTTCTTCATCCATATGAAACTATGACACAACCGATTCCATTCTGCGTGGGAAACTATCAATAAACTTGGAGGAAAAATGGGCTAATATCTGCGCCACCTTGTAAACCCCACATCGACCCACCTATCTCCTCCTCTGGCCCATGCTACCAATATGATTCAGTTTTTCCTTGCTGCTTGTTCCCAGCACCAAATCTGGGGTGGGACCCAACAGAGGGGGAGGAGGAGAATATTAAAAAGCTCAGTGCTGGGGAGGGAAGGAACCAGTATGGCAGCTGGCAGTGGGGAGGAAGAGAGAGGCTAAAACTTCTGGTGAGTGGGATATAGAAGTGAAGTCCCTTCATGTGCAGGGCCCGGAGCAAGAGGTAGCAGGGGTCCCTGAAGAGGGAAATCACTGTAAAAAGGACCGCTCAATAAAGAGCAGTCCTGTTACATACCCCCAATGCACCAAATAATGCCTTTAAAATATTCTCCCCTGTAGCAATCGCCCTGCTTTCAATTTACATTGGTTTTTCATCACATGCCCTATTTGTGGACTTTTTCCACCACAGCATCTAAGCCACATGTGAATTCTTTCCAGCATCCTACCCTAGTCCATAGACTCATGGAGCTAAGCTTGGGCCCAGTTTCACAGGGCACAATTCCATTGAAGACCACAGAATTACATGTGTCAACATGAAGCGTGAATGCGGCCCTAGACTGCAGCTTTGAAATCCTGTTTATCTGATCAAGGAAAATTCTATTTCCATCATTCATAAGAGGGTGTAAGTTGCAGGTATTCTCTACCCACTCTGTATATGTTTATTTAAGCAGTTTCCCATCACATATGGGATTTGCAAGGGTTAGCTTATCAAGTGCTTCCATTACGTGTAAGTTTAAATAAACTTCATGGTGCCTAATCTGCATTTAATAAGGGCTAGAGAAGTAAGCGTCTGGGTTGATCTGTGGACCTAAAGGTGACCTAGGCTGCCTCTACCCACGCCACGGCTGAACTATTCGGCCAGACTCAGTTATTGCTCTGCAGGATTGATTTACTTAATGTGAAATTAATAGTAAGTGTGAACAATGTTTTCATCATCTCGCTTCCTGCACCATCGGGAAATAATTATGATAGTCATACACTTTGAACTTACCAGCAAGAGTTTATATTCAGGGTTATGCCTAACAGCAGTTGGTAGCAAATTCTGAAGCAATAAACTGTTTGCAATTATTTCTTTCTCCTGACAGAAAAATCTCCGTTACAAACAGCCTAATATTATTTATCTGGGTCATAATTAATAGTTGCTAGATCTCCAGAATGTCTTATTTTGCACTTTTCTCCAGTATGTAAGGTAACTGGCAGTAGAGAATCACAGTTGGCAAAGGAGTTTCAAAAATTAGGCTACTTTAAAAGTAAACCTAAATTACACCATGTGACAATTCAGTCACTGTGACCTGATGCTTCACTGCAAAGTTCATTCCACACATCGTTTCCAGCACGATAGGGTTTCCGGTTAGGCTCAATTCTGAATGTACAAAATAATTAGAAAAATTTTGTATGAACTAGTTAAAGGAGACAGACAGATGCATAAGATATTGATTTCAGTGGGACAAGGGTAAGGGCTGACACCTTATGCTCAAAGGGAAAAAGTCAGCAGCTCACGGAGAAGACAATTTGCACCTGCAAAACAGACAAAATCTATAACCCTCGTGCCCACAGCCAGGAGATTAAAGTTATGCAGCATGTGGGGCCCTAAATTCATTTGAGACCTCTAATAATCAACTCCACCCAGTAAGCGATCTAAAACCAGCTCACATTTCAGATTATTGGTCTCATACACTCCCTCACTCAGCAAATGACATACAGGTCAATTGACAGTCATCAGGTAGTAGAAACATTCAGTCCTACTGCTCTAGGTTGGATTGCCAATATTTCAACCTCTGAGTGCAAAGGAAAAATCACGTTATTCCTTGGATCAGCAGAAAGGTTATTTGTTGCATAATCAGATCTAGCTGCCAGAGTCTGTATTTAAAAGAAAAAAAAATCCACTCAAATAATTAGTCATAGCTAGAGACACCATACCTTATGTTTTGTAGCTGTTATACTCTGACTAAACAATGACGTGGAAAAGTTAAGTTGAAGTTCAACAGCACTACAGCTAGGTTAATGAAAACAAGTGAGCACCCATAACTGATTCCCTGAAGCACCTGTCCCTTGGGGAATAAACGTTCCCCAATCACCTGCAATACAGCTGCTGGGACTTCAGAACATGGAACTGGACCATAGAAACTAAGAGGCTTGAATTCCCAGCAAGTTCCACTGCAGGGCGCAAAACCAGCTACTCAAACGCAGGAATTCATTTGCATTTCTCTTTCACGGGCCACTTCGAACACCAGAGGCCTCCTCTGTGTGATTTGCCTCTTTAAATGAAATGTATGTTCTCTTAGGATGTAAACTGATATTTAGTAGAAACAAAAAGTAAGGCTTATATTAAAAATGTGCAGATTCCCAAGCCAATTTCCACATGTGCAAGCCATATACTCCAAGTGCAAGCAGAGGCCTACAAACTGGTGAACTTTCTACTTATTTTATTCCATGGAGAGGTGTTTGGGATAGATTTATCTTTATTTGAAACTTCAGATAGATAATGCAGATTTCTCGCTTACAGCAAATACTAATCCAACAGATCCTGCCAAAACCATGTTTGGATTTTCAGGTTAGATTATATTTGGTTTACATCACTGGAAGATTTCAAAGATTTCTCATTAAACGTAAGGACTTTCTCATGTTAAATTATGGCCTAATTTATGACTAAAGCATTGCAGTGTAAATATGCTCCAGCCTTTACCTAAATATATTTTTCCCCTTACAAAATGTGAACCAATGTGTTTCAGAAATCATGAAAACAAGTTCTCAGCCTCAGACAGCTCCCTGGGGCTGGCTGGATTCCTCAAGATCGCATTCTTCAACAATGCACATTGGTTTAATTTCTCTCTGATTCCATGACTTCCATGCCCCCTTTGTCCATCTAGGACTGTATGTTCTCAGTTTTTCAGTATGCCCATTCTACGGTGCGACTGTAGCATGGATAAGCATATCCATGCTAGCTTTATCTAGCTATTACAGATAACAGTGCAACTAATGTAGACATGGTGGTATCAGCTTCAGCACAGACTAGCAACCATAGTACAAGCCAACCAGAGAGCCTGCATATGTATTCTGGTTGCTAACCTGTGTTGAACCCTGTCCCACCACACCTACACTACCACTTTTACCTGTGTTAGCTAGATTAAAGCTTACTTGTGCTACAATCACACCTTCACTTGCAGTGTAGACATACCCTTGGTCTCCTTTTCTACCCCCTACCTACTTCCACTTATAAAAAGGGAGAAGACCACAAGACACAGTCTCTCCTCCACTCTAGTTGGTTTGCCAGCTGTGTGTATTCAACACACTTCATTCTGCTTGGTGTCAGATGGGACCAGACAAGCTGTGTCCTAACCAGCTACTCAGCAGAGGCTGTGATTGGTGTGAAGGGGAAGGAGCTATCTCTGGACCAGGGTTGGGAGTGTGTCTGGGAAGAGCTTGCATGACAGCTGCAGTAGAAAGTGTATCTAGTTATTTTTCCTGCCTGTTGCACTTATTTCTCTGCCACCAATGGAATCTTCATCTACTACTTGTAGCACTGGCTATAAATCTACTATTGCCTCTGAGTTTAAATTCAGCATCTCTTTTGGGGACGTGGATCACGGGCAAGTTAAGTTTCCAAATTTATGAGTAGCTAGTTTCCCCAGAATCTACCACTGATGGGTTCCTTTGTGTCGAAGAGCAGAAGTTACCGTAAATTGAACTTGCCCAGGGCAAGTAATTTTTATTTTTTCTTTAAAACAGGCAAGTACGTTCATCATCCTCATGATGGCCACAGTAACGGAGGTCTATTTTTTGCCAAGCCTGGTAAATTTCTAAGACAGTATTCAACGCTGCTGTAAATAAAAGATTCAAAAATTAAATGCACAGGGCTACAAAACCCACCTGGGAGCCAGTTCACAGCTGCACCCATGAATTTGCAATCATCTACTCCCAATAATGTTAATGTGAGTTGTGCATGCATACAATTGAGGAGAAAAAAAATCAGACCAGTGCATTTCTTTTCCAAAGAATAGACTGTGCTACCGGATGAGAATCATGTATTGCAGCAGCCCTAGCAAGCTTTGCATTCTGTTGCTAAGATGAGCTTCAGGAAGCTATTTAAAAAGTCACTAAGGTCACAAAAGGCAATCACAGTATTAGTGTGCAAGGGAAAATCGAAGGATATCCTCTATTTCCTTATTAGCTCCGATACTATAGCATGGAACAAAGAGCTGGGATTTTTAGGTTCATTACAGCAGCAGATGCAAGTGAATGCTTAGCAGCAAGATATAATTCTACACTTCTTAACCAATAATGCACAGTTCAGAAGAAATGTATTGAAAAGGTTGGATGGGGAAGGAAAAGTGGTACATATTTAATCCATCCAAGGATGGCCTGGTGGAAAAGATGAAATGCCTCTCACTGTCCTAGTGCATCCTATACTTACACAGCAAGAGATAAAGATACAGAAACACTGAGATGGTACTTTTGATGGGGTAGTGCAAATGTTAGGAAAGAGAGCCACAGCATGGGGGTATTTATTATTAGGGGTCAGCAGTGACTACCTCCCACTTCAAGAAACAGACATCAGGCCTGACTCTTTGTCAATAAGGCAATTCATTTGGTTATCAGATAATTTCAAAAGGCTGAAATACAAACCATTTACACTTTAAGTATGGGCAGATATTGCTCCTAGTCAAACTTTTCATTTAAATCAGATTCACTTATCTTTACATATTCTCTTTAAACAACATTATCAGTTGTTGCAGTGTGAAACGAATCTTGGTAAAGTTTTCCCTTGTATCAAGAAGAAGAAAAATATATATAAAAAAAAAACCATTTGTGGCTCTGAAATTTGGTTGACCAGAAATTGTCTTTTCATTTATTTCTTTTTAAGCTATGTCAGGCGTCCATGGAGAAATGTAAAGATAGCTTCTTGAACAAAGATGTTGGTTAGCTCACAAAATGTATGAAACCAGGTACATTTACATTTTCTATTATTGCACGATGTGAGTGCTACAAGAACCTCCATCTGGGTGTCCTGGAACCTACCACAGTATTTAATAACAGTAATGATAGTTATTACAGAGGCCAGTAAACTAGCTCCTCTACAGAATGATCTGCCTGGGGAACGTCTAATTTTTAGACAAGGCTTCAAGTTCACTGGTATTTCAGAGAGTAATTCAAAGGCAGTAAACTGAAGCTTTGTCTTACTTCTTTGAAGAACTTCTTTAGAGGGGCTCATACACAAGCAATATTTTATCTCTGAGAAAATTCAGAGATGATCATGAGTCTGAGTTAATGTAACTTATACCTTTTTCAAGCCTCAAAGTGTTTTCAGCTACACAGACTTCCTTAGCCCCATCTACTGACATGTAATTTATACATCATCTCTAAGTAAACCCTACTGAATCTAAGTTCACTTGGCTCCTGGAGAGCTCAGCTGCTGATAGGATGTTTTTCAGCACCATAACACCAGGGAATTTATTTAATTTTATTTTCTCTGATTGGAATTTTATATAGAAATATATATTTTAAAAGTTGCCTGTTAGGTTGCTACAGTGAACTATTCCTTTACAGTAAATATATGCATACATATTCTTCAAGCCTTTATGGAGTAAAAGAAATTGACCACAAATCAACACTGAATTTGCCTTCTTACAGAGTATTTACAACTTGAAAGATATAACAAAAATACAATTTCCAGATTGTAAAGCCATCCATCTTAGTCTTCATTCTTACATTTTCCTTTGGTTAATCATGTTAGAATTATAGTCAGGATGATTTCCTGTTCAAGACCACTTGCTTCTAATAAAAAATAGTGCAAAACTTCTGAACTGAAGCTCAGGTCACAAATATGAGTCTTAATGAGTTTCCTTTTCATTTCCACTATGTGGCGTTAGGCCATTATCTACTACAATGAAATCAATATCACAGGTAAAACAAGATTCTGTTGCCTCCACTTTAATCCCATAGGGCAGCAGAATATCCTTTTGCAAAGATCTGGAGCCATCAGATACTAAATTAAGAACATTTTGCATCAGGTAGTCCAGACTCCTGTTAGAGGTTTCAGTGAGTGTTTGCTGGCTGCATTATTGGTTTTCTGAATGAACATGAGGGCTTAGTGCTACATCCACGTCTTTCATTACTTTTCAGGAAAGCTTTCTCCTTTTGCTAATCATTTAGATTCAATGTCCTTATATTCCTTACTCTTTTTGGCTCTTCTGATGAAAAGCCCTCTCATACTGCTTCTGCAGTCATGTCCAATACAGCCTTTCCATACATGTTTGTAGACTGGTGTGTCTTGGATGCAGATGGTTGTAAAATTTCAAGGGCCAGAAGCAGAGGTACTTCCTTGTTTCCTCTGCTAGGAAAAAGAAAGAGGGCTTCAATAAAGGTCTAGAGTAGAGCAGACCTACAGAACAGATACCTTCATAGGAACAGACAGGACAGCAACAACCATGCATTCTTGAAGATGAATTGGAAGAGAAGGCCAACCCCCCATGCCCTAAAAATTCAATAAGAATGGGTGATGAGCAGCAAGGATCAGACCTGATATAGCTGGATCTATAAAAATGAGCCTTTAGTGCCTGAGCTAGAATAACAACCTTTTATAGCCAAGCCTGTAGCAGGCTCATCCACCTCACTAGGTAGGCTCAGCTACAACGGGGGGAGGGTGGGGGGGGGGGGTCTAAGTACCACACTGAGTGGGTGAAGGTTCCAGAGACTGCAGCTAGATGAGAATAGCAGGCCGCCAGCTCTAAAACCCAGGACGACCGATCAGTCAAGAAAGAGCTGGGTTCCAGTCAGCAGTAAAAATGTATGCAGTGTGAGGAGAGAAGGTAATGTAGTTTGAGACTAGAGAGCAGGACTTCAAAAGGTCTGGATAAGTTTCCCAACCTTTGGACATTTATCCAAAATAAGCCCTAACCTGGGAACCAGCTGAGGTTTGCTTCTTCCTAATGTTGACGTACTTTTACCTAGTTACTGACCTGTGACAGCTTTTCCAGTGGGACCGTAGGAAATTTACTGTATCAGTTTTTGAAACCTGATCTCTAATGAATTTCTGCAGTCTCAGCATGAGTTTTTCATCTGGGCAATTTTTTAATGGCCCACTCAACAGAAAATTTGTTGTTTTTTTAAAAACTGTATTTAAAGACTTCTTTGCTGCTTGATGCTTCCAGATGGCTGTGTCCAGCTCAAGATGTTACTTAGAATTTCCACTCCAGAGTAAAAAAAGAAAAGGTGTGTATGTGTGTGCGTGCACGCATGAGTGTGCGTGTGTATACGTGTGTATGGACACACCACACTAGAGAAAAAATATCAGTGGAAATAATCCTCATATCCAGACTATTTCATTCCCTGAGTGCACATCGACACTGCACATTCCTTATTGCAGCATCTAGGGTACATACACAGCAAGCCTCTTACCAGGGGAATAAATAGCAGTGCAGGCAGGGAAACACTGTTTAGGTGAGTACAGACATGGCCCAGTCTCTGGGTATATACCCTACGTGACTCTGTAAACATTCAAGCAACACTTCCCATGTCTACACTGCTATTTTTAGCCTTAACATTTCCCTGCCATAAGGAAAGGCTCTGGCACTGAAGGGTGAACCCCGGCTGCTATCCACCATGGTCTGTAGCTACACATACCTTACATTCTGCCACCAATGGTGAGCAACGTAGACCATCTGAAACTAACCACATGTGTGAAATAAATCAGAAATAGCCTCTTTTTAGACCACTACTGTGCATCATTCATTACAGAGGAGAAACGAATAACAGGCTGCCTCTACAGACAAGAACTTTGTTCTGTGTTTTATACTGTAGCACTCTGAGCAAATACTTGAAGACCTCTGTGTAACGTGTGATCACTTGCTCAATGTACTATTACCTGGCCCTGCCCTTCACCCCCACACTTCTTTTGGTTTCATCCACCCGAGCCCGAATTGTTAGATCTACGGACCATGGAATATCTTTTTCCCTACAGTCCCTCCCCAGCCACTATGGAGAAGAAATAATATTTTTCCCGTTCCTGTGACTGTTCCTTCATTGTTCTGGCCCAATTAACAAAATATAAAATGAGCATGTCACGTTTTACATTCAATAAAATAATCAGAACAAACATGTGGCATTCCAGTGCTAGGATCCAGACCTGTAAATATTTCAGTATGTGAGTAACTCATGTGAGTAGTCTCATTTTACAGTGATATGAGTGAAGTCAATCATATCCTGAAATATTTGTAGGTTGGGCCCTGAGAAAGCTTATTTCTCAGCTTTCACTTTCATCATATATGATGTATAAATAAAAGCTTAGCATGGGTGTTACTGGAAAGTCTTTATTTGCCTTACAGTGACTTACCAAACATGAATACAAATATTCTTTAAAAGGCGTTTGCTTACTGTGGAGCAACTTACCAGCATATTTTTAATGACTATCACTGTTAATACACACACACACACACACACACACACACACACACTTACTTTCCCCCTTTCTTTCATATTTTTCTTTGTGCTCTATGATTCTTGAAACCAATGTCAGGTCATGAATACTGAAGGCACTTCTAACTGTGGGTGAACTGTCAGTAACCCAGCATCAAATTCTGCTCTGGTTTACATGCACTGAAGTAAACAGGGTAACCGAGGGCAGAGTGTAGACCGAAAACAGACTAATTAATATACCTCAATGACATAACTCAATGATTATGACATTGAAGCAATTTTGTTCTCTGATATTATGTTTCATAAATATTAGAATAACACACAAACAAATACAGATGTAATCAGGTGCAAGAGTACAACAGGGAAATAAGAATTTGTTAATCCTTGATTGTTTTAGAATAGCAATTTGAGGGATAAAGGGGCTGTGAATTTATGTTTTGCAAAAGAATATTTGACATGGAACCTTGAGTATGTTGAGACAACCCTAAATAGTAATTATGTTTCAATAATGGACGTTAGTACACTGTTTGTCACTTCTGTGCACAGAAGTCAATGGAGCTAGTTATGTCTTATACCAGCTGTGTATCTAATCCTATAACGGTAGATTGGATTGTATCAGAAGTTTGGAACACAAGTGTAAGTGCTTTAGCATATAAATGACAAGGAATAAAATGAACTAGATCAAGAACCTAAGAGTCTGATACTCTACTGGTCTTCAACTTGTGCAGCTATTTAACCAGTGCAAAGGGAGTACACCGTGAGTGTAGCACTACTCAATCAGAATGGCTGCCGTTTTGCTCTATTTTACACAGAAATGACCAATGAAGGTGCAGGGCAATGAAAAAATCAGGTTCAGAGCCTCCAGGGATTGAGAATACCCTCCATTTTCATCAACAGTAATTAAATACTTAGAAAAATGAGAGGGGAACTTCTAATGTGGTTAAAAAAAGATGGCCTCTTCCTCCTTGGGGGTGTTGCCCTTTAACCTGAACAATTTTTTACCTGCTTTATTCTGAAATGAAGATGAATGACATGCCACACTTTGGACCAAACCCTGCCAGCAACCAATGGGGCTACTCACAGAAGAAAGGGCTACTCTATATGAGTTCAGGCTGACAGAATCTGGCCCTGAATAAATATGGAAGCACCTCTACTGCCAAAAATTGTAGGTGTTCAAGAAAATTTGGGGGCTTGTTTATTTTTCTAATGTATGTGCCACCTAAGGTTCTTTTGTAGGGTTGCTTTGCAGTGGGTGGAGAGTCTTGAAAGAATAATGAGTTTTTCTTCTTTACAGTTTGTGCCTTTCTAGCTAGTTTAAAATGAAGGAGCAAATTGTTAGAAGCAGTGTGTTTAAGAAACTCTTTACAGGATGAATTAATATATTTTCTTCCTCTTTCATTCTGCTAGAGAGCAAAAAGAAAACTCCCTATTTCCAGCTTGTGGCCACCTTTACCACTTTTCTTCTGAGGCTGCACTAGACAGGAGTACAATCAAGAAATCCTTTGAAGTTAAAAACCTAATTGTGAGGGAGAGTTAAGTTCAAGTGCCAGTGAAATGCTATAAAAATCAGACTCTTGGATGTCTTTGATTCCAATGAACACCAAACCATGACATCACTGAGCCTAAAGAATACCTAAAGTGTAAATTTAAACTATAACCAAAAAAATCAAAACCAGCTACAGGATCTTTGTATAGCACAGAGAAATAGAAAAAACAGATGTTACACCAGACAGCACATCCTGGTTTTAGGAAATGAGACACAGCAGGGATCGCAACATTTTAAATCAGTCACTAGCCCTTCCCTAGTTATTACCTTTAAATGATGTGCTCCAAAATTTGCAGCCAGCCTCGATCCCTTCCCCTCCCTGCTGTACACAGATTCATGTCATAATTTTCTCCTCTTAATTAGTTGTTTAAATGCATTTGTACAGGAGAATTACAATGGGATCCAACATCACAGTTACGAATGCCAGAGAGCTCAAAGTCGTCAAGAGATTACAGGAGCAGAGCCTAGACATGGTTATTTATTTATTTTTGCTAGCAGGAGCCAAGTACCCCGCAGTGTTTCTTGATTAAGGAGTTGTTCTTATTCATCTGAGGGGGGAAAGAAAGAAAGAAAGAAAGAAAGAAAGAAAGAAAGAAAGAAAGAA
>ML685755.1:51119268-51177469 GCA_007922175.1 Pelusios castaneus
GAAAGAAAGAAAGAAAGAAAGAAAGAAAGAAAGAAAGAAAGAAAGAAAGAAAGAAGCAGACACACAAAAGGAGAGAGTAGATGTTAACCAGATGGTGTGACTGGAACTATTTCACAGTGGGTATGCTTGTTTTACCATAGCCCTCTCCATTCAACCCTGTGCTGCTGCAATATAACCATTTCCCCCACTTCTTCTGACTTTGCACACAGCTGGTACCTCCTGTAATCAATTTAATAAGACATGACCTACGAGTTAATATTCCATAATGACAAGACCACCTTCAGTCCATTAATGGAGATGTATCATTAGCCTCCTCTTCCAGAAGTAGGAGCATTAATGGCTATGAAATCAGTACACGGAGGCTGAAAACAAGGAGTAGACCCTGGTGGAAGAGGAAGCTACAATCCACCTGCAGAATAAGAACTCAATTAGCAGAGGTGGCTTCGTTTGATTAAACTAAGGAGAGCCAATTTAGGGTAAAAATAAATCTTGCAAAGCTTACAAGGATACCTATATATTAAAGAAACGTTTAATTCTGGTGGCAGCAGAACAGTGTGACCAGTTACATTAAACCAAGAAAACAAAGTTGCACATATAATCTGCAACTCCTTTACGGTTCAATACACCAACTGTTTTGGAGGCTGCTGGGACTTATATGTGTTTAGCAGGCAAGTATCTTTCCTGATATTTAACTCAAATAGCGCAGGTAGATTAGCCTCCTTCAGACAGACAAAGAAAGAAAGAAACTACACATTCTGTTTCCTGTTGTAATCTTTTCATCTAACGTCGTCTGCACGGTGTTCTCTTTTGAGCATCTGGGATTCATCATGGAAAGTTCCGGATATTAAATGTACAGAGAAGTTCTCTGTGAGCTTAATGAATTATGAGAGGGGGGTCACATTGACCACTGCACAAATCTAATTTGAACAGCACCATGCAACTAGAATTGAGACATACACATCTAGAGATATTTCTCTGAGTAAAACTAAGGTTGACCATTTCTTTACCCTCCCTGTAGCTGAAATCTCAGACAGGTAATGTGGTGCACTTCCCTTCTCCCTGAGCCTGCATTGCTATCCACTGTGAAATGTGGAAGACAGATCACCTTATGAAACATGATTTTTTAAAATAGAGACGATTTGAAGGGTAATTAAATATGATCTGGGATATGTAATATACTCTTTCTGAGCACATGGAAAGGAACCAAACTGTTTCCACGTTACACTCTTGTGAACGGAGGTTAAGAAAAGATTATTTCATGAACACTCCAGTACTTCTAAAGCACTTTGTCTGTGCAGTAGAGAAGAAAAAGTGGCAAAAGCAGCAATGAAATGCTGACCGTACCTCCTTACTCTAGAAAGAGGAAGAAAACTTTACATTATGGACACAAGCTAGCTTACATGTATGGCAGGAGACAAACTGAACGGGTGTAGATCTGGTACCACTTCTCCCAAAGCCATTTGTAAATGTGTTTGTAGTGATGGGCTGGGCTACAAAATTCACTTCAAGGGGTGTAAGGCTTGGGTTTTTTTACATTAATCTACTCTGACAGAGTACTCCCCAGTTCGTGCCACCTAATGTCCGATCCCCTGGCGTAGGAGGGCCTATGGCAAGTCAGCCTCCCTGGTAAGCCCACTTCTCCCAGCCAGTGCTGTGGCTCCACTGCCCTTGACTCAGTCCTCCCCCTAGGAAGGCAGCCCTGGGCAGGATACCGGTGTGGCTGGGGCCAGACTCTCCCTCTGGAGAGGTCTTATGTTGCAGTCCTTGTGGAAGGGGAGCTTTCTGCTGCCCCTGCTGCAGCAGATGAGGCAAGCCTCTCAGGCCTTGCCTAGCCTCCTTCCCTTCCCCTAACCCTATCTGATGTTACTTTGTTACTTTACTTTACCTCGCTTCGCTTCGTTGATTGCTTGCTTTGCTTTGCTTTGCTTTGCTCTGCTCTGCTCTGCTCTGCTCTAAACTCCCACACTGTGAGCTGGTGGAGGTGGATCTTTTATTGGGCCAGGAACAGCCCTCAACAGGGCCCAGGTGTCCCTAATTGCCCCGCAGCTGTTTCTCCTCTACCTGCTGGGAACAGTGCCTTCAGCATCCTAGGGCCGACATATCTGCCTTCAAACACCCTCCTAAAGCCATCTGGCCCGACTTTGCCACACTACACATACTTTATATGTTAAAACATTGCTTCTTCTGGATATTTTGCTACTTAGGTATATCTGGTTTTGTTTAACGTCAGCACTTTAACTGAAGAAGATTTTCATTGCAATAACCTATGAGAATCTAGTGAAAAACGTGAAGAAAAGCAGCTAAGTTTATTTTATCAATTTCTGGCAGATGCCTATTGCCACTGCATTCAGTGATCATTCATACAATTAAAATAGTCACTTTATCTGCTTTCCTGGAAACTAAGCAGCTTGAAATGCATAACATTCAAATAAAAGTCTTACCTTTACAAACCCTGCCCTTAGCTATTTTAGCAAACCACTATATTGGAGGTGTCTAAAGAATTCTTCTGCATTCTCCATTATGATATAATTTACTATTATGCATAATCTCCACAGATTGTTCTCAAACCCACTTCTCCATAGAATCATAGGGATGGAAGGAACCTCATGAGGTTATCTAGTCCAACCCCCTGCTAAAAAGCAGGACCATTCCTACTAAATCATCTAGCCTGGATATTGTCTAACCGGACCTTAAATATCTCCAAAGACAGAGATCCCACCACCTCCCTAGGTAGCCCATTCCAATGCTTCACCACCCTCCTAGTGAGAAAGTTTTTCCTAATATCCAACCTTGACATCCCCAGCTGTAACTTGAAACCATTGCTCCTTGTTCTGTCCTCTGTTACCATCGAGAACAACCTTGTTCCCTCCTCTTTGGAGCACCCCTTCAAGTAGTTGAAGGTTGCTATCAAATCTCCCCTCAGTCTTCTCTTCTATAGACTAAATAAGCCTAATTCCTTCAGTCTGTCCTCATAAATCATGTGCCAGAGCCCCCTAATCATTTTTGTTGTCCTCCACTAGACTCTTTCTAATTTGTCCACATCCTTTCTATAGTGGAGAGCCCAAAACTGGACACAGTATTCCAGATGTGGCCTCACCAGTACCGAATAGAGGGGAATTATTACATCCCTTGATCTGCTGGCAATACTCCTACTGATGCAGCCTAATATGCCATTGGCCTTTTTGGCAACAAGGGCATACTGTTGGCTCATATTCATCTTCCCGTCCACCATAACCCCCAGATCCTTTTCTACTGCGCTGCTACTTAGCCAATTGGTCTCCAGCCTGTAGCAGTGCATGGGGTTTTTCCGTCCTAAGAGCAGGACTTTGCACTTGTCTTTGTTGATCCTCATGAGGTTTCTTTCGGCCCAGTGTTCCAATTTGTCCAAGTCTCCCTGGATCCTGTCCCTGGCCCCCAGAGTATCTACCATTCCCCCACAGCTTGGTATCACCTGCAAACTTACTAAGCACGCAGTCTATCCCATCATTGAGATCATTAATGAAGATGTTGAACAGAACTGACCCCAGGACCGACCCCTGAGACACTCCACTAGTTACTGGTTGCCAACTAGACATCAAGCCATTGATTTCTACCCACTGAGACTGGTGATCTAGCCAGTTTTCTATCCACCTTACGGTCCATTCATCCAACCCATTCTTCCTTAACTTGCCGATGAGAATCCTGTGGGAAACTGTATCAAAAGCCTTGCTAAAGTCAAGGTATACCATGTCAATGGCTCTTCCCGCACCCACAAATCCAGTCATCTCATCATAGAAGGAAATCAGGTTGGTCAGGCCTGAT
Source organism: Pelusios castaneus (assembly GCA_007922175.1). Lineage (NCBI taxonomy): Eukaryota > Metazoa > Chordata > Testudines > Pelomedusidae > Pelusios > Pelusios castaneus. The sequence goes on from ML685755.1 coordinate 51,123,070, forward strand.
TTACCCTTGGTGAATCCATGTTGACTGTTTCTGATCACTCTATTTTCCTCCAAATGTTTCAGGATGGATTCTTTGAGGAGCTGTTCCATGATTTTCCCAGAGATTGAGGTGAGGCTGACCGGTCTATAGTTCCCCAGATCCTCCTTTTTCCCTTTCTTGAAGATAGGTACTATATTTGCTTTTTTCCAATCCTCCGGGACCTCCCCCATTCACCACAAGTTCTCAAAGATAATGGCCAGCAGCTCTGCAATCACTTCAGCCAACTCCCTCAGCACCCTCGGATGCAGTTCATCCAGCCCCATGGACTTGTGCACATCCAATTTCTTTAAGTAGTCCCTAACCTGACTTTCCATCACTGAGGGCCACTCTTCTCTCCATTTCTTGCTTCCTGAAAACTATGACCTAAGCCATTCTTGGGGCACCCCACATGCCTAGCTTAGTATGTGTTCACTAAGTCAGCTGCTCATTTCTACTGGGCACTGTTTTTTAATTTCACTTAAAGGCCTTCTGTTTATGGAAGCAAAGGGTTTGTTTCTGATGTGGTTAATGGGGGAACCTTGAAAAGGTTTGATGCTAAACACCCAGAAGTTCACAGTATTCTTTGAATTATGCCTTTGCTTCTGTAAATTTGGATTTCCATGTAAGCAAGAGAAGTTTTCTTGTTATTCCAATTATTGATGGAAATACAGTGAAAACAATCTGTCTAAAAGGCATTTAGAGTGTTCTCCTGCCAGCCCCAGCCCAGCTGGAACATAAAAGTGAGAAGATGCAGGAATAATAGAAAAAGTCACTTGAACATTTCAGAATCTCAAAGATGGCATTTGGTTTTGAGAATGGACAAAAGTCTTTGGTGGAATCAGTATGCTTATTTCATACAACCCATCTCTATATGTGATTAAGCATGGTTGGACCACTTAATGTTTCAATCCAGACATATACACACCCCTTCTCCTTTCACCCGTTTTGCCTGAAAAGATAAAGGGCTGTATCCTTTGATTTGAGAAATATCTGTACTGGTTTATTTTTTTTTTAAATGCACCAAATAATGGTATCTTCCTGAGTCTTCACCAAGCATTAGAATACTTCCTTTATAAAGTAGTAATGTTAAGAGCTGATTCCAGCATGCCTTATCCCGAAACTCTTAAGGTCAATGTTTCAAGTGTACAAAGGGTAAATTAAATCCCATAATATTCAAGCCTTTGAAGTACTTTATAGACTTATAAAAATGTTTCCCATAAAACCTATGAAAGGAAAAAGAAAATTCACCAACAGCAAAAATATTATTATTCATAAGAACTCATTCTTCAAGAATCTTCTGAAAACCCTTTTATTTTGCTAAACTTTCCAGCTTTAGCAACTGTGCACCACTCAACGTTCACCTCCACAACGAAGAGCGTTTGCACTCTAATATCCCTCTTGTACCATTAGGATGAAATCATTGCACCACTGAAGTCAAGAGTAACCCTCCCATTGACATCAATGGACCAGGATATCAGCTTTGTTTGTAAATTCATCAGTCCAGAGATTCTGTTCTTTGTATAGTAGCTTGACTGACTAAAGGACTAAGCTCAGCTATAAATAATGTATAGTGGGCAGATTCTGATACCCTTAATCAAGTTGAGTAATACCTTAGCTCATAACTTTTAGGGGATCACTGATGAAGCTAGGTTCTACTTAATTTAAGGATACTAGAATAAAGAACAATAAAGAGGATGATTGTGAAAGAGTACTCTTATTCTATGGACACAAACTTCAAATAGTAAAGAATTCTAAGTAGAGCTGGTGTAAAAATAATGCAGATTTGGGAGGGGTGGGGGGTGGGGAGGTGGAAACATTTTTGAAATTTTTCTTGAGAGAAAATTGAAATTTTGGATTTTCAAAAACATGTCCACTCTAAACTGATAAACAGCAACAATTCCTTTGCAATAAATAAATAAAATAAATCCAAACACACAAAAAACCCCACATGCAATTGACTATTCAACCATCTGTAATTCTAAATATTCTTCAGTCCAAAATTACATTAGACAACAGAAACAATGATATCAGTCTACAAGAACTCCAAGACACAAAAAAAAGTCAAGCAAAAATTTTTTTTTGTGGCCATTCACAAACATAAGAACAGAACAACATCCATACTAGTTCAGACCAATGGTCCATCTAGCCCAGTATCTGGTCTTCCAATGCTGGACGGTGCCAGACATTTCAGAAGGAATGAACAGAAAGACCTATTAACAAATGATCTATCCCCTCTCATCCGGTCCCAGTTTCTGGCAGTCTGAGGTTTAGGGACACACAGTGCATGTGGTTGCATCCCTGACCATCTTGGCTAGTAGCCATTGTCCTCCAAGAACTTATCTTATTTTTTGTAGTTCATTTAGCTGAGAGTAATGGGTGAGATTGGGATTAAAAATTAGAATAATAGTGAATACTCTTAGACATATGAAGGTTGAAGATATCAAATGAAATTCTTCCAAGATGAATCAGGAAACAGTTCCCTAATTAAGAAAAGCCAGTGATGAAGACAGAGGAATTAAACACTTTTATTTATCCTTCCTCATAATAGAACAACAAAGAGAATCCAGTCTTGGCTACTCTTACCAGCAAATCTGGTGACAGTTGACGGGGGTTACGCAACCTACATAGAGTAGCTTGTGTAACTTACATCAACTTCCTAAATTCTGTTCTATGCACTGTTTCAACTATGCTGTGCCAATGCAGCATTGGTCTTTTCCTGGAGATGGTTTTATTAAACTGACTTCTGTATTGATTGAGTGAGGCTTCACTTCCACTCAATCAAACCAGATAAATCGATCTGCCACCATAGTGTAGACATAGCCACTGTCTCACACTGACTTTGTACAGCACTTAATACAACGGTTTGGATTTCAGCTGAGGCCTCAAAGTACTACCATAATTCAATTAACTAACAAGACACTTAATTGTATTAAAAGGGTACACATTGAAAATGGATTAAATGTATAATCAATCTAAGAAACATCCTGTTGCATGGTGTCATTTAGTCATAGGACAATGCCTGCAGTTAAACCATATGAGGAAACATTTACAAGTGATCAGTTTTTATGTTTCTAGGCTTAAGTGCATCATGAACCAGGAACAGAGTTTTTTTTTTTTTAAAGGTCTCCTTTCAGTTCAATAGTACAGCATTGCACATTTAGGTGCAAGAGAGGGTTATCATCATGTCCTCTCTGCTACTGGTCAGAATGTTGTATCAAGTGAACCGAGGACTAGTTCAGTAGAGCAATTTTTATGTTCTGAAACCAACAGAAGTCATCAGATTGGCGGCACATTGAACTTCAATTGCAAATATAGAGCCAGATCCTCAACTAAAGACACTGGAACCACATTCAGGTACACTAGCTGAAGATTGGCCTCATGATGTAGGAAGATTGAGTGGACATTACAGTTCAGAGTGATAGAAATTATTTTCATATTACCTCAAGAAGCACATCTCTAGCTGCACTGTCTCTGCATTTAGTCACAGGACAGTGAGCAGAGGGCCTGAAAGAATAGTTCTGCTTTCTTGACAGCACAGCTGCTGAGAGAACCCCTCTGGGAAGCAACTGGACAGTCTTGCACTTATTTATTGTGTCAGGATTGCACAGAGAGCAAGACAACATACAGAGACCCCAATTAGTTAACCAGAACACACCTTTTGAGATTAATGAAAAACCAGCTGTCCCTCAGCTACACGGGGCCTGGGAGCGTCTTGGTTTCCGAGGGCTGATGACTGGCTATTTAAAAACAAATGTGGAAAGGCAGTTCACTATGTCATGGCCTATCTCTTAGCAGCATAGAATTAGGTGTTCTGCAAACTCCACCTGCTGATTGAATTGTTTATTCATGTGAACAGCACTGAAACGAATATACAGAAAACAATGAATAAGGAGCTGATCAGAGAGAGTAAAATCAGGGTAGCTAAGCAAACCATTGATCAGCGCAAACAGCAACAGCATACACTGTTACATAGAACACGTAAGCCATTTTGTACATTCAGCTAGTCATTAAATCTCCACCAGCCTCTTTTTTTCCCTTTCAGAGATGCCTCACTCCTTGTCACTAAGAACATGTGAACCAATGTGCATAAAGAGACCTCTCCTATAAAGGGAAATGGGGAAAAGTCTGTCATTAAAGAATTGACAAAGTATTCTGCAAAAAGCCGACTATTTAGTATGTAGCAACCAGAACTGACATGCCACACTACTGATTTGTGGGACCAGATGCATCTAGCCCAGCATGACTACACCAGAGAGACGGAAGAGTATTCCCAAAAAGGAGAGGGATAGAATTGAGGAGATCCTTGGCTCTACAGTGGGGTCAAATGTACAACTTAATAGAAGAGACAGACTGTGCATCAGCAGAAGAGGCAGAGACTCATCATTACTGGAATCTCCGCTTCTTTCATGGCTTCTCTGAGGTCCTTTGAAGCTGGTAAAAGTACTGGGCAGAAAAAAAAAACCTGCTTGAACAAAGTTTGTGCTCTCACTTGCTTCCTTCTATGGTCTGGAACATAGAGACCCAGGGAGAGCAGAGTTACCCTAAAGTATTTTAAGGACTGGAGGGTCTCATTCACCTTGGAATTATAAAGTTCATTGCCTTCCGAGGGAAGGCCCTCAATTGTTTAGACCTCCTTGGAAAATGAAACCAGGAAGTTCTTCCCTCAGCCACTGGTGTTGCCATAACAACACTGCTGAGTTGCACCTGAAAGGATGTGTGAATTATTAGCTGTCCTTTAAATATGATGGTCTTTAATGCCCCTTGGGACTCTTGAGGAAGCCTGGCCACAGACTTGAAGCACTTTGTCCCAATTTAAATACTCATATTTGGACAGTGCTTCATCATTATGAAGGCTCATCTGAAGGCTGGCAGATGGACAGACGTTGCATCTGAACAGATCTAACTTTTGGGGTTTCTTTTTTCTCCATAGGTGAAGATTTGGGAGGTTCATGCTGCTTTGATCTCTTGGATACACTACCATAAATAACACTGATAGTGAGTGGGAATAAAAGTACGCAAGTCCCTTGGAAAGGACTTGGTATTTTCTGAGAGCTTACTTGACCGCTAGCATGTGCCGCTGTTCTTTTGCAGCCTCCAACAGTGCCTGATTTTAGGCATGACAAGTCTGCCAGGCATGGAAAAGCGGTAAGGTATGCAGAAGGTTTTGAGGTTTCTCCTGTACCAGTTTCAGAAGTATATAGTGTCTCTGCCATGTGCTTAATGGGGTCCTGGAATATCATGAAGTCATTTACTGAAGAGATTTACTCCTTCATTGGGAGAGGACAAGGAAATCACAGCAGTGGCAAACTGTTATTTTTATATCTGCTGTTCCTCATTGCTTTCCTCCTGCTGCCTTTTCAGGATCTGAGACTGCACTGGTGACATGATTGTGTTGGTTCATATTGCCTCTTTGGTGAGGGTGATCTAACCCTAGAGTGGGCTAATAATACAGGCTTCGGCGAATACGGATTAATCCCTCCAGTGTGTCCACAGCTGATACAAGTGTGGATATTGGAGTGGGGAACCTATGGGAGTATCAAGAAGGATATTCCCTATGTAACCTAAATCCTCCACAGGTTCTCTTCCCCTCTTTCACTGTGAGACCAAGAAGAGATGCAGTCCCTACTCATCCCCAATGGGGTTGAAGAAATGGAGTACACTTCTTCCAAGAGACTGGTCAGAGTACAATCCAGACTCGTGGGCATTTCTGTCACTCCTGCCCTGTAAGCTTGGGTGTCTCGCAATAGCTTGCTGAAGGAGCTCCCACTTGGGCTGCTCATAATCAGCCTTCCAGCCATATTTATGTTACATCCTGGACTCTTACCAGTCTTGGTTATACTGCAGGGTGACCCCAACGCACACACCACAGTCTTAGATTTCTCCCAAGAAATGTGTGTCCTGTACACCCAGCCCTCTCCTGGATAATGCAAACTTATATAAAGTCAGTCACTTATTTAACAGAAATGATATGCACATGTCCTGTTACCCCAAATGGAGTTTCCCCAAACACTTCAAAATCAGACACGCTGGATTAAAGAAAACAAAATAAATGTATTTACTACAAAGAGACAGGGTTTTTTAAGTGAGCACGAGTGGGGCATAAACATCAGAAAAAGTTAAAGAAAAATAAAGATAGAATGTTAACTAGTGCCTAACTGAACTTCACGCTGAATTCAAAATATTTCTCACTACATGCTCTCAACTTTTTTACTCCTTAGGCCAGGAGTCCTTCGTCTGTTTAATGGCTGCTTTGGAGGAAGACCAATGAAGCCAGAATGGAAATAGATTATTGAGCTTCTTTGTCAACCTAGCCTAGGAACTCAGGGCATGATCTCATCTCACCAGGATGCTTATGGAGAGGAACCAAAAAGGAGAATGGATGTCTAGTTGAATCCTTGCTTTTGGGTCCAAGGAGGTTTGCATAGAGCACTCTGGGAGGAACTATTTTAAGCAAGTTTCTCTTGGTTTTTGAGTCCATCTAGAGAAGGAGCGATATATGGTACTTTGCTCAGCTACTTTGCTCCCCTTAACTAAACAGGCAGCTCAAGAGCCCATCAGTAAAGTGGCATTGCAGCTTCACAAGAGGTACTGGTTTCAGGATTTCACATTTGGCTACATGGAGAGGGGTGTTCCGACTATGACAAGTATATTTTTTGTGACAAAGGGCAACAAAATTAAACTAAGTGTGTGCAGAAAAGCAGGCAGACACTTTATGGGGTTCCATCTCGCCACCACATGCAGTCAGAAGGAATTGAGGGATAGTGGGTTCACTTTGTTCGTGGCTTGGGGCAGTGGAGTATAAAGACTCCTAGTTCGAAGGTGCAACCTCAACAGATGCAGCGGGCCAAAAGAATCTGACCTCACAGCTACATCAAGAGTGGAATCCATGTGGATACTCACTTGAGAAACCCTTTCATTCAGACTGTATGTGGAATATAGACTTGTCTAATAAGGGAAGATCATTTTCATTGATATACTTTTATTTCTCTCTCTCTTTCTTCTGGTAACTACATTAGTCCACATGCAGACTTTGCCCATTAGGCAGTCAGCAGACTATACTAGTTGGTAATTTAAAGGGTTTGCTCATTTATGTTCTGGGTGCATGAGCCTTCATCACGAAAGGAGCTGAGCCTGCATTTCTTCTTTGTATATATGTAAAAATAAAACAAAAAACCCTCATCAATTTGACTGCTCTGTCAAGTTCGTGATGCCCCAAATTATTTACATATACACTTCATTGGAGGGGGAGTTTATAATGGCTGCATGCAGGCCGCTCTAGCATTCCTGCTGGTTTTACACAGAATCAATGAGCTTGCAGTACACACACTGATGAATTGGACAATGAGACGGAGGGACTGAGTCATAGTCAATCAACTCTATTTCCAGTAATGTGTCAGCAATGACGCCTGCCTTATTTTGTAGTGCTGCACGCACGCCTGTCTAGAAAATGTATAATTGAACAGTCGTCTTTAAGGCTTTTTTTAAATGACTGGGCATATATTTTGCAGTTGGCATTTTCTCAGTGATAATTGTAGCACAAGAGATTTTTCTGCCAACTGGAGACTTCTAAACAGAGACAATCACATCCACAAAGCTGTAGTCACTCAGTCTGAAAGAAAACACATAACAAGGGCTCGGCGGTAACATTCTTTTAGCCCCAGATCTTTAATCTGTCTAGTGGAATATTAGGAGACGCTAAAACTAATTATTTGCCATAAAAAGCAGATATGTTCTTCAGTGTTGCTGGAATGGGAACCCAGGTAGGGCTCTGGCTGCACTGAGGACCCACCCAACTTACTTAAGCTGCTTGACAACCCAGGTGTTGAGGAGCTATTCTAACTGCCACTGGCAACTTATCCCAGGGAAGTGAATGATGACCCCTGGGCATAGGTACACTCCAAGGAGAGGGTAGGAAGAAGCCCAGAGATAGTTAACTACATTCCAGTTCTGTTCCTCTCAGAGCACCAGTCAGTGCATTTCAGTGAGAGCCCCACTGACCCACTGGTGGAATGCTTCACCATTGTTAGGTTTCTGGGCTGAGTCCTCCTACCCCCTGCCAATCCACGCCTGATGTGGCACACTCCCCCCTCCCACTAGGCCAAGAGGCCTGTGTCCAGGGCTCACCCCTACCTGGGAGCTACAGACTGCATAGTGGCCCTGCCCTATGTGAAGGCCTGGGCCCCTGAGAGACCTAATTCCCTACTTTGAACCTGCCTACACAGATTCAACAATGAGGGTGCATGGCCTCCCTCACAGACTGGCCAGGAGGAATGGCCCCACACCTCTACAAGGACCCAGTCACAAGTGGTCCTAACCAAATTCCAGTTTGGACAGTTTCATTCTGCCTAGCTATATTCCCACTGCAGTTTCACCCAGTTTCATTAGTAGCAAGTGATGCAGAAAGCAGGCAGAGTAGCAAGAAAGAGTTTTATTAAACATGCTGAGAAGTCAATGGTACATTCTGAAGCTAGCAATCCTAAACCTCTGGTTCTCACAAAACCTCATTTTACTTCTCCAAGTCAGCTCATCATACTACATGATCTGGGCCAAATTCTAGTTTCACACGGCTGCAGATCAAGATGAACTCAATAGTTACACTAGTTTTATACCAAAGTAAGTGAAAGGACATCATCTTTGCTACCTGCTCTAAACTCATCTAATGTTGGTGCCTGATGATGTTAAACAGACAACACATTGTACCTCATACGTCACTACTTTTCAGTGATAGGTTAAATGAATCCTGTATAGTGCTTGCAAAGCCTAAGACCACCTCAACAGATATGTGTATTGGGCAGGGGTGGGGAGGGGGAGCATAAAGTAAGGAGACTGGTGGTGAGCAAATAGACTAGAAAACCAGAGGCCAGTCATGTTCTTATTTGAGGCTCCCTATACCTATGGATACTTAGAAAGTAATATTTACAACCATAGAAACCGCTATTAATGAACAAGAAAGTTGCGGACATAAAGTACTCTATGTTAAAGCCATTTTCTCAACCATCTCTTTGCTCTGAAGTTATCTACAGCATTCCCTCTGGGCAACCTGGCTGATTATCTTGCAGTTTACAATCCCGCCTCATTCTCTTCCCCCAAGCAGCTATGTAGGAAGAGTTAGAATCCCAGCTGTTAGGAAATTCTTGTCTGGAGATTATAATAGGTAAGAACACTGCACAGCACTACAATATACTACAGTGTTCATCCAAGCACCCAAAATAGCAACTGAGACAGATGCTTTTGCTATGGTATACTAATTACCAAATGGAAATAGCTTTGGACAAACAGGATGGCGCTCCTCAGTAACTTTTATGAACCCTTGTGTACCTTCAGTTAATTTTCAATCAATTACTCCAAAATAAAGTTCTAGTGGAGACAAGCCCCTAGAAGCTTTGTCTTCACTAGAAAAAAGGTGTTTTTTATACTGAGATGTAAAATCCTAGAGGCGACCAGGCACTAGGAGTCTGTACGTGGAAACTCTCACTCGGATGCATAGGGTTGACTTTGCCTATCAACATCAAGTAGATGTAGTTGTGCATTGGGCCCACCAATGTGGAAAGCATGCCTTTTCTGACATGGTCTATGCAGCCATCAGGAAGTGTGATAGAAGCATAGGTAGCTTTCATTTAGCAATCTCAAACAACAAGAACAGCGAAGCCATAGGAGCATGAGTGGAGGCACAGGTCAGCTTCCTGCATATGTACCACAGGGCCCAAGGGAGTTTATACAATATGTCTACACGTGCTATCGTCACTCCTCTGCCTGCAGTGTAGACATACCTTCATCTGTGGACAGCCAGAAGCAACAGCTCTCACAAGAGTGAAGTCCACCATTCATTTCCATGGTATGTCAACAGTAAAACCTAAAGATGATCATTTCAGTGCCAAAATTCTTTGTTATTTCACTGCTGTGTACTTTAATTAAAACATCCAGCTATTTTGCTTATCCACTAATTTTATCATTCATTTATATATTTAATTCACTTAAAACCTCAGTTTTTCAAATTGTTCACACATTTCCTTGCATTTCTACAAGAGCATTACAGATCTAGACACCATGTCCGAGAGTTTAGGTTTCATTTGCCAGGGAGTAATGAGGCAGTGGTAGGACTTTTAAATAGCAACATAAGTGTGTGTTTGTTTTCTAAATCATGACCTGGAATCATAGGGTGAGATCTTGGCCCCATTGATCTCAGTGGAGCCAGAATTTCATCACCCACAGTACCAAGCCAATAGTAATGTATTGTATAAAAATACTTCACGTTTCTTTAACACCTTCCCTTTGTTACCCAAAATACAGCATATTATATTTTCTTTCTGAGAAAGCTACAAAGGAGCCCCTGAATGTGCCAATAATTATTGCTCTTTCCTCTGAAGGAGAGTTCAACAATACAGTGAATACCAACTTCCTGGGAGATGTCATCTGGGTGTGGAAAAGAATCAATTGTATTCCCAATGTATCAAAGTGAGTGAAGCAGGAAGCCAGAGGCACCAAAGGATAATGAAATAAGTAGGTGGCTAACACACATTTCTAGTCGACCCACAGAAGAAAAAAAAAAAAGAGAGAGAGAGAGAGTTCGCTGACCTGGCATGTATAAGAGGAGACAAGGATTGTATGTCTAGTTTTGTTTAGAAGTTACTTGATGCGATGAATAGAGTATGCATTTGAGCTTGAAAGGTTTATCTTCAAACAAAACTTTTGGATCAGGGCAATGAGCACAAGGATCTAGTTCTGAAATCTATTCGAAGGGCGTTTGAAATTGTCTGATGTTCACATTTCAATTGTGAGCAACCCTTTGAAACTTTTGATCCTGCACTTTTATCTTTATCTGTTCTTCCTAGACGTTTTAAGAGCACTCATTTTGCCAGTATACATTCCCCTGCTTTTTTTTCTTTCTTTCACAGGACAACTGACACATGCCTAAGATTGGATGATTTTCTATTATCGGCTGAATGGGTTTTTTGCACAAAGCACCAGTCCATGTTCATTGATATGCATATTGTAAGAGTGCTGCACAGCATCTCAGATCAAGACTGGCATCTGTAGGTACATTCTTTTCTGTTTCAGATTGAGGCACAATTTGGATGAAGTGAACATTGCAAATTTGCTTCAAAATCATTAGCAAATGCATTAACGCCACATTCATCCCCAGTGGAACTCCACTGAACCCAATGTACTAATAATTGAGAGTGTACATAAGAAAGCCTGGGCCTCCAATGTTCATAAATACGTGACGTTGTTTAGTCTTTTAGTAATCTACACCTCCAATTGGACATTCTAGTCACAACACCAATAGCCTGTTATAGTGTAAGCATTTACAGTGCTAAAGTTAAAGTTCTGGGCCAGCATTTCCATTATATTTAGATGGGATATATATATATATTTTATAATTAGGTGGTAGAAATTCACTCTGAGCTGAATTTAGCTTATGAACTTTCAGTCCCGATCCTTTTCTTTTTAATCCAGCTAATATGCATAATCATTGGCAAACTTTTAGAAATATCAAAAACCTATAGCTGCTCAAATACCGCAAAAATATTGTTTGAAAATAATCTAATAAATTCCAAAGAGCTGTTTGGTTTATAGACCACATTGTTATGCACAGATTAGTTTTCATTCACTTGTGTTTGGGAAATGGCTGTTTTTCTACAATATTAATATTAGCATTAAATCAAGATTATTTTCCACACAAATGGGAGTATTTGTTGCTCAGAATGCTAGGTATTTTCTATTCAGTATTTGTTATTCATTCTCTTCAGCCAATCAGGGAGAAGAAAATTTACAAGGCAATTTAAGTGACCAATCACATGTCAACAATAATGAATAGGACGCCGTGAAAGTATATAGTTCATATGCAACCCTATAGGCTGAAATTTGTTCAAACTGTTCAGCAGATACCAAATGCAGACATCAGTTTTGATTTGTAAAGGATTCATGAACTGAAAGGGTCTAAATTTATCAAATATAGTCACAAAATATAATTCAACTGGCTCTACAAAAAAAAAAGATTGACACTAGTGGCAATTCATGTTTAGTGCTTATCTCACGCAAAGACATCTTTGTCAGATATATGACATTTGCTGATTTTATATAACCAAAAATCTAAGACTGCTGTTTTAAATCTGACTACCATGGAGTTATGCTGTAAAATAAGTCCTTTATGTGGAATAATATAATCTAACCAGGCAATTGCAAATTTTCTTTGACAAATACTGAAAACTTCTGCACTTGAGCGATAATTCCCCAGAGCTGGCTCCATCTTTCTCCTACTGCTGTTACCTCACCCCACAAGCCTGTCTACCCTGCTCCCCATCCATAAAAGCCTGGGACCTCCTCCCTTTGTGCTTCCCATATCTTTGAATAGAACTCCTGGCAAGCCCTCTTACTCCCACTGTGCTCCTTCATCGAGAGACCTTGGTAGTTCCCTTCTCTGCTTTCCCTATGTCTTTGGAGACACCTGTCTCCATTAAGGCCTCTGTGGGGGCCTCTGTCTTCACAAGTCTTAAATTCATTCTTTTGGCATGGCCTGGGCTGGAAAACCCTGCCATTCCCTAGGCCAGCTAGTTTTGCTGAAACAAGGCTCAGAGAGATCCCAAATTCACTAGCACTCAACACCCAGCAACAGGAGCGATACCAATTATCCCTAATATTCAATTGCTACCCAGAAATTAACCTTGCCACAATGAAAGCTCTGGAGGGGTTGACGGCAGTGGGAGTGTTCATCCAGCTACAAGTGGAGGTGAGCTGTGGTACATCCCGTCCCTACCAGAAGGCCCTTTAAGGACTGTGGATGAAGTGGCCTCTCTATGTATATATTGCCTAAGTGAAGACCTCCCTGGGAAAGAGGCGATCTTACTGTAGAAATACTGGAGGAACCCAGGACGCCAAACCCTGGAAGCTTGGGAAATGCATATCGGGGGAAAAGAAATGGGCTTTTCAGTTGTGCTAACAAGCCAAGGACAGGCTTGCAAATTTTAGCAGACATGGGTTCAATTTTAACAAATGCTTTAAGTTTGTGTTTCAGTTTCAAGTGTCGGAAGCCAACGTGAATATTTAGCGGCGCTTCTGCCACTGCTCACTTTGTTCTAATGAGAAGAATCTACTAGGATGTTTTCCATGGTACCCATCACATCACTTCTAGCTGTACTACACAGGAAATGAAACCTTGCTGTGTTTTCGAGTGGAAGGATAAAATGTATACCTTTTCCTAAACACAAGACAAAATAAAGAACCTAGAACACTGTCTTCCCGTGAAGAATGGCCTCTTTCTTTATTATATAACAGCATCAAGGTCACTTTTAGAATGCACTTTTATAATAACTTTTCCTCCTGTTGGGAAAAAAAAAAGGTTCCTAAAAAGGTAGGCAGGAGAAACAAACAGAAACTTGTGCAGAAAAAGCTCTGAAGTCCAAAAGTCAGGAAGTGAAACTGTTTGTTGTAGATGATGGGTAACAACCCATCCTTTTTGTCATGATAGGGAATACAGCTAGCATTCCCCACTAGCACCAACAATGCAGCTGTCATGGTCCTGGTGAAGACAAAAGGTGAGGGTTTAATGGTGCCTACAAACTATGGAGAATGTCAGATAGGATCAGTTGCCTAGATGAGAGAGACAGATGACTTAACTACTCCATCTACTGGCAAATAACTAAGTGAACTGTGTGCAGATATATGAGTGCTGCTTATCTGGAGCTTTGACTAAAGAAAAATAAAGATGCTCTCAGAATGGCATCTTTCAACTCTGGTTTGAAAAAAAAACCCTGTAGTATTTCTGTTAGTTTTTCTTCCTTCCCCAGCTCCCAAACACTGATGGTTCATGTTGTGACATGGGCCATTGAAGCTGTACAAATTAAGCTGGGTTGTATAGAAAAAGATGGGTTGAATTACTTAAGGAAAATGAGTATTTTTCCAGTAACTTATATAAAAAGCTGACCCATTGGACTTACTCTCCTAGCTACTTTGCTTTTACTTCTACTTTGCCCCTTTGGTTTTTACTTTGACTTCTTGGGGACCTTACACAAGACCCATGATGGTGAGAGTTCCACCCACTTTCCAGGCTCTTCAAAGTTCTTCCTGTCTCTTGTAGTGAGCAAGACCTTGCAGGTTTTCTCCCTGGTGGTTTAGTTCTTGCCTTTTTCTCATGATCTCCACAGGAACTTGTTCCACTTCTGGAGTCTTCCCAATATGTCTCCTGGTTTTTTCCAGAGTCCTGTTCTCAGGAGAACATCCCAAGACTGACTCTTTACCTGGGCTTTCTGCCCTTAGCAAACTAACCAAGGTTCTTCAAAGTTCTTTCCTGCTCTTCTACAAAGCAGTGTCTCCCAAGGCTTTCACACTTTAGGTCCAGTTCTTCTCAAGTTCTTGACCTCTTGGCATGAGGGACAAGAAAAAAAAATCATTAAAATGTGAATGAAGTTTAAGATTTTTAGAGGGTTGCGGTGTGGATAAAGGCACTGAGTCAGTACATCAAGTTATTCTGTTATTAAAACCACCTATTTCTTCTTGAATAATTGTTTATGATTAGAGTAGTTTCCATTTCCACTACTTTTGAGTGGATTTAATTTGTCAGTCATCTCAACTCCCAAGTTTAGCTTGAATCTGAGGTTTGTATGAATGAAACACAGAAAAAACTGGACAATTTTAATCGGATCCATTGCAAAATGGATATATCTTTGACTCTGACACACTGTGTGTTTTTCATAATGAAAGTGTTATCATAAAACGGAGAAGTTTAGGGCAATTCTCTCACTAAAGAAAGCAAAAACAGGTTGTGTGAACCTAGGTTGGCTTTGCCCGTGAGTATGGAAGTAGGAAAAGATGACATGAGTTCACCTTTCATTTTGAGGATTTTGCTCAGCTCTGCTTATGGACATACTGTGTTGAGTTAAATAATAAAAAGAAGAAAAGATGGTGGGCTTTGGCCATTGACCAAGATTACACAGGTATCATGAGAACATCATATTGATATTCAGTGGAGGGTTAACATAGCATCCGGCATCCTCTACATTAACTCCTCTCTGGAATGGATTTTGAAACTGGCCTACATGGCCCTGATTCTGGTCTCAGGACCAGCTCCACTGACTTCGCTATAGATATTCCTGATTTCTTAGCTCAATCTCTTAGGTCTCTGATCCAGGAGTCTGACCTATGATCCGGGCCGTATTTACCGTTGCTTTAACCATCAGGATCAAAACTGATTCCACTGAAGTCAATAGCAAAACTCCCATTGACTTTTAACTTAGGTACCTAGGTTGTTCACGCACTTCTGAACATGTTATCTGTTCTCTTTACCTGTATTGCAGTGCTCCTAGGCCACCTAGATCTTTGACCTTACCAGATCCTTTTTCATCTCTGCTCGATTATAGTTTGTTGCTGAAATTATGGAGACCTCTCCTTGGCGCCAAAGAAGTGGCATTTTTAAAATGAATCACAACAGAATTCCTAAAAAGTCCACATTTGTTTTCAAGACATTCAAACAAAATTTATATACTCTGCCTGCCAGATCAGATGCTCTGGGTTTGAATATTGCTCATTAAAACCAAATTACTTCACCAGTTTTCTCTGTTACTAAGAGCCCAAAGCACATACATAAAGTCTAAAACTGGATGCAAGCAACCCTTCACACAGCTGTTCCTCTGACATTTCGTATGCTTTACTCTCAGGCATATTCTTCAAAGAAATGCAACAAAACTTGCTAAACTATTTTTTCTAATAACAGTCCCCAAAGATGCAAATGCTTAGAGTTAAATGATTTTCAAGAACAATATCCAAACAGTGGAAGAATTTGCTGTCAAATAGCCTTGTTAGTTTGATTTTTTTTTTAATTCAGTGCAGTGAGATTTCTACTCATTGAATATTCCTGCTTCTCAACCTTTGTTTGTTTTTGCCAATACATCACTGTCTAAAGTTTGTAACTTTGGTTGCAGCTAGCAAAATCCCTTTATTGGATATCATTTGAAAACAAGATCTTAATTTCTTTTCAGTTGTGCCTTTCATTAGCCCAGTTATTTATGGATTATTTATTCATGATAGTTCTCTGCATTTTTGCATTCCTAATCAGCCTGTTGAACGATGTGGTGTTGTTTGGTCCCACGAAGGAGCTTTATAAAATCCCAGGACAAGCTTTGTTTAAATTTCCATGTGCGGGGCACATTTCAGCAAACCTTTTCTGTGATTTAGTTTAGAAAGCAAAAGAGTGTTAAAATGAACAGTTAAACCATAACTGCTCAGCAAGGTGATATTATATGGCATGCTTCTTTCCTTAAAGCAATAGAAATCAAAGCTGGAAGAGAACAGGCTCTCACTCAAACTCCACTGAAGCCAGTCTGTATGCATATGGCTAGAATGCTAGCCATCTCCGTAAATTAATAAAGAGACAGTTTAGTTTTACAAGCATGGAGTCCTCATCTCCTTACCCAGCATGGGGTACATAAAACACCGCCACTTTACAAAGGGGCCTATTCCTCAACCCGTAGACCTTTCTTCCTGACAGTCAGTTAAAACTCACAGACAGCTCTGGGAAGTATCAATTTGGCGGAAAGTCTAAAAACCACCAGTGTTCTCAGGCAAAGATTTCCTGAAAAATAAACCTCTTATCGGAGAGCTTGAGCTGCCAGGCTAACCCTTTTCACCTTGAAAAGATTTTGCTGCAAACACAGATCGCTGTGAAATATGGAGGCTTTAAACTAATGCACAGCCCCTCCCTCCCCACACCATTTTAAAGCTAGGCATGACCATTACAATCATCTAATCTGACTTTCTTCATAACACAGGACATAGATTTCACCCTCATGGTTTCTGAATCTTGCCCAAGCATTTGTGGTTGAGCTCAAGTATATCTTCGAGAAAGCTTTCTCATACATCTGTCTTGCCCTCTACTATCTTACTCATATTTCAATTCTAAGGCACTCTTCAGCAAGTATTTCCCATCGGGTCAAATTGTGTGGAAGGTTGGCAAGCAATAATATTTATTTTCACAGGAGCCATATTTTAATCCTCATTTACAGAGTATAAAAAAACCCCCACACTTCACCCTGCTGTTCTGCTCAGTTCAGCTAATGGGTGGACTGATTTTTATCTCACCTTTCACTGTCACTGTGGGCCGAACAAAGTGGGAGGTGACAAGTTTCCATACAAATGTTTGTGTTTTATTTCAGCTGTCTATTGCAGTCTATTTATTTTTAGGTCAGATCAACTCATAATAGGGGGAAGAACGTTTCCTAACTGTCAGCTGGAACGAAAAGGAACGGGTATGAAAAGAGGCAGCTGAGCCATTGGTTCTGAAGTGAGGGCATTTGTCTATGAGCGCATCACCTCCGAAAGGCGAGAGGTTCTAAAATAATGGCAGGATGGCAGGCATTGAAATGTAAAACATATGTTACACTTTTCCCTGCTCACAGTAAGGTTTAAAATATTTATAATGCTGCACCTTTGCCTGAAAGCTTTCTGCAGCTTCCTTGGGTTCATGTGTAGGTGAATCATCTCAATACAACTGAACGGCAGTGCTTACATAGATTCATTGTTCTGCATGCAAAGGGCAACATAAGGGGGGCAGAGGCGGGGCTACACAGTGACCCCCAAAGAGCAGTTTGCATTTATCCTGAAGAGCAAAATATTTATTTTCATGCAGCATTTTTTGTTTTAAAAATATTCTTGAATTTACAACCAAGATGAGACACTGAAGCTATTCCTTCCTTGCGTGAGGACAAATTTGCCAGGAAAGTGTAATCTAGTGCTCTGAAATGGCTAGAAGGAATATACAGTTAGGTTTGTTCTCCCCCGCCCCCCTCCCCCCCCCCCCCCCCACACACACAGTTGACTGCACATATTTCTTTCAGCTTTGCTTTGGAAAAAAAAATTCACATCCTTTTGCCAATCTTAGTTTTCCATCTTTCTCAACAAGCAGAGGCTGTTAGGCAGAGCCATAGTGATCTGTTCATCAGAGATTAGAACTGTAACAAACAAATCCCCCACCCCCAAACTAGGCTGTCATGAAAAACAAACAAGCAAGCAAAAAACCCCTCCGACCTCAGGCTTCCATTCACCAGTATCAGGGATGCAGACAGGCCTAGATTCACAAAAACAAAACTATTCTGCAGTGGAACAGCTCAGCACCTACACAATAGCCGTCCTCGGGGGTCAACTTGTGACCCTCCCACAAAACAAAGATAAATGGTGTTTGCGTGTGTATGTACATTTCTGCACACATGCACCAGAGCCCTTGAAAGAAAGTTTACTCACCCAGCTAGGTGAGTAAATGATCTTGAAAAGCCATCATCTTGAAAAGAGCGCCATACAAATAGACTATACAGACTAATACAGCTACCCCTCTGGAACAAAGAGCCACAGTGAAACTGATGGGGTTTCATATAAGCAGAGTTCTCCTCTATGGATCTTATTGTAGAACGGGTGCACCATTCACACTAACTCACCTGGGCAGTATTTTCTCCACAACTATGAAGTCTAGAAACCTAATTTTTAAATATTATTATTAACTATTATTTATTTATGTCTTTGTTTTAAATGAAAGCTGAGATCTTCACATATTCCCCTTTATCTAAGAGATGGGGCTTTTAGAAAACTATCAAAAAAGTTTACTCCAAGTCTTGTGAGCTGGAAACACCGCCTAGATAAACAAAAAAAGTTATTCATCATTTCAACATTTCTCTGTCTCTGATAGTGTTTCATGTCAGAATTTTCCTGAATTAAATTCTGTATACTGAACTGTCAAGATGAGGCTATTCAGCCAGACTCACAAATGCACTCTAGCTACCTTGTGCCATACAAAAACAGAAATAAACGCGACATAGCATAGTTGCTTTATACCACCAGAGGAACCCAAAGCAGTTGGAACGTAGCAGTGAATTTGGCCCTTAATTTTGATATAACTCTTATCTGACAACCACCACATTATATTATTGAAACCAAGGCCTACGTCCAGTATGCCAGTTTTACATGGGTGGAACTACAGCTGGTCAAGAACCAGAAATCCCGTTCCATAGGAAATCCTCACATTTTGATAAAAAAAGAAATGTTCCAATTTGGAAAAAAAGCCAAAATTTTGAAGTTTCCTGTGAAACCAAGACTAAAAAAAATTCAATTCTGGACCAAATTAAATTTGATTTAATTCACTTAATTTGGATAGTGTAATTTTGATTTATTTCATTTTCACTATTATACTTACATAAAAGTTAATATACAACATAATATTAAAGTAAATATTTAAATAATTGTTAAAACAAAATGCTTCAGTTTTCCCATTGAATTGTTTTATTGGACTCAACATGTTCCTGTGAAATATATAGACTTGAGTATTTATTAATTATTATTATTATTAAAATTATTTTAAACAAAAAACATTCCACTGAATTTTTTCCGGCCACGTAAGTAACCCTTTTGGCTCCACTGGAGTTACAGCTAAGTCTAATGATAGAAAAATCAAATCTCTAAATTGCTTTATGCAACTGCTAACTTGTGCAATTGGTTTCTATTTCTGCTTGGACAGTGAAATACTCTGTTTTTTCTACGTGAATTTCCTATCAGTTTCATTTTCTGGTTCTTATGCACAGTGCTGACTGCAGTACCTAGAATGCAGTGTTCCCTGCAGGAGGATATTAGTTTTTTAATTACATATTAATTTTACCCAAGCCTAAAAATATAATTCAGAGGATGATCTTAATGCAGTAAATTCTCTTTTTATTCAAACCCTAAATGTTAAGCTAAACAAAATGGATGTGTTCCTTAAAGGTCCATTTTGGACATATACAAGCACCCCATTCTGCACAATAAAAACCCTGTTTTTTCCTTTTAATTCAACCCATCCTTTAATTAGTCATCTTTGAAGTGCTGTTACCCTATTGCTTTCTTAGCTGGCAGCAGGACTCAGCACTTACAGAAGGGTGATCTACAGTTTGGACACCCCAAAGAACGAGATAATGAGGTGAGCTATTAAGCTTTGACTTTGATGAGCAATTTGAGTGCACGTCCCACAAGCAAGATGCAGTGAGGCAACACTGTACTGTCTCGGCTATTTCTGCTTCCACTTTTCCTTTCAAGGGAAAGGCCAACACAGCCTGCTTTTCAGAGAGGCTGAGCATCTGCAGTTTAGCTAGAATTGTGGACAGCTAAATTCTCATTGAACGGAATGGAAGTTTTATACCATTTGTTCCAGGGCAGTTGTGAGTTACTCCCACACCCCTTTTTATAAGAGCTCTGGCCGCCTCTTGTGCAGCTGGCTAGTTAATGGCAAGCAGGAGGGCAGAGCAAAAGCTCCTCCACTCATTCCCTCCTGTCCCACTTGTCCCTCACATAGTTCTTACTCTCCCCATCACATCCATTGTCAGAATCTGAGCAAGGCTGTAAGTGGATCCTGACTCCCTCTTCCCCTGCTATGTCCTTTGTGCATTGTGTACGTGGGAGCAATCTTTTTATCGTAGTTGTCATTTTGTAATGATTCAAACTATTTGGCCCTTATCCCTCACTTGGGAGGATCTTTAATATGGGGAGGCAGGAAATAGGAACAAAGAGAACCATGTGTTTTTGTAAACTTAATGGCGGCATCTTCCGCGGTTCTTGTTTAAAAGATGAGCGTAAAGATATGGCAATGTGCTGAATGCTCCACATAGCAAAGACAAGAGAGGCCTAGAAAAACAATCCACAAGTGTCTGAAGAATGTAAACAGCAAGAGAAAAGAGGAATTGCTTAGGATTGTCCAATGAGCTGAAACTTGGATTTCAAAAACAATTGAATGGGGGGGGGAGGGGGGCACTAATCAAAGCAACTTTTAGACTGAATGTCAGGGGAAAGAAACCCAACAGTGAACTAAGTTATCACATGTAGCCTCACATATGGGTAGAGCTTTCTATTGGTAGGTCTTTTCCTTTCTCTGTGGAAGAGGAGGCTGGACACCGTCAAGGCTGCATTCACTCTTTGCCTAATCCGAAGCCCTTCAGGCTGGGGGAAGGGGACAGTCAGAGGAGGGAAGATAAATTCAGGGATGGGGCATTACGCAAATTGTCCCCAACATTTTTGCTTCTAGGGAATTGCTTTTATCCAGGTACCTTGGGGATCATGTGTGTTACTGTAGTAGCAGGTGAGCGGGAAAGAAATGATCTAGCAACATGATTCCACAGATGCTCCCCTGTGAAGGAGCTCAGCAGGGGGGAGCTGAGGGCACAGAAATCTCCGTGTCCACTAGTGTAAAGCTACTGGAGGTGGTGGTGAAAGAGAAGGCATGACCTGAAGTCTGTGAGATCAAAGGAGTTGGGGAACAGTCTTCTAGTGGACGTGGTAGAAACCCTGTTAGATGTGTTAGGTAATGTCAGACTGAACCCAACTCTTCAGCTTTGAGAGTGATCCCGCCTTAGTAGTGTGACGAACACTAAGCCCGGTACAAACTAACTGTCAGGGCGATTAACCACTGAATAAGTTGCCTAGGCAGGTTGTGGAGTCTCCGTCATTGGAGGTTTTTAAGAGCAGGTGAGACAAACACTTGTCGGTGATGGTTTAAGAGGTACTTCGTCCTGCCATGAGTGCAGGAGACAGGACTCGATGACTTCTCATAGTCCCTTCCAAGCAAGGCTGTCCTTGCGGGGAGGCGAGCAGGGCCACCACCCGGGCCCCGTGGTTCGACGGACCCCGTACCACCGCCTCGCTGCCCATTCAGCCTCAAGGGGGGGCCACAGGCCAGAGGCTGCCCTCCCCGACCTGCCCCCGGCTGGCTGGTCCTAACCAGGGATCAGGACAGGGCAGCCCGCCCCCAGATCTTGCAGAGCCTCAGCCACACACCGGCCTGCCCCACCCACTATGATGGACCAGCCAACCAGGAGCGAGGCAGGCACTGAACGCTGTGGAGGAGCAGCACAGGGAGCAGCCACCCCCTCCCCCCGCAGCATTGAATAGGGCCCCTCAAGTGCTGGGGGCCCATGGCCACCCTGCCACAATTCAGGCCTGCTGGGGAGGGGCGAGGGCCCCCACAGGCCTATTGACCCTGTGGCCCACCCCTCCAGGAACGGCCCTGCTTCCAGTTCTATGAAACCCCCATTGTCTCTCCCCTCCTCTCCAACCCAGAGCGTGTCACGCGGCCCCACTGACAATATCTGCTGGAAAGCAGGTGGATCTGGCCAGCAAGGGACTTTTCTTTCATAGGGGAACCCTTAGGTGGCATGTGCCACACTCTACACCCTGCTCCCTTCCGACCCCCCTGCACATGCAGCCTCTGGCACTAGCAGAGCGTCAGTTTTGTGGGGCGAGAGAGGAAGTGTTGCTGACCCTGAGCTGCCATTGCAGCAGAGGCAAGTTACAGTAGCTTTGCAGCCCAGGCTGCAGGGTCATCACTATTAAAGAAAAAGATTTGGGGCACAGCAGGCTCCATCCCCAGCAGGATGGTGGGGGAATAGGGCATGTGGGACGGTCCCCCGCAGCAGTGCTGCCCGAGCGGTGTGAGGTGGCCTCGGTCTGGCTTGAGGCCAAGAGCTAGGACCAGACCAGCCTGGGGGTGGGCGGACTGGCTCCATAGCGCAGCACAGGCCAGCGATGCTCTGGGTTGAAGGGGTCTCTCTTAGCTTGGGCCTTGGGCTGCAGCCCCTAAAGCACCCGCCAGATGGATTAAGACAGGGGCCACCCCACCAAAATAAATCCAGCCCTGAGGACTGCCAAGGAGAGAGCGACGCTGGCACAGCGGCAGTGTGGGGGACAGGGCACGCTGCTCCTCTAGGCTTGGAGAACTCTTTAATAGATTCAAGGCATGGGCCAGTGCCCAGCAACGCCACCACCAGGCTGTACAAACAAATGCACACATACGGCAAACTGTGGGCACAACATTTGGAAAGGCAAACTTGGCAAAGGCCACTTTTTAAATTGTATCATTTCTAGAAGGTAATACCCCTCCCATAAGACACCCAATAAATCAGCCACATAGGATGACACCTCAAGCAATCAACTCGAGGTAAGTGCTGATTTAATGCTGTCAAGAAGATCAGACAAAACGAAAACCCATCCCAGGATGGGTTTTGTTCAATCCCGTTTTGCCCCGACTGACAACTGAGTGAACAAATTTCAGAGTGACCTAAACAAATTGGAGGATTGGGCCAAAAGAAATCTGATGAGATTCAACAAGGACAAGTGCAGAGTCCTGCAATTAGGATGGAAGAATCCCAGCCATTGCTACCAACTGGGGGCCAACTGGACAGGCCAACCGTTCTACAGAAAATGACCCAGGACAAGAAGTGTATACGGGTCAATGGTTTGCCCTGTTGTCCCGAAGATTAGAGGCATATTGGGCTGCATTAGCAGGAGCATTGCCAGAAGATCAAGAGAAGTGATTATTCCCCTCTGTTCAAACTGGTGAGGCCACATTTGGAGTATTGTGTCCAGTTTTGGGCTCCCCAACTACAGGAAACAGGTGGACAAATTGGAAAGGGGCCAGCGGAGGGCAAAGAAAATGATCAGGTAGCTGGAGCACATGACTTACGAGAAGAGGCTGAGGGAACTAAGCTTGTTTAGTCTGAGGAAGAGAAGAGTGAGGGGGATTTGATAGTGGCCTTCAACAAGAGAAGAGTGAGGCTGGGTTCCAGGGAGGCTAGGCTGTTCTCAGTGGTAGCAATGGCCTCGAGTTGCAGTGGGGGAGGTCGAGGTTGGATATTAGGAAAGCTTTTTCACTAGGAGGGTGGTGAAGAACTGGAATGGGTTACCCAGGGAGGTGCTGTAATCTCCAATCCTACAGGTTTTTTAAGGCCCAGCTTGACAAAGTCCTGACCGCGATGATTTAGTTGGGGTTGGTCCTGCTTCAAGCAGGGGTTTGGACTAGAGCAGGGGTCGGCAACCCTGGCACGCACGCCTATCTCCAGCGGCATGCGGCGCTGCGGCTGCTCTCCCCACTGGCCCCGCCCCCCAGTGTGGCCTTGGGCCAGAAGAGCCATGCGCACACCATGGCTCCTATGCCCTGCGGACCACACCCCCCAGCTGGGCGGCGGAGCCAGCAGGGAAAGGGTGCCGCTGCTTTATTGGCACCTGCTGAGGGGGCGGGGCTGGCACGAGGGCCAGCAAAGGTTGCTAAATCCCTGGACTAGAGAATCTCCAGGGTCCCTTCCAACCCTAATATTCTATGAACCATTTGTAGCAAATAATCTATTTGCATAGTTTTGCCTTCTTTTCTGTTTGCTGAATAGCTAAAAAGGATCAACATTTTCTCAAATGTATTTCTGACTGAAAACTCAGTAAAATTGCACACACAAAGACTTGGAACTTGAAATCTGAGCTGTGTGGCTTAGGCCTTATCAACACTAAAAAGATTTCCCACTAAAGCTATAGCGTTGAATTCTCCTACTCCAAATGCTTTTTGAGTATATAGCTTATGCCACCTTTTTGCCAGTACAACTACTTCTGCCCTAGGTCTTTGCCTGACAGAGAGTATGTCAGGCAAAAATCACATCCCTAATTAGCACAGAGAAGACAAGTGTTAGCCAGGCCTTAACTGTCACTCGCCTCCTAAGTCACAAGGTACTTTCTTTTTTCAGATCAGCCAAACATCATTAATCATCACTATTTTGTTGCAAAAGCTCCATGCAAGAAAATATGGAATTAGCCATTTTATAAGTATTATGTGAGCTTAAAATTTGCCTTCTTTGAGCCCTCATACTAATCAAATTTCACTGCAGAAATGTTCATGGAAAATTAACACAAAGAGGGTATGAAACAGGTGAAGTAAATTCATTTAAATGTCTAAAAATATTCACAGACACTTTTTTTTGTGATAATCTCCCAGTTCTATAAAACTTCAAGCTGTTCTTAAGTATAAATATTGAAATTTAGATAAAGTTTGTATCAGGACGGATGCAGTGCCCTTTGAAATCAATGGAAAGATTCCCACTGACTTCAGTAGATGAAACAGACCCATAATCTCCCACACCAATCTTTATTGGTGAATTGTTTCAAGTTTTCCTGTGTCTCTATGGTCAGAATTTAATTCATCTAAATACAGGAAGAAAGGCTCTGTTCTCACATGATGTCTGAATTGATTGGAATCAGTATGAAATCTCACAATGTAGATTTCACAGAATTTCCAGCCCAGCTGAACATTATTTATAAAGTTTGGATCAAGTTCAGGCAAGCAGGCCAAGTTTGGTGTATTAAAACAAAACCCTTGGAAATTTGCCTATCACTATTAAATACTAGCTGTGTTTCTAAAACAACAAGTAACCCCATATTCAGAATTATGTTTTCTGTTTAAAACAATTTTCTTCTGTGCTTGCCTCATATCCTCCTCACCTCATTTTTATATTCTTCCCTCTACATAACTTGCATACACACAGAGTTGCTTGGTTCAAGTCATCTTTTTATTCAGCAGAGGATCAAGTACCTGAAGATCTTTTTAAGTATCTGGCTCTAATAATGTTTTCCAACTCATTTCCTGCTTACTACTGAGAATTACCTTCTGGTGCACGATAACAATTCGGACAGCAGGCGACCCATCCAAATTTTTGTAGGTAATTAGCAGATTGGATATGCAGCAGAAGTGGGTCAGACTGCACTTGTTATTCACAGATGGTTCAATATAATGGATTTCAGAGCTTGCACAGCATACCATTTTTTAGAGAGACAGT
The DNA here is from genome assembly GCA_007922175.1 of Pelusios castaneus. Taxonomy (NCBI): domain Eukaryota; kingdom Metazoa; phylum Chordata; order Testudines; family Pelomedusidae; genus Pelusios; species Pelusios castaneus. The sequence goes on from ML685755.1 coordinate 51,148,680, forward strand.
AACAGTAAAGTAATAAGAGAACCCAGAAAAATAATTTCAAAGGGTTATGGAAAGTGACAGTGTATATATCCTACAGGTAAATGTAACACACCAATGTGTGTCATGTATGAAGTAAAACCACACTTCATAAGTCAGCCAAACTCTGTTGGTATACATGAATAATAAATACACATGAAGTATGAATCAGATTTTGAGCTCATTTATACCAACGTAAATCCAACACTACTAAGTTCAATTAAATGACTATACACTTGCGCTGGTTTATAGGAGATTAGAATCCAACCGATACTTTCTGTATGGCTTTTACATAAATAAATATATATACACATGCCAAAGTAAATCTACACAGAACAACTATGTCTGCACAATGCACATGATGAGCTGCAGAGCCATGTAATAAGTAAGATATTCAAACCCTCTTAGGCAATGTGGTGAGCCAATCCCCATTCATTTGGATAGGAACTAGACACAAGCATTTCAGGGCTACCCTTATTACGTAGATTTGACCACTTCAGTTGCTCTCTGTTCATCAGTCATTTTTTCCTAGGACTTATTTTAACACTACCCTGCCCTTCGGCTAAGATATAGCAAATGTTGGAGCCTTGAGGTCAGCTTCCTGCTGAGAAGAAATCAGTGATGTGTAGTCTAGGTGTAGGCTTAGTGCAACTTCTTTTAATTACTTCAGTCCTGAATAAAAGACAGTTACCGACAGTACACAGGCAATCCCATCGTTCAGGATTCCTAACCAAGACATCATTGCCAAGCTCCCAGGGAGCAACTGTGCCCCAGAATTGGCCCAAGTTAGTGAGGTCAAGGCACAGTGCAAACTGCCTTGCTGCTTGCCACAGAGCCTCCAAAGAAAACACATCACCAATGAATACCACAGTATTTTCTGCCAAGACCGCTGTTCATCCTTCGAGTTCTAAGATGACCATGACATCACTGATCGATGGGGTTTCTGTGAACACGAGTGGCTGATCAGGCCAATTTGAGCTTTGAACAGTCTGTGGCGCACTGAACATGAGATGTCACTAAGATTAACAGTGGACACATTGCTGTTCTAAGATTTACACTGCTAACACTCCTGCTCTGCCTCAGACATTCTCCTCTTCTCGGACCGTGGTTCCAGTATAGAAGAGATTTCGCTAGTTAGAATGATCCTGAGCAAGATTGTCCCAAAACGCTGCGTCATATAAATGCCTCATGGATAAACTTGAGAGAATCTTTGAAACATTTCTTTTCACCTCCCTGAGAGCACTTTCCCAACTTTAGCTCACCATAAAAGATTTTCTTTGGCAGTCGCTCTTCTGACATTCTGTGACATAGTCTGCCCATCTCATCTGTGAGTTCATCAACAGAGTACAGATGCTTGGAATACCTGCCCGTACGAAAATCTCAGTGTCTGGAACTCTGTCTTGCCTTCTTATGCTCATCTGTTTCGTCAGACAGCCCATGTGAAAGTGATTCAGCTTTCCTAACAAAACTAAAGGTGTACAAAGCTACCATGTTGCCAATTTTGATATATACGTGTGAAACCTGGATGGTGTAGAGATGCCATGTCATGAAGCTGAATCTACCAAGACTAAAAACTTGCTTGCACACAAGAAAAAATATTAACACTACGTAACAATCCCACATGACGCCTCCCATAACGATTACAAAACCCTGAGCAACTCCACGAAACAGCTGTTATTTTTAAATTAACCGTCCAGATAACTGTTTCTTCCTTCTCCCTCTAAAATGTAGAATTTTCACTAAAAAAATTATCCCAACCCAGAGCCCAGGAAGGACAACATTCAGTCCTGGGTCAGCAACAGCTTCTTTTTAAGTCTTTGAAAATCAGCCAATGAGTTTTATGTCACGGGAGACAGGAAAATGTCTTCTCTTCTCCTCCCCTCCCCCCCTTCGAATGGAACATAGCACTCACTCCAAATCCACTAGAGCCTGTGATATCAGGCTTCAAATGTGTGATTTTAGGTGTGTGCTCAAATAGCATCTAGCACAATGGGAACAAGCTGGCTATGCTGCAACACCCACACTGCTATTTTTAGCACCCAAGCTCAAGCACAGCTAGTGCACATCCGTCCCCCCAGGCTAGGAGTCCCTCTCCCAGCTGCAGCGCAGAGAGACCCTACAAAGCTAACCAATTTACAGCCGGTAAGCAGTTTGTCGTGGGTACATCTACACAGCAAAAAGCCCTCCGTAGCAAGGTCAGCTGACAGGCTCAAGGGATGTGTTGTGGGAGTAACAATAGTAATGTAGACTCCAGTGAATGCGTGGGTTGTGAGACTCTCCCCACATAGAGTGTCCCAGAGCCCAGGTTCCAGTCAAAGAGCTCCAGCCAGCCTCTGAAGCCCAAGAAAGTAGACCAAGACTCTGAGACTCACTGCTACAGGTGGTTTGTTTGGGTGGAGAGGGGGAAGGGGATGTTGGCCGTGTACATGTACCCCGTGACTCTCCATGAGCGAGAAACCAGAGCGCTGTCTTTTCAACTGGAATGAAGTCAGTGGAGTTACAAATGAGACGACTCTTTCCCATTGTATTTGTTGTAGCAACCTCAGCGGCAATAATCCTACTGTCCTTCTGTTGGCATTGAACATCTGACATTATAAAATAACCACTGCAATGCAAATGACTCATATTCCCACATTAGAAAGACTCCCAAGAAATGCCAGAATGCTGCCTGCCCACATGGAGTCGTCTAATGGTCACTGACCATCCTCCTCTGTTTGTATTGCCTTGAAGCTTAGTTTGTTTTGAAAACTGTGTCAGTGACAGAGGCCACAGAAGGTAATTAGAGATGGTTAGTTTGCCTCCTTTATTAGCAGCAGCAAATTCCTGTAACGAAACAGCGTAAAGAGACTTCAAGAAAAAGATGAAACTGGCCAAATTAAAAATGATTACAAATGGACTCTGCCATTTCCTATGTCCTTCCCTCCCCACCCCCCCACCCCCCCACTTTGAGGCCCCTACAATAAAGCCTGACACAACACTTTTACATTTGAAATCAGGGGAATAAACACCACAAAGAAACAAAAATGGAGAGAAATTATACAAATAATAATGGAATAGCTGTGCTTGTCATCTGTAGAGCTCAAAGAAGAAGGTCCCTATCATTATTTCCAATTTGCAGATTAGGAAACTGAGGCACAGAGAAATAAAGTGATTTGGCCACTGGGCCTACTGCTTGGCCTTGGATGAGCTGGGATTAGAACCTATCTCTCCTTCCTCTAGAGTCTACTGCTTCCCATCAAGTATGTTATTAATATAACTTCCATTACCTTGAGAATAGGATGACCGGGAGGACTGGTAATGGGTGGAACTGGCCAAATATAGAAAATACAGAGTCCATGAACATGTATTACAAGACTAAACAGCTATATGGTTCATATCATCTTTATTTGCTATTCACAACATTCACACAAAGGGTCCTACAGATGTGTGTGCAGCTGTTCTTGGACAAACACCCATGCTTGCATGCAGAAAAGGGTACCTCGATATGAAAAGGTGTGTTCATCGAGTGTTCATCCATAGGGGAAGTTGTGCCTTTTAGCACAGCCCTAAGTACAGGGGTGGGGGGCATGTATAAACTGCACAAGCCTGCACATTGACACAGGAGGCACTGTGTGTCATAGACACCCCTTTGATTCAGAATTCCCTCCTTGCATCCTGGGCACTCAAGGGAAATGGACTGTTGGCCTATACCCACAAATCAATGCTCCATTTATTCTCCATCTTTCCCTGCCCAGCTATTTTCAGGTGGAAGGGTGTGGAATCAAGCTTAAAGCACCTGGTTGGATCCTACACACCCAGACCCAAGATCTGGGTAGCAGAGGGGCATAAAAGGAGTCCTTATGCTCTTTTTCTCCATTGTTCCAGGTGTGTACAGTAAGTCAGTCTATTTTTTTTCTACTCTCCTGTTTAAAATGTTTTGGCTGTGGGGTGAGGGAACAGAAACAGTATCACGTGCCTTAAGTGACCAATCCCGCATCAAGAGTAGTGACTAGTCAAAGAGGAAGGTTTTTGTAGAACCCAGAGGGTGAACATCACAAGTCCAAACTAATATTTACAGCTAGAGGCAATGAATTCAGAGTCTAGTTTTCAAACAACTCATGCACAGAAAATTTGACTTGATTTGTCACATAATTTATGTGCCACAAAGAATGTTATCAGCTCTACAATGGCCATATAGAGCATTTGATTTCTAGGTCACTTGTTCAAAACCTGACTAGGTCTCCAATGACTGAAAGCCCATTACCATCTGACAGCTGTTTTGATGCTGGTATTATTAGCAAAGAGAAGAGCTGATTGAAGGTTAAGTTACACAAGTGAATCTTCATTAAACCCTGGGTACTGCCCTTTCCAAGTCACTGAGCTGTTTCTAGCCTCACTCCACCCATTCCTTGTTTCCCTCATGTCTCCTTAACAGTCCCTCCCGAGACCATGTGACCTTTGACTGAAGCACCACTGATCATGGCACAGCACCCTTGATAGTTTACTAATTGAACTCTCTGCAGTGGAACAAAGATTTGTTGATTATGAAAACTGTGTGTCTGAGGGCCTTCCGGGAGTCAATATTCCCAAATCTACACATATGACCCTTTAAATCCTCTGAATTCAGGGTTATGATATAACCATCCAATACGTCTGCTTTAGTGTCTTTATTATGTTAAAATAGGAATGCTGCTCATAAAGCTACCCTCCCTTCTCCCCAAATATCTGTTAAAAAGCAAAGGTTAAAACATGCAATTGAAAAGTATGCCTTCCAGATTATCAGTTTCAATTTCAAGACAATAAGACTGGGACGTGGAGGAGCACAAAGACAGAGAGAAACATTTAAAAATCTATAAACCAGTGATTTAACAAACCACTAACTAAAAAGGAGGCATCTGATTATATAAAATTGCCAAGCAGATGCCAAGAATGCTATTATAGCTTCCAATCATTTACTGCCTACATTTAATTCCAAAAGCTATTCTTCCTTTTTTATGTTTTTAGCATCTCCAAGGTCTAGCCAACATGGAGATGGGGTGAAGGTGAATGAGCCGGGAGGTGAAGGGGCACAGAGGGGAGAAATCATCTTTTTTTCCCCAATACTCTTAATTTTTACAGCCCATGAGACAGGGTATTTTAACATCCAAAAGAACCACTAACTGGACCAGTCAAGGTTGGTTCAAGAGGACAAGCACTGCTCAGCTAAACCAACATATGCAATGAAGTATACAAATAAAGTGACCTTCAGAAGACACTCAAGTGCTCAACTATTCAAAATAGTAATAATGATCAAATTTAATCTGACTGTCTTGTGTCTATATACAAGTTTTTGTCTTGAATGAGACCAAAGTGTTTTGCAAAATATGACTGGGATTTTGTAAAGAACCCTCTTTGATTTGTGCTCCTAGAATTAAAGAATTCACATGTAACACAACAGAAACTGGAACAGAACTGGAAATTTGAATGGACAGTGTTACACAATCGGATTGGGTTTGATTCTCAAGTGCCGTGCATAGAAGTCTTTGTAAGGATCATTTAGAGTCTTGTAGAATGGCAGAGACAACGCATTATTTCAATTAATATTACTGGTGCAATCCAACCCATTATATATACTATGCATCAATGCACTGAAATAAGAAGAAATTAAACCAACACATAATTTATATATACCATTACTCAAACAGATTGCTCTCTGAGGGGTGCCAGTAGCCTGACACCTTCAACTCAAATTGCAGCTAAGTTGTTTATTAATTTTCATGGGATTAGGGCTTGGGAATTCAGGTTGGTTTTGGTTTTCGAAGCCGTTGGAAACTGACTTGGGGTATTCTTCATTAACCTCCTCTACTATTGCACACGGCTGCCAGTCTGCCCCCTTAAGCAGCTGCTATGTTCCATCAGCTATACGCCATTTGGGGGCATGGCCTGTAGACCTCATGGAGGGCTATTAATTCTGCCCCCCACATAAATCTGCAACTGAACAATATTAGCTCCATTGTATCCGATGCTCCCTGGCAGCAAATCTGCCCCTAGTACATACACCGAAGTACAGTCCCTTCCTTGAATCTGTTAGGATAAAATATCCATGCCAGCACACAGGCCTCAGAAATACAGAGGCTGACCATTCTCCCCTGAACCCACGTCTCTTGTCATGTACCCTTCCCCGCCTAATGTCACGTAACCAGCCGACCCCCCCCTTACCTTATATGGAAGTTTGTTTTCCCCTATCTGTCGAGGCTACCCGTCTCAGCACCCAGACCCTTTTACCGTATATAAAGTTGTTTTCCCCAAAGGAAACAAAGAACTGTTAGAAACGAGTTTAAAGCAGTAAACGAGCAGTATGTGTATATAAGCAATTGCCATGTTACTTCCATTTTGAAGCTGATACTATTTTGTCCAGTGTTCCCAGTACTGGTACTGTAAATAAACCTCTTCAGTGTTGTCTGTATTGCCTGATCCTTTTGGAGGGACCTTTCCAGCTTTACACTTCCGTCTGGAAATATTTACCTCCACCCATATACAAAATGGTATGTGAAATGATACAGCTCTCATGAAATTAATGGTCATCTTTTGGCTTGTGTTTTCCCCTGAAGAAAGTAAGTGCTTAGATCCTTCATGGAACCCTTCTCTACTCAGCAGTCATGGTCCAAACTTTAGAGCAGGTGAATTGGATGTCTACCTCCTTCAGCCTTTGGTGAAAATCCAAGCCAAAATGTGCCCGCACCTGAATTACACACACCACAGTGTATGTGCACACAGCTACCAAGAGAACTTGCAAAAGGGCATGCACAGGTGCATACTTATTTGGGGGGAAAACAGCTCGTTTGTCCTATTAGAATCACAGGACACGGGCATACATGCTTCATATATTTAATCTCCTGTCGGATAGATTAGCAAGAAACAGAAGTAAGTGTGTGATATTTTCAATTTACTTCTGGCTCACCACACATCGGGATGTATTTGTCACATCCCTTTACACCAGGCTTACAAATTATGCTCATGTAACTCATATAAGCAGCTGGGATGTGCCAATTGGTATATTTAAAAAAACCCACATTTGTAAAGCTACTTTTAAGGTTTAAAATTAAAAGCCTTAGTATATGCAAAAGACATGAAGAGAATAGTGGAAAAGAAACAGCAGCTTCCTTTTAATTCCTATTATACAAGACCAATGGGACATGCCATTAAATTAAAGGGCAATAAATTTAGAGCCACTAAAAGGAAATTCTGCCCGACACAGTATGTAGAATCAACCAGTTGAATTATCTTATACTAGGACAAGAATTATTTAAAGAGAGGGGGAATACAAATTGCTATTTCCATTTGCAACTCACAGATGAGCAGGAGAAATCTGCAGCCATCACAAAGTGGCTCTGTGGAGTATGCAAAAGTATTCTACTTTATATAGATTGGCTTCCACTGCCCTGTGAGTAAATTTGCAGATTATAAGAATCAGAAATCCGTTGGGCACACCAGCTCTCTGCCATCACTGCTGCTGTATGAGATACTACTCCAGGTGCACAATTGTGAATTTGCTTTCTTATTCAAATACTGGTTCTTTCAGTTCTTCTCCTGAGGCCTGCAGCTGATCTTTCGTCTATCTGATGTGAATTCCACTGTATATATATCTCATGTTCCTCTTGCTTAGTGCAAACCCCCGACCCAAGCAAAAAAAAGCTGGCACTTGATTTACTGCTGTTCTCACTTGTTGGCATGGGTATTGTGTGAGTAATACAGGTCACCCAGCTCAGTAGCAAAATTTTATGAAGCCCCATGGGTTAACTTGAGGAAAGAAATATTGGATATGTAGATGGCAGGTAGCAGCATTATATTTCATAGCTTTACAGATTTCAAGGCAAGAAGAGATCATTAAACCATGTAGCCTGACCTGCTATGTAACAGGTTTTTCACTCAGTTACCCCTATATTGAGCTCAATAACTTTTTTTTAAGCTAATTCATACCTTCCAGAAGGGCACCTAGTTCTGGATTTGAGAACATCAAAAAATGAGCTCGTCTGTACTTAGTGGTCCTAAGTCAGAGAACTAGGAGCAATGGTCTTAAGTTGCAAGCAGGGAGGTCGAGGTTGGATATTAGGAAAATCTTTTTTACTAGGAGGGTGGTGAGGCACTGGAATGGGTTACCTAGGAAGGTGATTTTTCAGGTACGACTTATAGACTTTTAAGGTACAGCCTGACAAAGCCCTGTCTGGGATAATTTAGTTAGGGTTGGCTCTGCTTTGAGCAGGGCCTCCCGAGGTCCCTTCCAATCCTAATCATCTATGATTCTATGGAGGCTCCACCACTTCTCTCTTCACAGTTTGTTCCAGTAGTTCGTCATTTCTCTCTCACACACTCATTCACTCAGAAAAATGGCATGTATACCACTGCCACTCAAAATTTACCAAGCCCCCTATTTCTAGCAAAATTGGGGGCATGTCAAAAAGAATCAAGGCATCAACCGACATGGAAAAGTGAAATTTCAAGGTTTCAAAACAGAAATGAGGACCAGATTATAGTGAAATTCCACAAATAAATTGTCTCCAATGTTGTGCAGTTCTAGCTGTATGGTTCATTGGCATCAAAATAGCAGGTGTTTTCTGAAGCCCCACTTTGTTACACTCCAAAACAGCTGTCTTGTAAATGCTTACGTCAAGTAAATGTTTTTTTAAAACTCCTCCTGACGCTGATTTCTTTAAGAATAGCTAGTGGGGTGCCCTGTAATTAAAATTGCTGGGTATTACCTTTCACACATGGGATAATAGCCAACAGGCAAAGCCAGCACAATAAGAGTGCCTTAGAAGGAAAGACAATCTTTAATATGAATGGAGATTGGCTGCACAAAGCTTGCTTTCCCCATCTAATGATGCTTCACACATGGAGATAGGTGCAAATGAATCCATTAACATACAGTTAGAGAGCAAATCAATTCATCTCCTTAGTTTAAGATCGCAGTGAGAGGCTTTTATCTCAGAGTAGCAGGGATGCTGTAGTGCTCCTAAGTACACCACTTCTCTGTCTCCGAGTTTCTGAATGGAACTGTATATTGCTAATTACATAACAGAGTTACTAGTCATGATTTTCATATAATGCTGAGAATGCTACACGTTTCACTCGGGAGTTCTCTCTCGCTTCCTTGATGCCCAGCCAAAACATGCCTTAGTCGGAACAATGGCAAGAATGGAGATTTAACTAAAAATCCAACTGAATATAGCTCGGGATCCATCCTACGAGGTGCCATGCACTGAGGCTCTGATTCAGCAGATCTCTTAGGCACATGCTTAATTTTAATATAACCCAGCTCTTAGAGAGCACTTTTCATCCCTAGATTGCAAATCACTTCACAATCTTAAGGTAATTAGCCTCACCCCACTCCTGCCAGGTTGCCCCTCTTATACAGATGGGAAAATGGAAGGACAGAGAGACTTGTCCAAAGTCACCCAGGAAGGCTCTGATGAAGCAGGAAATTGAACCTAGATCACCCAAGGCCAAGGTTAGTGATCTAACCACTGGACCATTCTTCCTCTCAAGAATATAAGTAGTCCAGCCGCTCAGCTTGAGCTGTATTCAGGCACAAGTACACAGTCATTTTCCCGCTCCAGCCTTTTGACACAAACTCTGGCAACACTGATGTGCAACAAACAAACAAATAAAATAGTTAGCATCTGTGGGCCAGATCCTTATCTGATTTATAGCAGAGTAAACTTGGTGTCATTTCACTCATGTGGAGGTACTCTGGATGTACATCAGTAAAGTCAGCTCAGAATCTCACCTTGTCATTGTATAATCCCTCTTGGCTTTCAAAGGAAAAATCAAGCGCAACAATGTGATTTTTAAAAATGCAGGAAGTGGAGGGGATGGAGTTCATTACTGCCAGGAGAAGGCAAACTCAGCATCTGTGATTATGGGGAAACAACTACACATGTCTGCTTGAACCTTGCTCTTTGCTTATTTCGAATGAGCAGAGGCCCAAGTTAAAACCCGCTATTAACCCAGAGGGATTGATGCTGTAAAATATAACCTTGATAATCTGTTTGTGGCTAAGTATACAGGCTAAAAAGCTTTTCTTTGTCAATCATCTAGCTTCTTTGTGTCTAAAGTAGATTCTGCCCATGTAAAAAAATACATAGATTCCTCACAGATTTTTTTTAAAACAATTATACTTTACATCAATCATTTTTATGAATAGAATTATACATACTATAGACACGCACAATCATACAAACACAATTCTTATGTTAATTCTACTTCCAGATACTCAGAGTTAAAATTCTAGCACACAGAGCCGTGGGATTCAAGCTGAAAAGCGGCTTCAGAAACGGTGTTTGTGGGGCAGGCGAGGAAGGGGAATCAAACTTGCTCTGGCAGCAGTGGACTCCAGGAACACCAGTGACTTTCCATGTTTATAAAGCTGCTCATTTTATCATTCAGATTTCGTTACTGGCCTTCTTTATGTCTGCGATATGTTACTGGGGCAGTGCTGGTATCATGACCCGCACACACTGAAGAATTTCACAAGCAGGCCCATGAAATGTTTGCGAGCAGACTGCTGATAGGTCTCATATTTATTCGACATCATCTGCAAAATGGTCTTTCCCTGCCATATGGTAAATATGCCCCTTCCTCAATGGCCGCACAGACCCCTTGTTTAGCAAGACAGGTTCAGCTGGGCTGGCATGTGATACAGAGCACCCAGATGGGGGTCAGATTACCCATCATGTCAAAGCACAGGAGAAATGGGGGCAAGACACAGACGGATCAGAGGGGCCTCATGAGGGAAGACGCCGCAGATGCTGTAGAAGGGCTGCACAATATCCCATGAAGGCTATTTCATCCACTGAGCTGACATACCCTACAATGCAGCTCCCTGATTTGAGATCAAGGGTTTCTCTGTTCCCAACCCCTTCAATATCCACCCAGTGCTCACATCAGTAAGTCAGGCTGAGCACTGAGCTCAGAATTTGACCCTATTGGACTATCTTCCAAACAGTCTGTTCTGGATATTTAAAATGCACTTTGTTCAGTTAACTAAATCAGGGGCTAGTCAGCTGACTGCATACCTTTGGGTTTGATCCCAAGTCCAGTGAAATCAGTGGCCGTCTGTCCTTTGATTTCAGTGGGCTTTGGATCACACTCCCAGGTGACCAAGCCACACATCAGGCATCCTCAGTGTCCCCTGTTCTGCTCAGATACACAGTTAGAATTCACTCACTCAGGTATGAAAACCAAAGTTCAGTGCTGTTACTGTTCACTGGAAAGTAAACAGGAAAGGGCTGCGAACACAGAAGAATCAAATTCAAGTTTGACTGGAATATTTGTGGACATCTTGACCCTCCTACGCTATTTCACCTCTAGGTTGTGAGGTATATAAGAAGAATTTGAGAGAAGTTTTCTACTATTTAATTTTTATATACGGAGATTCCACATGCATGTTCCTGTGAACAAAAGCAGGATTGCTGGAGTATGCGCAAATCTCCATGAAGAATGGCCAAATACACAAAGCCAGAGATTCCAAGTACACAGAGCTTCCTAGATTTCCCTGCTTTTCTCCACCAGCCCCCACTCTTCTGTTCATTCGAACCTCACTGTAAGCTCAGCTAACTAAACACCCAGGTTCACTGAGTGTTCACATCCTTCAGGGACCCTTACGGCAAAATGTGCATGGAACTCCTGATGGCATCATCAGCTAAGATGCACAGCCCTCAGACCAAGGAATACCAGCCAATTCTGTAAGAAGATGAACTAGCAGACCAGAACACAAAATCCCCCACACAAAATGTGCATGGAACTCCTGATGGCATCGTCAGCTAAGATGCACAGCCCTCAGACCAAGAAATACCAGCCAATTCTGTAAGAAGATGAAATAAAAGACCAGAACACAAAATCCCCCACACAATCTCCTATTCAGAACTCTGAGCAGGGTTTCAGCTGAGACTGTAAGCAGAGATTCCAGTATCAACCTGAGCTGTATGCATGCAAAGACACAAAGGCACTGCAGACTAACGGAGATCTCGGTAACAGCGAACACACAGCAAGTTGGATGGCCTTGTACAGGCATTTACAGCTGTATCACACAACTTCACTGTTACCAGTGGCACCGTTTTCATTTGCATTCTTCACAAGACCAAAGAAATTTTGTTTGTTAGTTTTAAAAAAGAAGGTTTCTAAAGTTGCACCTACAATTGCTTCTACAACGAACATACTTTTTAAAAGATGCTGTTGTTTCATCTTCCCACGGCTATTTCTCTTTCTCTAGAAGGGAATTTTTGCACGTACGTATGCACAGAGCACAGCTACAAGCACCTAGAGCAGAGGTCGGCAACCTTTCCCGGCCCCTGTGCCAGCCCTGCCCACTACACCCTGAGCTGGTGCCAGGGGCGGGGCCAAAAAGGGACAGGGCCAGGCCTCAGGTTCCCGGCTGGTCCAGCAGGGGCCAGGAGCCCCACACCACAGCTTTTCCCTGCTGGCCGTGCTCCTGGAGCCAGGGCATGCGGCTGTTGTGGCCCCAGGCCACGCTGGGGAGCAGGGCCAGCGGGGGAGCCTGAGCAGCACCGGGTGCTGCTCAGGCTTGGCTCACGTGCCACGTTTAGCACTCGTGCCGGGAGTTGCCAACTCCTGACCTAGATAGAAGAATGAAAAGTGGTGTTGATAGTTACTGAACAGACTCAGTAGTTGCTCAAAGCCAGGGAAGAAGCTACCTTTGAACATATGCTGCTCCGTAGGTCTCTCACAATTTCAGGCCAGGATCTGAGCCAGCCAAAATTCCTATATATAAAAGCTAAGGAATTTCTGTTGGATTCAGTCAGAAAGTAGAAGATGGAAGACCAAGACAAGTTGGCTGATTCTGACACCTGAAATATTTTGTAATCCAGCAAGATTTTCTCTCTGACCGGTTAAATTAGCACCCATTCCAGCACTCAGACATAGCCCACCTAGCTACAATGAGGATCCAAAAGAGATATGCTTGTACACAGTCCATTGTAGGATCAGTGAATCAACCTTTAAGAGAGGAATGAGAGCAGCTAGGTAGCAGGATCTCAGATTCAGTATGGTCACAGTGTTTGGGTATGGATGGAGAGATCTGTGGAGTTTTCATTACAATTTGGGAGAATTCAAATCAGACAGAGAATTGCAAAGCCCAATAGTTCAAAAATCATGAGAGAGGCCCCCAAAAATTCATGCAATTGGCTTAAATATCATGAAGGGTTTTTAAAGGGCATTATTTTTATGTGCCTGTTCTTTTGAGTGCTTTGGGGATATTTGTGTCACATTTTCAAGCTTCTTTCCACAACTAAAACAGCTATAAGAACTAGAATCTTATCTTTAAAAATATTACACATGCAAACGTACATATAGGAAAACTGAGCTTTTTCACCTAAGCACAGAATTCCAGGTGCTGGGGCTGAGCGGGAGGAAACACACTAAATATCATGAGACCCATGATGAAATCACAAAAGGTAATAACACAACACGCAAGATATTTTGGGCCAGACTGTGGATTAAAGAAATCATCTTCAAAAATCAGAGAAGAAAGATTGTAAGCACAAAAGTACATATTTTATGGTGAAAGCCTAAATTTGATGCAAATATTATGTGTATATAGTAAGTCTTTCTGTGAAAGCCCGTATATGAAGGATATTCATGAAATTTAACCACCTATCAGATTTTTGTTTTGTTTTTGTTTAAAACATAATTTAAGAATATTTCAAGTACTGTTTGAAGGGTAGCAGCATTTCAGGTCTGGAAACTAATGTTTAAGAAATGTAAAAGAAACTTCTATGGATCTCTATAATCAGGGAACACCATTTCAAGCATTACCATAGAATGTATTAGCAGGCGACATGACTTGAGAGTTGGTCTTCTGCCAGGAGACGTACATTCACACTGTACACATTTTGCAGCTATCTTTATATACACAGAGTGAGTGAGGGTTTCCAAACTTTTGGGAGCAATGGAAGGCAGTGAAATTGAGGTACAGCTTTGTATTAAAGTGGGTACAATTCCTAACTCAGCATGTGGCCAACCAAACAGTCCTGAACTTTGGATATGAAGTTAAATGTTGTGGTGCAGTCCCATGTCTCATTGCTAATATAAATGGCCTTAATTCCCCCTCTTCCCCTGCACAGCTCTAGCAACTTTAGGGCCAGTCTAACCCTAACTAATCACATATGGAGCAAATCATTCCCTTTCTCGCAATGTAAGCTCAGGACAAATACACTACTATTCTCCTCAGCTTTTTCTTTTTTTTTTAAAGAAGGTCTGAATAAATATTAGGTCTTCCTGCCTTAGGATTAGGATATATGAATAAACTGAATCCATATCACTATGTAGCCATTTCTTTTGTGGGTTTCATATTATTCTTTGTCAGCATAGCAGCCCAGCTTTCTTCCAAGTATAACTTCTTTACTATTCTCACAAATGGCTATACACTGTAAAACCAAGAATTTAGTTGTTATTGAGCTACATTTACTGCACACTAAGGCTATGTCTACACTTAGAAACTTAGGTTGACTTTATTAAGTCGACTTAAAGAGTCTACACAAGACTCTTAAGTCGACTTAAAGATGACCTTATTAAGTCGACCTAGGGAGTCCACACTAGATTCTCTAAGTCAACTGGTTAGGTCAAGGGGGAGTAGAGGCTCCAAAGGAGCCTCCACTCCCCAGACTAGGGGGGCTTGTCTAGGAGAGAGCCAGCCCCATGGGGAGGGCTGGCTTTCCCCAAGACCGGCAAGCCGCCGCCGGCTCTCCCGGCTCCCTTCTCCCCGGGACTGCTCAGGGGTGGCGGCTCCTGGTCTTGGGGAGAACCAGCACCACGTGGGACTGGCTCTCCCTGGGACAAGCCGCGAGCGGCTTCCCGGGGAGAAGGGAGTCCCCGGGGCTCTCTAGCCAGGACAAAGGGGTCCCTGGGAAAAGGGAGCCCCATGGTCCCTTCTCTGTGACCGCATTCTAGCTGATAGGGGATCCCCGGGGTTTCTCTATCAGCTGGAGCATGGTCCTGGAGAAGGGACCGCAGGGCTCCCTTCTCCCCGGAACCCCATTGTCCCAACTAGAAGGGAGCCCCATGTTCCTTTCTCCCTGGGAATGCTCAGGGCTGGTGGCTTCCTGGTCTCGGGGAGAAACAGCTCCATGTGGGACTGGCTCTCCCCGGGACGAGCCCGAGCGGTTTCCTGGGGAGAAGGGAGTCCTCGCGGCTCTCCAGCCAGGGTTCTGGGGGGATTTCCTGGCTGGAGCCCTGGCTGGGGAGCCCTTCTCCCCAGGACCGCGGCTACTATGGCAGAGAAACCGTGGGTCTGGGGAGAAGGGAGATGGGGCTCCCCAGGGGACAAGGAAGCCACGGTGGCTCCCTTCTGCCAGGAAGCCATGCGGGGCTCCCTTGTCCCCCCGCCTAGGTCGACTTTTAGACCAAGTCAACTTAGGGCATCCACACTGGCTTAAGTCTACTGAAGAAGTCAACTTAAGCTCTAATTCGAATTAAAACTAGGTGTTATTAATTCAAACTAGTTTTTCCATAATTTGATTTAAGGAGCAGCTTAAGTCGAATTAAGGAAAGCCCAGTGTAGACGTAGAGCAAATTAAGTCGACTTGAGCCTCCTTAAGTCGACTTAATTTTTAAGTGTAGATGCACCCTAAGATGCTACAGTAACTTAAATAGAGATAAGATGATTTAGACAAACTAATAATCTGGACCTGTATGTTTATGCACATGCACGCAAGCACGCGCGCACACACACAAGCTTGGTTAACATTGGCAGCTTCATCTGTGTTTTATTTTTCTGATGATCATTATTGTTATTTTGTAAGAAGCGATATATTAACAATAATTCATGGTTTTCAGTGTTGTAGCTGGGTTGGTCCCAGGATATCAGAGAAAGTGTGGGTGAGGTAATATCTTTTATTGGACCATTTTTGTTGGTCGGAGAGACAAGCTCTGTGTAAGTTCGTAAGTTTGTCTCTATCACCAAGAGAAGTTTGTCCAGTAAAAGATATTACCTCACACAGCTTGCCTCAGTAATTTATGGTGACATTGAAATGTGTGAAACTTTAGTTTTGGTAATATTTTGGATGAAACTGTAGCATTATTACACATCCCTTGTGTAATTTAAGCAAAACAGTAAAAATAAAGGGCCTGATTCTGCTGCCCTGTACTTTGGGCTACAGAGTGCTCAAAACATCTTTACATCTTTTCAAAAATGTCCCATCAGTGCCTATTTCCTCAAGAACAGTCCGGTCAGTCACTCCTTACCAGCCAAGAGAGTGTTTTATCTGATCCACTAAGGACTATAACTGGGTTTCTTGCAGTAGTCAACATTCCTGAGCCGGGGCAACTTGTCCCAATTCAAAAAAGACTCAGGTCTAGAAGAGGGTGTAACCCATAGAAGTGGGGATGGGGGTTGGGGGGGAAGGCGGAGAGACTCATTTATCATATAACATTAGCTCATTTACCAAAGGAAAATGGCAAGAGCTGATCATTCCTGCCCAATCTCTTTCTCTCAGCGTGAAACACAATATCCTGGATGTGTGTTGACCCTGCCAATCTCCTCTCTTAGTTTTGGTTTGTCCCACAAAGCAAATATTTTTGTACAGCACAATGTTGCACGCTTCCCTAGCTGTAAAGCACCTTTTGAAAACAGATGCTAATGTTAAAAGATTCCATCCAGGCCATTCACAAATGACTTTCTCTCCCTCCCCACACTCTTCCATTAAAGGATAGAGTTTCTCAGCCTCTCAAAACATATAGGACCTATCCTGTTCCCACTAAACTGGATGCTCACACTTCCCATCAATTTCAAAGGGAGTCAGTTCAGACCCATAGTGTCTTCCTTTGTCTGAAGACATTTTCTATGTTTTCAAAAGCAATTATGGCTTTAGCTGAAAGCCTCAGAAAAAAATGATGGGTGGTATTAATTGTGCTTGCTATGGATGTTGACAACGTGGCCCTGTGAAATTTTACATTGGGATGTTATTGTTCCTTTGGATAGGGCCTTAAATTTTACGTTGGTTTGTTTGGTTTCATATTTATTATTTATTATTATGATGTTGTCTTGCTGGAAATCAGCTATGCATTTGATTCTGGTCTGCACCCACAAGAACTATGATTAGATGCAAACTATCACACACACACTTTACTTAAACATCAAACACATGGAGGATTATATAGCTTCACCCTTCTATTGTACATGCCCAATTAGTTGCACCATGAGCTCCAGTACAACGGGAATACTTCCTATGTGGTTTCTGCTAAATACCTTTGTGACAGTTTCTTGGCAAGAATGGAGGCAGAGAGGTTAACATATGTTAAGAATATGTACAGCAGGCATTCCTACTTAGACTGTAAGTAAATAGGAAATATCACAACAGCCGTATTTCCTGTGCTCCAATCCAGGCACCTTTGCATTAGACATTTCTGAGTCAGATATCAGGGATATGCCCATTTTGTAACAGAACCACACTCCCAGTACCACAACAGGAGAACATCTTTGTATTCACATCTGTACTCTACCTCCATTCAAATCCATAATCTTACCTTTCGGCCCATGTGGTCTACTTCAAGGATGTCTAGGGTGGGAAGGTAAAATTATGGATTGAACAGTTGTAAAGAAAGCTCCTTAAAATACAAACCTAGCTACTAAAAAATCTACTCTGATTGCTGTAAATCAGAGTACAGTTCCACAGATCATAAATGTTACTGGAAAAAGCTGTTTTTCTCATTACGCTTCCCTTTCTCAGAATCAGACCCATAATAAAATTGTACAGTAAATAAAGAATTGAAATATATGAGTAAGTATACACTGTTTCTTTAAATCTTTAGCAGAAAGCCACACCAGATAGAAGCTCGACAGTAATGCACATGACAAAAGGAGAGAAAATAGTTTTCCTTAAACACAATTTTCTAATAGAATTCCTTGTTCTGTTTTAGAAGACAGAAAACCAGACAAAGATTTGTTTCTTAATCACCATTGTCCAATACCTAAATGGAGAAGATTCTAAATATAAGATTGTGCTGAAATAAGACGCAAACTTCTCTTCTTTAGAAAGAAAGTTGTATACCAAATACAGGAGATAAAAATGACTTCCTAAAAACATTGACAATGAATGCCAACTACTCAGCAAAACAAAAATGTTTGTTCAACAGTCCCATGGTCTGCACTTTGAAAGTTTAATGTATATTTCAGTGATATATCTGTATATATAATCTTCTTAACTATATTTCAGTGCTTCAAACACTACCAATGAAAGGAATTTGGAAGTCACAGAACCACAGAAATGAAATAGACTTCTACATTCATCGAGTCCATCTACTTGGCAGTACAGGATCATTCCCTATATTACATTGTCTTATATTTTGTCCAGATAAATTTTTTAAAGTCCCCTAGTGATAGTGTTTCTACCACTTCCTATTACACCCTACAGCACATATTTTAAGGCTCTCCAGGATTACACTAGTTTTTCCCTCTAGAAAAAACAGGCATAATATCTCCAAGATGGTGGCAGGCTGCACATATTTGCCATGGCACTTACTTTCTTCTCAGCCATTCCCAGAGCTGTTGAGCTTCCAAAGATCTGTGCATAGTGGAGATGGGGTCATGGCTAAATCCCAACTAGCTCGCCTTCCCCTTTGTACCACTCCAATTTATGCAGCCCAGTTGGGAACACTTCAAAAAATTGCATGCTTCCCTTTGTAGCACATTCATTCAGAGCAGACATAATTTGGCCTTCAAACACTTACTGACTGTCATTGTGTATTCCCTACCCACAATACCCAACTCAACGTCCCATCATAGTTGATTAGGCAACCTAGGGAGGTACTATGTCTTAATGGGTAGGACAGTGGATTAAGACTCAGAAGACCTGGGTAAAATTCCTGGCTTCACTTCAAGTTTGCTGTGTGACTCTGAACAAGTCACTTCCCTTCATGGACTTCAGTCTCCCCATGAGTATCATTAGCCCCTTATACTGACCTTCTTTGTAAAACACTTGGAGATGGATGGATGGATGAAAATGTAGAATTAACCTATACTTTTCTTAAAAGTTCTTTCCATCTTTCCTAGAGTCACTTGTTCCAGACCCCGCCTGGTGCTTTTGATTGTTCAGTTGCAATGGGCCAGGTGTGGCCATGATCAAAATTACCAGAGTAATGGCACGATTTTTGGCAGTGTTATAGAAATACTAACTACTTGAATGGACACTGAAGGCTTGGCTCTCTTTTACAGCATTTGGACAGTATAAAGAGGCCACAATGTGACTGGAACTCAGGCCCAAAGCCTGAGTTGCCTTCCGAGACCTACATTGGACCCCACAGAAGGTCCTGTCTGTTTGCTGGCTCAGAAAGAAGGCTTTGAGTCAGTTTAAACTCAGTCTATTTATCCAGAAGTCCTTTCTTTATCTGTTGGCTTCTTGAGAATCCAATTTGAACCAGTTTAGCTGAAACTCCCCATGAGGTGGTACCTCTCTGGAGGTGTGACAACCTGAGTGAATTTTCCTGATCACCTCCTATTGTTCTTAGTGCCTGAAAGTATGTGCTTATCCATTCCTGCCCCATGGAATTACATAACAATCCCTGGCCCACAAAGAAACTTAATTCAATGAGATCTTTCAAAGATATTGCAGGAAATTGGCATATCCATCACAGTTAATTAATAGATACGTTCCAAAAAGGTAGCCCGTGTTAGTCTATTGCAGAAAAACAGAGTCTAAAGACTTGGGGTTAAACAGGGACTAAGGATTTTTTTCTCATTATAACAGGTGATTTGACCTCACCTTCCTCTATGTGCTGTTCCCCGGTGTTTGAATCCTAACATCTATTTTGATTTGCTGTTACAGCCTGACCTGATCCTATATCATCCACTTCCCTGCATTTAATTTCCTCCCGTTCTGTATGTTTCCCATCTTCAAAGCGCCTGACGAAGTGGGATTTTCTCCCACGAAAGCTCATGCGATAATAAATCTGTTAGTCTTTAAAAGTGCCACAGAACTCAATTAATAGATAAGGTGCCAAAAGATGACAGAGGAGTAAGTAGCATAGTTCTTGGGTTTTGTAAGATCAAAATAATAAAAACCAAAAAACTTTCTGAGCTTTGCAAATGGGAATGCCTTCCTCTGTGCAGCTCTTGACATGGCGATAGAGGTTTTAACAACAGGCAATTGTTCACACTACAGTGTCTGCTGAGAACCTTTAATGCTTGAATGAAAGGAGGGAACCTGAACAAAAAATACACTCAGCCAAGCATGTAATTATTTGTGGGTTTATATTTTGTGAGGGTCTCGTTGAGGTAAAAAAAAAAAAAGGACATTTTTACTCAGGGGGGAAAAGTACAGTCTTTTACAAAAGAGATTAGAGACATTTTTCAGCTATCTTATGATAGAAGTTGCTATCCTTGAGCAAAACAACCACTTAAATAAAACAGAGTTCTCATTCCTCCTAGCTTCTTATCACTAGTGTGATCTAGGCAAATTGTATTCACTACATTTTTGTTGATATTTAGCGGTAGCCAGAAAACAATCAAAATTCCCAGCCCAGGCTGGGATTCTACAGATCCATTCATAAAACAGCAGGAATATATGAAAAATGTACCATAGAACTCAGAAAACAAGGGTTATGTGTTTCCCCCGCCCCTCCCTAATTTGCCAAGATTAATGGATGCTAAAACTCTGGCATTCTGTGTGGACATTAGTTATTTCCATAGGCTCATTCTATGGAGTAAACATTTGTCTAACTTGTTATTCTGGCTTTCCTTTACTTTTTGCCATCTGCCTCTTTTTCCTCATTTTTCTCTCTTGTTATTTTTTTAGCTCCTGCAATGCTCTGGGAAGATCCTTCAAGGTTCCTGACCAGAGTTTTGGAACAACCCTATAGAATTAATCCCAGGTTTTGAAATAGATAAAGTGTATGTGGTCTGACTGCAATTTGAAATTTTTTAATCTAGCATGCAATGTGCGTGCATTCAACAGGATCCTGATTGTCAAACCTGTGTGTCAACACCAAGTGCTCAAAGCCACATACCTGCTTTAGGCATTGGATGTGACAGTCTAACACAGGATTTGAAAGCTTGGCTGTTCTAGCTTACAGCATTCTTTCAAGAAGCTCCCAGTAAACTGACCAGGCCAGATCCTCAGCTGCTGTTAACAGTCACAGCTCTGTACAAGTCTATGGTGCTTTGCTATTATGCACTGGTTGAAGATGTAGCTTTCTGTGTCTATCACGCCCCATGTTCCCCATCAGCCACCCTCCCCCGACCATTACATTTCCACGTTTTCCCTTTTCCTCACAGAAGTTTGTTTCCTTGCTTTTCTCTTCCTGTATTTGGCTTATACTTTTACTCTTTGTTCTTTTTCTCCTGATGCCTGGATTAATTTGTTTCATTTCCTCTTTATATATCTTGCTACTTTTGGCTATGTCTACACTAGCAAGTTAGTTCAAATTAAGGAGGCTTAATTCGAACTAACCAAAACCATGGCTACACTAGGCTTTAGTTAGTTCGAATTAAGGGCTTCCTCATTTTGAACTAATAAATTCGAATAGGGTATTCGAACGAAGGGGTTAATTCGAACTAACTAGTTCGAATTAACCAATGTGGCCATGGTAATGCGAACTAATTTCTTAGTTCGAATTAACCGGCCATTGAAATGAATGGGGATCGCTAATTTGAACTAAGCAAGTGCTTGCTTAGTTCAAACTAACATTCCAGTGTAGCCATGCTAGTTCGAATTAAGCTAATTCAAACTAACTAAAATTAGTTCGAATTAGTTAGTTTGAACCAACTAATTTGAACTAATTCTAGTAAGTGTAGACATAGCCTTTGTGTCTCTGTATTTCTCTTGCCATTCACTTTTCTTTCTCTCCATTCAATTTTCATGCTTTTCCCTTCCATTAATGCCCATTTTCCTATAATTTCTTTTTTTTTCCCCTTCCCACTAACTTTTTGGATGATTTTCCTATGCAAGTAATCAGTGACCAGATTGTTCCATGGTACTTCACTGGAAATATTTTAAGCTTTATCATTGTTATTGGGATATCTTGAAAAAAAAAATTATTACAGCAGGCTTGTCAAAAAGCCATCCACAAGTGAATTCAGATTTAGACCAAATTCATTACATACAATGGTTTTAATACGTGTCTTAGCTAACATATCCCTACCCTAGACTAGCGGTTCTCAACTTTTGCAGGTCCCAACACACTTGGTGGCATATCATGACCATACAGGACACACCAGCCCACCCCTCTCAGGCCAAATCCAGCCATGTCCCCAGCTCTCCACAACACACTTACCACTGTGTGAACTCACAGTAATGTGTCCCGACACAGTGGTTGAGAACCACTACCCTAGATTGTAAATAAAGCTTGAACACTGAGGAAACTATTCACTTTCTGTAGCAAAGGAGTTAAAGAAGTAAAACTCTTCCAAGGACACATTGTAATGAACAAGATGTTTTGTTTGGTTGGATTATGACATGATATAAAATGTTTCAGTACAAGCAGGCCAGAGAGCAATATTTTAATGTCATATCAAAAATTAGATCATTCAGTCACAACTGTGGTGCTGTGATACTGAATGGGGTAATTTCTCTTTAATTCTTAGCTAACTCCACTAATTGGTGTTGTGATTAAATGTGTAAAAATTCTATTAACTGTGTTTTCCTGAAAGGCACTTAATAAATATAGCAAGGTTGGGTTTTTTGTTTGTTCGTTTTTTCATTGTACTTCAAAATACAGCTAAACAGGTAGTTAGCCAAACAAATACAACTCTACAGTCACAGATATTCCAAGCATCGGTGGTGTTATTGGCTTTTTAGTCTCTCAACCTATACGCTAAAGGAGTGATAGCTTGGGAGAACCCCTTACTCACAGAGAATTGCAGAAAGCATAACGGAACCAGAGAAGGACATTTAGACATGGCTGTGTCATGACACTGCAACATGGCAACCCATGTTACTGTAGCACCACTATGCAAGAATCGTAGTAGCATCATGATTACTTTGTGCCATCCAAGACTAGTCAGCACAATGTTCTTTCATTCACAGTCATCTGCTTTAGTGCATCTGGTCTGCTCAGTGTCACCTGTCTCCATGTTTGTAAGAGAAAGAATAGCGCAGACCAAGTATGAGGACTCCACAAAACACACAAGCTGAGCCCCAGAGTTAAGGGCAGGCTCTGGTGTCATGGTTTGAGTAGTACAGCCACTCAAGTCATTTTCAGAGTCCTCTTCCCCTCACGATAATCCCTTGTTAATATGATGTAATGTTTATAGCAGTACACTGTACAATGTTTTATAAAGATGCAGATGTTAGATGTTAGAAAACACCATTTCTCAATTTTCAGTGACTAAAAAATCAGGAAGAAAGATTTGCCTCCAATGGTTCTTAAAAACCCAGTACCACATACCTATCTCTATCTGAGCAGGGGCAGATTTAGAGAAGCTACCAGATTCTTCACCATGGATTCCACGTTAGCAGTAATTCCAACAACCCATTTCTGGGATGCTTAAAAGAAGAAGACATGAAGTGTCCATCTCGTGTGATTCCACAGAAAGAGAATCAGGCAAAATAAGCAACTGATTATGTACTGTTATCCAACAAAATGGCTCATGGTGGGACAGGCTGGGTGGCCTTGTGGCCTGGCTCCATTCTTTGGACCACCACAAACAGACTGGAGGCTTTCCAGTTTATAAACACCCACGCATTATTTATTTTTCACTGGTACCGCCTTGTGCAGCAAGCAACATACAATAGGAAGTTAATTTCCGCTGTAGCCCACTCTATGAGGAGTGAGAGAGCAAGATCTCATCATCTTGAGATCCTGTTTCCCCTGGTCTCTGCCTGCACCTCCTCCCTGACCTTTAACTCTTTCCATCTGATGGGTTTGTCAGTGTGCTGTCTAATTAGCTATTGAGGACCCATGACGCCAATGCACTCCAGGGGAGAAATTGCTGGTACCTAATGAACAAGGGGTCAGGGTCTGGGATGCAGGCACTCTTTCACAGACTGGTAATCCATGCTGCATGAGGTCCAAAACTGATCTTTCACATCTTACGTGGTGGCAAGGGCTGAGAGCTGCACTATGGAAGTAGATTGTGTGCAAGAGGAATGGAAGACCTTGAACTGCCCCCCTTCCACACATTTTAGAAAACAGAGCAATAGAGACAAATCTTGGCTTATCTTGACATCACATTCAACATTTACCAACTTGGCTGTTAGAACAAAAATGACTGATAGCCACCCTACTAGCACATGCGATGCAACTTGGAATTGTCTTCCACAGTTCATTGTCAAGTTGGTGCAATGTCCCTGTGTTTGCAATGAAATTTCTGAACGTTCCTCTGGCTCTGCAATGACACAGTGAATCCAGGTACTCCCTTCGCTATCCTGGTGGGCAGATGGACTAGTATGATCAAAAGCATGTAGTACAGTTTCAGTATGTGCTATTTACCCCTTGTTTTGTTTATTTTCCTTTTGTCATGGAGTGTAAAAGCAAATAATACTTGATATATGACCCAGCCTTTTCAACAGATGCTGCAAGAATGTTATACAAGTTTATATGTTATATGTTGAATGTTATACGAGTTTGAACTAACCATACAAACTCAGTAATTAATTCCACCATGGTCTATATGAGGTTACCACCAAGTTGAATGAGTTCAGATGCCATAAGAAGGAATCCCCATTTTTCTGAGTCGTCAGCTACCAGTTTTCTATGCCGGACTGTGATCCAGATTCTAACTGGTTTTCATAACTTGTTGGGAGCAGAACTGCTCTTGAATAGGAGGAAATTTCTGTCTCTGGTGTCTAGTTAAAAAGAAAAGAGCTAAACCTTAGGCTTGGTTGAACTAAAGAAGACAGCTGGCCTCACTCCACTTAAACAAGCTCAGAAGGATGACAGAGAGGGAGCCAGGAGGAGAACGTCTCTTGAGAAGCTCCTGCAGTCGAGAAGCCAGGACACTAGAGTTCTGGGAAGCAAGAACTTATATTGGTCATTGGCTCTAGTCTGACATAGAAACTTTGAATACTGCTAACTGTATCAGGGATATACCAGCAGAGAATCTGGATGCTGCTACTTTAGATTTTGCATCCTTGCCACCTGAAAAGAAAACTAGAGTTCCGAAGAAGTTCTTTCAACTTAGACTCCTGGTGAATGTTTCTACCAAGCTGTGCTGACCCCCACAGACCTCCACCGTCTTTTTAAAAACAATTAATTAAATTATTCTACCAGATGCTGAGACCAGCAACTCAAACCATAATCCTCCAAACTCACTTCAGTCTATTCACAATACGACAAAGCTGAGATCTTTTTTACTCCCTAAAAGCATTCAAGCAAGTGGAAGAGCTAATACAATCTTTTGGCCATCACAATGCAAAACTTATTAAAGAAGACATTTGAATTGCAGGGGGAAAATCTGCTTCTTATTATATCATCAACAATTGGAAGTGTGGAAAGTAAATTCTTAAATGATTGCAAAATACTTCTACTGTTCATTCCCAACACAGCCATTGAGTGGTAGGAACTCACATGGCATTTTACACATATAGAACTAAGCAATTCCCAGTGAACAAACATTTAGTGAGCTGGTCTCCAATACTGTTCCTGAAGTGTCTGATGATGTACAACGAAAGGTAAACTAAGCCTGTAAGGAAGCTCAGGGCAGGAAGTACATATTGCAACAGACATGTGGACCGGTAGTCAAATCATCAGCTACGTGATTCCTACAGTTAACTCGTTTTCATTTAGAAGTGTCTTTTGCTTCTGTTCCTCCTACTGCCCCTGAGCAAGTTTGAAGACAGGCTGCTCTTTTCACTGCAATGTGTGATAAAGATCACTGAGTAGTTAACCCAACAAAAAATGTGTGGCTTACCTTACTTGACCCTCTTTTAGATCTTTAGGTAACAGTCATGTTAGATATATAGCTCTTGCTGCTGCTGCAAATGGAGGGTTTTCCCATGCATGGCTCTGCTCTGAAATAGATCAAAGTAAAGAATTACACACACACATTTCGTGAGAACTCACCAAACTGCAAGAGGTAATACACTGAAAGGACTGCTGATTCCAAGAGCTTCAACCCAACACCTACGTATCTCACTACTCTTGAGACCTGCTTAACTGAAGGTAATATAGCCCCACCTACTGAATATCCTGTTCATATCAAGTATTAGCATCTTCTACTCAGAATATACTTGAAATATATTTAAGCACTGTAATAATAGGACACTTTAAAATATATGTAGCTTGCATCATTAATGCACCCAAGACATAATTGTTAACAGAAAGATCCTTTACTCCGTTCATTTTTTTTGTTACAATGTAGCATCAACATTTCTGTAGCTCTGTTATAGTTGGTCACTTACTGCTATTGAGAATTGCTTCAGAAAGATGTCAAACAAACAAGGAGTCCTGTGGCACTTTTAAAGACTAACAAATTTATTTAGCTTTCATGGGAGAAAATCCTGATAAATAAATTTGTTAGTCTTTAAAAGTGCCACAGGACTCCTTGTTTGTTTGACTGACCTAGACTAACATGGCCACCCATTTGGAACTTCAGAAAGATGACGGTCATTTGCACCTTGCTATTTTCATAGTTAAAAATGTATCTGAAGGATCCCTATGTTGATAAGAATAGCCTCCTTGTGAACGAAGATTTATTTTTGAAATATTTTTCAAAAGTACTCTGGCAAGGGAAAAAAGTGGCTGCTCCCTGCTAAACACAATAATGGAGGCAAAGCTCAGTGGACAGGTGTGTGCATGGGACAGGCATGGTCTGTTATGGATGCCCAGAGCAAGAAGATGGAGCACATTCACCACTCATTGCTTGAAGAAAAATTTGCAGTGTATTAGATCGGCATCAGAGAGACATCAAAAGAGTGACAAGTGAGACTTCCACAAGTGTCAGTTTGTGGATCAGGAACTAAGTGAACGCAGTGCGTCTGAAAAGTTCCATATTGACAATCCAGCAAACTAAAGCTTTTCCTATCTTACCTCTGGTATGGGCATCAGAAATACCTGCTTCCTTCCCCTGACCCACCAGTGAGCCAAAATCCTACTGCCTCAAGGAAGAATAATTTTTTTTGTTACATTTTTCATGACAAGTTAAATTCCTATTGATTTCTTTCCAAGATTTGGCCCCAAATCATATGTAGAAGATAGAAATTCCTGACTAAAATCAATGCAAGATTTAATTTCCAATGAGCACATAACAGTGTACAGACACAGGTGAGGGGGATTTACCTTACCAATCAGCTTCTTTCTTAGAGTTTTCTGTTATAAATATTGTACTGCTGCAGATGCATTTGTGGTCTCAAGCCTGCCCTCTTGTATCCTAACATGCCAATGTAGTCCTCTGCCTCACCTTCAGAACCTGGAAATAATCCAGTCATAACCAAGGACTTTGAAACAATTACCCCCCTTCTCTTGGAGTGCAAAGAAACCTCCTTCTACTCATCCCCCAAGTTTAGAGTTCCCAGGTCTACTTCTTGGGACCGTGGCGCCAACTCCTGGCTTCTCAAGCCCATAGCTCAGCCTTCAAATTTAGGATTCATAATCCTTTTCAAGCTCACGTTTCCAGTCCTAGCCTCCATACATACCCCTCTGGGTCAGAGGTTTCACAGCCTTTTCCCTTGGGGCAATGTCCCAGCTGAGATCTCCCTCTCTGAAGCACCTTCTGCAGCTCCATTCGTTAACTGAGCTTGGACCGTCTTTTTTAATCACTTCCCAAGGCGGGTCTCATAACCTCAAAATACCTGTCCGCACTGGCTGGAAGAGTGTGGAGCCTTGCCCCACTCACTCCACAAGGATCCTGGTCCTGGGCCCTTAAAGTAACAATTATCTGGATTTTCCTGTACCTCCTTCTCCAAGATACTGACTGTTCTCCAAGACCAACTTCCTCTCTCCCAGTGACAGCTTTGTTCACTTCCCTGGACACACAGAACAGGGTTACTGGCCTCAAAGGGCAAGTGCCTCGTTACAGTTGAATGTATTTTATTCCCTGAAAAGCTGTATTAAAATTAGCCAAAACTGTAACCAAGCATAATAAAAGTAAGAAAATTCACAGTCATGGGTAAAATATACCATGTACTCTCCCAATGGCCAGGTGCAGGAGGGTACATCAAGAAAAGCTTTTAAGAAGTGTTCTGCTGGGCCTAGGTTATTTCCTTTAATGTTAATACCTTTTTTGGTGGTGGTTGTAGTTTTAGTTTTGTTTCCCTTTCATTAACTTAATATTCTTTCAGTGCAGATGATGTGAGAAAAAATAAAATGAAAGGGGAAGAAAGATATGGTCATTCCAAATCATGTATGCCTGATGATGGAAAAGATGAATAAGAGTCAAAGGGAAATCTTAATGGAACTTTGTTTTCATTCAGACTGGACAGACCTAGGACCTCATCTGAAGTCAAGCAGACTCCCTAGTTTAAATAATCTTTGTACCAGGAGCAAAATTTTGTTTGGTCATTCAGTTGCATTAAGTATGATGTCAAATAGTTCCTATGCCTTTTTTTGGAATAATTAGCAACATTTTTCAAAAGAAAGAAAGAAAGAAAGAAAGAAAGAAAGAAAGAAAGAAAGACCATAATCCTGTTTAACTTTAGGCATGTGGGTAATCCCATTTAAATCAATGTGACTATTTGCACATTCAGAGTTACAGATGTGCACAGGTCTTTACAAGACAAGGCTTTACATACAAAAGAGCATCATTCTATTGAGGCAGATCAGTGAATACCTGTCAGCTTTGATTTTATATATCATATATACACAAGCTTGCTGTCTCCTATAACACACACACACACACACACACACACACACACACACACACACACACA
>ML685755.1:51177479-51242152 GCA_007922175.1 Pelusios castaneus
ACACACACACACACACACACACACACACACACACACACACACACACAAAATGAGAACAATTCCAATCCTGACCCCATTTTCAAAAACAAAACAGAGAGGGAGAATTAGAATCATAGCTCCAGAGTCATGTAGTTTGAGGACAGAAGGAACCACCAGATTCTTTTTGGTTAATAAAGCTGAGATTATAATGCAATCTATTGACTTCAAGAGTAGGACTTTAAGAAAAGCACCAGATTTTACAAGTTCCAAAGGGGTAGCCATGTAAGTCTAGTTCAGCAAAACAAACCAGGAGTCCTGTGGCACTTTTAAAAACTAACAAATGTATTTATTGCATGAGCTCTCATGGGAGAAAATCCCACTTCGTCAGACACTTGAAGATGGGGAACTTACGGAATGGGAGGAAAATAAATGTAGGTGAGTGCAGGTCATAGGATCAGGTCAGACTGATAAAACTGAAAGACTTGGCAATGCAGTTCTAACACACCTTTAATGTAAATCATGTCAGATCCACAGTCACCAGTCCAATGCCTTGATCTTTTCCTCAAAACCTTTTCTTCTGCTCACCTCTGAACTTCCCCCTGCTTCCCGCCTGAGTCTATAGCCTGCCCTGGTCTATGTTTGTCACCGTTTTTGGCAGCAGTCAAAAACAGATACGCAAGCTACATAAAATAATGTGTGTCTCTCCCTTCTACTTTTGAACACCCACTTACCTCCATGTCTCTACTGCACTGAGTCAAAGGGAAATGCCCTCCCTCTGACTTAGTGCTACTCTTCATGAGGGGGTGGACTTACTGAGTCGAATTCCAGATCGACTGAGTGGGTCTTCACTGACCACACTCAATTGAACCAGAAAGGTTGAACTGACGGTGGTGAATTTGCCACCGTTAGTGTAAATTTTGCTTAAATCTAGTCCTGTTATATAGTTCATTCCCAGACTTCCCCCTACCCACACTCCTATCCATTAAACCTCTTTCAACACGAAAGCATCCAGAGGCTGCGAAAGTCCTCAATCTTCATGATTTTCCAACGTCTATGAAAACATATTGGGCCAAGTTTTCTGTTTGTGTAAACTAGAACAGCTCCTTTATTTCCTTAGTAACGAAAGCAAACCACTTTAATTAGCAAGGCCACCCAAAAGCATGTCTCCTCATAATTTGTCTGTTCTCCAGGTCACACTCTGCTTTATTTATTAGAAGAGTTGTTCATATTCCTGAATGTAGATTTTAAATACAGATTTCTAGTGATAATTACCACACTTCCATATAGTTAACTGGTACTTCAGTTCTGAATTTCATTACTACTTATTTTCTATACAGCATATGCCCTATATTAAAAATGCATAGTGGTTAATGGCTGGATGGTTGCATTTACTCATTTCACAAGGGTTTTGAGGATTAGCCCCAGTATTTTTGATCAGGCCAGAAGGGAAATTCTTATTCTAGAATTTCCAAGCCAGACATTAAAATTATACCCAACAACAGTTCTGCTTCCATCTTCCCACTATGACATGTTTGTGGTGTGAGATATCAAGGGCAGCACAAAGTCTTAGAGTAAAAGAAGGAAGGTATGTAAGCCTCAGAATGCTGAGACCCTCATTCCCTAGTGACTAACCAGGGTTACTACAGGGCAATTAGGGGCACCTGAGATCAATTAAAGACCTAGTCAGGTGCCTGATGAAAGCCTCCCTGCTCCAAGCAGACAGGGCACAAGCTGGAGGGGCGTGCTGTGTCATGCTGATGAGTAGCGTGGCTTGAGAGAGAAGCAGAGAGGAGCCTGGAGGAAGGTACCAGACCCCGGGAAGGGGAGACTTGCAAAGCAGTCTGGAGATACTTCCCAGATACTGGAAAACAGGGGCACCAGAAGCTGAAAAGACGGGGGGAGCTAGCCCAGAGGTGTTAGTACTGATGTGGACAGAGCAACTGCAGCAAACAGTTGCTATTTGTAGGGCCTCTGGGCTGGGACCTGTAGAAGTGGGCAGGCCTGGGTCCCTACCCCACTCCTGACCTCACTGCCCACCACCCCGGCCCCCCCCCCCCCCCCCC
Organism: Pelusios castaneus; assembly: GCA_007922175.1. Taxonomy (NCBI): domain Eukaryota; kingdom Metazoa; phylum Chordata; order Testudines; family Pelomedusidae; genus Pelusios; species Pelusios castaneus. The sequence goes on from ML685755.1 coordinate 51,179,522, forward strand.
CCCAGAACTACCATCCCTAGAAGGAGACAGAAAGGCAGGACCTGCTAAGTGGAGCTAACAGTTTGCCACAGTAGGTAGAAACACCTTCCTTTGCTGTAAACTATGGAGTTAATACCATTTAGGCTACAAATAGTCCAAACTGGCACTAATTTTCATGCCATACTCTCCCAGGACCTGACCCAGCACATACCTTGAAGGACGTGTTTAAGCACAAGAGTAGTTCCGTTGACTTAAGATCAAGCACATATTTAAGGACGACATTCAGTGCCCTGTGAAGTCAATGGAATGACTCCCATTGATTTCAATATCCTTTGGATCAAGTCATAAAAGAGCTAAAAATAATAAGAATAAAAACTCTCTTGACCCTAAAGTATTTTGCTAATTCACCCTAGAACTATAAGCCATCACCAGGCAGATTCTCACTCTTCGCTCACCCCCACCACACCACTAATATTAGCACTGTTATAGCAGTCTTTTCACTATTCTACTCAACCTTTCAAAGAAGGAATGCTTCTAATAATTGAGTGTTTAATTGTCAAGTGGTACATTTCAATTATCTGCAGGAATCGGAAAGAAAAACCAAGGGCTTAATGAGTGGAAAGCTAGAATTTCAAGGCATGGATCATTTTTCAATCATCTACATCTTGACAAGCTGTCCTAAACGGAAATGTGCAGAATTGATGTAGCCACATCTAAAAAGTATCCGTACTATCTGGGGATTGAAAAACAATATTCTATTTCTATAAAGAAATTCCCCGCTTTCTGTTTGGTACCCAAAGTGTGTGGCAGAGTCCTGTTTTAAAATTCAGAATGAAGATCCCTGCTAACAGATATTTCAGCAGAAATCAAAAGGAAATGCTTTGCCAATGTAGGCAGGAGGTCTTCAGGGATTTTTTGAGACTGTGCTGAAGAAAGCAAAACATATGCTCATTCGGGACAATTTGTACTTCACAAACTTAGCAGCTAGCAAAGAGGAATACAAATAGAGACAACACAGGGTTCATATTAAACCAGAGCTCACTGTTTTACTCTTATTAAATAGATACCGGCCTCTTTGTTCCCATTACTCAAGAACCTGCACAGTCCTAACCCTTTGCTACCATTTATTTCATAATCCAGTTTTGTTTTACTAGGGCTTTTATAAATAGCTATTTTCTTTTTTTGTTATAGGAAAAGCAACAATGAAGACAAGAGCAGAAAAGAGAATTCAGTCAAGCTATAAGTGAGTAATAAGAAGATTTATGGATGAAGGATTTCAGTAAAGGACAATTTACAGGGAAAAAAAATATTCTTTTGTTAGCTAATAACATCCATACACTGAAATCACAGCAAGCTGAAAGTATAATATTTATTGAAAGGAAAGGAAAAACAAAAGTAGAATAGAGAAAGAGATGAATGTGTTTAATAAGTATAAACACAAGAAATTAAGTTGTACCTCCTCAGATGAGGCAGAAAACAAAACAGCTGTTACCTAGTAATAACAGAGGATTCCTAAAATATACATGCTCCTGGGCACCCTGAAATGCTATGTGGGGATGTGATTCATGAAGTTACCTCTGGAGACAGATGGCTAAAGGTGACACTGCTGGTGACATGCCCCCACCCACTCCTGATGTTTTGAAAGGGACTCACAGGTACAAATGTATGTTCCTTGTTTACAGAGGTTGCCTCCAGGTTCCAAGAAAAGGAGTGAACTGAGATTTCCTTTTTTCAAAACTAAGTTTCTAGCAATTGACCTTTCAAAGATAGCCTTGAAAATGCAAAAGGAAGGGTAGGGGAGAAAGGAGCAAGCTGCTGCACTCTTTCAGCAGGAGGCTGAGAACAATCTATAGTCCCCTCTTCCCTCCCACGCATGCCTTTGATATAAATTTAGACAGTTATGTTTCTCTAGATCTCAAATCATCATCTTGCTATGTCTCTGCCCAAAATATCCCCACGGCAGTCCCACGTAAAGTGGTGTGATGACAGCAGACAGGATTTCCATCAACACGTAAATGCTGAGGTCAGCTTTGCTCATCCATAGTCCTAACCTTCTCAGAGAATGGAACAGAGTCAGCTGCGGTTCACCTCCCATGAGAGGTGCACTTGCTGCAAAGGAAACGACTATTTTATGTTCCCACCGGGGACAGCTCCACACAGTCCTGCTGGCCATGCCAGTAGTGCATCAGGAGGAGAAACTAAGCCAGCATGGTGCTGCAACTAAGTGAGAGTCCTGCAACCTCTGTAGCCTGACTCTGCGCCAGTGAACAGGCCTACCCGGTGACCTATTCCATGAGCCAGGGGGACGGGCAATCAGAGGAGACACACTCTTTCAGTCAAACCATACAAACCCGAGCTGGAGAGACCCTTTCACTTAAAGAACCAGAAGGGTCCCCTTTCCCATCCAGGTGGCAGAGATGACTCTCCCTCTTACAACCAGCTACTATATAGCCAAAGGCTATGAGACCACAGACCTGCCACTCAGTGACGGGCAGTCTCAGAGGACCAAGAAGGGGAGACGCCTCGAGCAGTGTTTCTCAAATGGTGTTCCGTGGAACACCGGTACTCCGCGGACCCAATGAAGGTGTTCCGCAATGGACCCTGTCTCTCTCCCCTCCCTGTTGGTGGGGATACTGTGTAGGGAGAAGAGACAGAGCAACACTATGAGCCAAGGTGTGCCTGGGATATTTAAACTTCCCCAGCCGCAGCAAAGCTTCCAGGTGCGCATCGGCATCCACCGCCTTGTTTCTTTGATATGGCTGGAGCATTTTAAATTTCCTGCTACTCTTACCACTGGCATTACTTCCATGGTAAGACCTTCTTTGACAAACCTTATTCCAAGAATAGATCAACGTTGTGTGAACATGCAGGCTCAAAATTCCCTTAAAACTTAAGTAATATCACTTCCAGTTTTAAGTTGTACGCATAGTCATTATGCATATTTTTTTTAGAAATAAATTATTATATTCATAAAAATGTAATTAATTCAGTTTCCTGAATCATTTTTATAGGGATGTGTAGTACTCAGATATAACTAGCATTACAGTATATACAGTATATTTCATCATATTTTATGCATAAAATAATTAATACCTTTAGATGTACCCCAGCCCCTAGAGGATCCTTCAGGATGGACTGAGGGAAGCATGGTGGATGAAGAGGTGCTAGGTTGAAGTGCGGGATTTGTGGGGGTGAAAACAAAATAGATGATACATAAGGGGTCAGAGTATGGTACTCTCTGGGATATCAGGGGGAAGACTATTTTACTTGAGACATGTTAGCTATGTCTACACTTGCAAATTAAGTCGACTTAAGGAGGCTTAAGTCGACTTCAACAAAGCCACGTCCACACCAGGCTTTCATTAAGTCAACTTAAGAAATTCCTTAAGTCCACTTAATGAAAGCTTAAGTCGATTTAATAAGAACCACCCATTAGGTCGACTTAAGCCTCCTTAGGTCAACTGAGCCCTTCTTTAGATTGACCTAAGCCCAATGTGGATGCTTAAGTCCACTTTGTTAAGTCGACCTAAGGGCAGTTAGGTCGACTTAACCAAGTGGCCTTAGTCCATATCTATGGACACCACTCGGTTAAGTTGACTTAATAAGGTCGACTTTAAGTCGACCTTATTAAGTTGACTTAACAAAGTCAACCTAAATTTTCCAAGTGTAGACATAGCCATTGTACGTTTTGCCTACTGATGTGATGCCCCCTTATTAAAATTTTGGCAGAACATCACTTCTGCCAACTGTTTGATGTCTAGCTCTTGTGCCTCCAAGAATGTGACTGGTCACCTACCCATTATTGCTGCAACACCTTTTTGAGAAGCATTACTTTCACATAGGGCACCCGCTGTTCTAAAGGCCAGGAGTGCAACAAAGTAGCATCTCTACACAAATTGTTCTGAACCTTTGGTCCCATCAGGACTAGCTGATGTACCTTGAATTCCCCGCTTTTATTCTTTGCTGTTTTGTTATGAACTTCTAAAGTTACAGCCATAGTAAAAAGAAAAAAAAAGAAAAGAAAAGAGAAGAGAAGGTAGACAAAAAGCTAACAGCACACCTTCTCATTAAATATCTGCTGCGTGACACAGAATGTGATCTGATTTTTCAGAAGCACCAGAATAGACAGACTGTGATATCTTCAGGGATAGTCTTCAAGAGCTTAATGTTACTGGTGCCTTGGTTCTCAGAAAAAGCAATTAACCAACTGTTAAAAAACATAAAAACCCATGAATAATTATTCAAAGGGCTTATCCGTATGGGTAACAATGCACATAAAGCACACAGGAGATTGCTAACAGGTTACACAGCCTTTCAACTCTTAGGTTACTGATGGGCACGAACGAACGAACATCCCTGTCCTTCTCAGTGGAGAAACCAAGGATGGAACAGGCATAAAAACTGAACTTCCCAGTAGCAACGGAAGATGGTTGCACTGAAAAGATCGATCTCTCCAGTTCTGAGGGTGATGGCATCAGTCCCCAGGGCTGCCACTAAGTCACCTATTACTAGTATTAAATTCACTGAAAGGGGGGGAAGAGCAACTAGGAATATTAACAGTCTATTGAGAAAGTAGAGGCTGAAGCCAGTTTAGGCAACAGTTACAAGCCAGCACTGAAAACTTCCTTCAAACATTTCTGTGATGTAGAGTGGAGGTAGTTTTTCCACCTGTTTCTTAGCAAGGGTTTGCAACAGTGAGATAGTTCTGCAATTACTCCAGAGGAAAAAACAAACTGTCTCACTCCCTTTATTTTTCAGTAAATATTGATTACTTTAGGGTTGCCAAAGTCAGGCGAAACTAAAAACTGCCTCAGAGACAAAGCGTCTCAAATGGAAATGCTCAGTTATTTTCTAATCTCCCTATGGATTTGTCCTAAATTAGACTGTGACTCTGAAAGTGCAGGAATTTTGCAAAAGCCAAACTTGGGAGTTGGAGGTGGAACTCACTATGCATTTTATTTACCACTTTGCTAAAAGCTTACGGCTGGGTTGGGGAAAAATAAATTTGTCGTTTTTGCAGGTGGAAAAATTAGCCAAGTGTCTTTGATAGCAGAAGTCAAATGCAGAGCAAATACAGCAGGCTTCCAAGCTTTACAGGAACAAAGACAAACAACAAAGAAGGAAAATGGCTTAGAAGCAAGTCAAAATCCATACATTGACTAAGAGAGCAAGGCTAAGGAAACATAGGCAGTGATGCTTTAAGATCTCTCATCATTCTCCTGGCAAACCCAACACACCCCACCAGGCAGCGTTGCTCTTTTGACTGAGAGCTGAACTGTTTCTCTTGTTAGTTCAAAGAACTACAGCTGTGTAAATCTTCTCCAACCAAACACCAAAAGTTGCAAAATTAGCCTTTTAGCCATTTTTTGTAATTAGGTAGGGAGGAAAGAGTAGCTCTAAACCTAAGCTCGCCGTCATCGTCGCTGGGGAAAAGGAGCAAGTTTCGCAAGGGACTCTATAAATGTACTCCCTGATGATCCTAGGTTCATTCACCCCAGCACCCTCAGCATATGTCTTCTACACTAGATCCAAAATTTTGGCCATCTAGTCACACAATCACCCCTCCAAACAGACCTGGTTTGCTCCTACTACTTCTTGTCTTTTTGGAGAGAGCTAGTGAATGGCTTCTGGAGCCAGATTTCCTCATGCTCTAGTCTACAGATAATGCTGGACAGAGGGAGGTTGGAGTTCTCTCTACCCATTCAGGGGTTGCTAAGGGATGGTTTAACTTCTGGCATAGGACAGGGGAACCCTATGATTTTCCTCTATGTAAGGGGCCACTCTGGACAGAGATTCTCTAGTATGCCCCCCAGCTCTACCCTATGCCTCTTCTAACCCACACTTAGGCCCACCCCAGAACACTTCTTTCACTGGGGACCCCTGCAGAAGTGATGCAGAGCCAGCTCTGTGACAAGCATAAAGAGTCCTGGAGCCAGCCAACGCTAGTACTATTCACTGCGACAGAGACTAATTCCTGCCCTATGGCCCTTTTCAACCAGCCTAGCTGACATGGCACCAAAGAACAGAGCCTCTCCCTTGATGTCCCAGCAGACTGGCCATTGCGCCCACTGACAACAATACATTGTGCTGCTAAGCCCAGACACCATGTTCCGTCTCTTCCAAGGCTACCCCATGCCCTACTGTTACCCGATTGTGTATTTGATAATTAAATTGTTAAACTCCGGTGTGACAAGCAATGAAAATATATTTAATCCACACCAGCGCTCCATCCCCAGCTAGTGGGTGGATCTTATAAAGGTTTATCAATCTGTACAGCCTTTGACTGAACAGAGATTTCTTTTTTTCACTCAAGCAGTAGAAGCCCATGGGTTTAAATCCAAAGGTCCCAGGTTTGATCCCCACCGCCAACAACCTCACCAGGAGCATCGCGTTACATATAAATCACACCGCAATAACTATCAAACCCATTATTCATGGCTGACGTGTTCATCGTTTCCCATTAGGTGAGGTATACTCTCATCATGCTCACATCAGTCAGAAAGTCAGTTGCCCTTGAGTGTCACAAGGCATTATACAAATGACTTAATAAGGCATTTTCTATACCCACTAGCTTTGCATTTAATGAGCGTCTGCTTAAAGAAAGCAAGTGGAGCTCTATAGAGATGTCACTGTATTTACATTTTGTTTCTAGAGCCAAGTCAGGGCTTGTACAAGATACAGAACTGATAGCTCTGGAAAATAATGCCCGTATGGTGATAATGTAGTCTTTGGGGACTCGCAACAATGCGAGCTTCACTCCACAACCCACACCATGCTGGTTCTGACCAGAAGGGAGAATGATGTTCAGCTACCATGGCTTTTCATTTCTTAGCTTCAGAGTTAATGGTACCAGGTGTAATGGTTTCATGGGATTTCTCTTGATTTTTTTAATTTGAAATTTGTCAACTTTCTTCTGGAAGAGCCATCAAATGTTATTAGCTAAGCAAATGGCTGAACCAGTGATCTAAATGGGACAGGCTCTATAAGGCACACCCAATCCATAAACCACACAGTCCCCAGTGTAGGTTTATTTTAAACATCCATTCATTTTGTTAGATTTCCATTACTGGGACCATTTCTGCCTATATGGTGTCATAGCATCATAATGTGTGGGGTATGATTAGAGAACACATCACACTGTAATCTATAGCACCTCAGGAAACAAATGTAACAGATATTTCAGAATTGACTTAGTTAAAGTGAAATAATTTGTTTTAACAAGTTCCCCTTATGATGTACATAATTTAGCGGATCTTATTATGCTGATTTCATGCATGCATCACAAAATGCTGTAACTCACTGTACTGTACTTTGAATCATACAAGAATTTAAACCACTTCGTTGCACAACACTTGGAGTGATCTATTTAAAGTGTGACTTTACTCTCAAGGCTGAGTATGTGAAAGTGGCACCTTCCTGCTCAATAGATCTACTTCCCATGTGGACTCAGAGGTGCAAAAGATTACTTGAAGGCCACCAACAGATTTTTACTACCTTACACGGCTGCAAGCATTGCAGTACCAACACTGCTAAGAAAGTGACCCAGATTCTATTCCTGGTTGTACATCAAATAATTGTTCACGACTTGTAGGTTCCAGCTGGTTGCATGTAATGCCAACTCATTAAGACAATGGATTCAGACAGGTGTCACTGGGGGAATAAGTGGAAAAGAATGGGATTCAGATATCCCACAAGGCTTAATTCAGTCCCCAGAGTCTTTATTAAAAGTGATAAGGAGGCAGAGGAGAAGGATTCTGCTTAACTTTCAGATTCCAGCCTGACTTCACCGGTAGCAGTTAAAAAAAAAAAATCTGTAAACATGTAAACTAAGTTCATTTGATGTGTAAGCTCATACATCAGTAGGACACCCAATGCTATTTTTATAGATTAATTCTTCAGCATAAAAATTAAAACATGTCTTAATTTATTGAACATTTTAGTGAATGGAGCATTATGAAGCTTTCATTTTCTAGATGGCTTCTGTAAGCTGCTATGCAAAGACCCTTCCCCCAGTAGGTCTTCCTATGGTCTCATTTGTCTGCTACCTCTGAGAGAGAGGAAGTGTAACTGGTTTCCTGCAAATTCTTGCTCCTGCTCACAGGCCCTGCATCTACAATACCTCATTTTAAAGGGCACAAGGGTCCTACCAGGCGCAGAAAAACAGTCCTATGTGTTCCGAAGCTCAGTACCTGCTTACCTATTCAGCCATACTGCAAGGAATATCTTCACTCTTTGGAACAAGCGTGTTTCTTAATGGTAAAATGCTATAGCACGTAAGAGGAAAGTGCTTCATAAAACATCATTTTACTGCCAGAGGCATTATCTGGCTGTTAGACCACATGAAAACCAAGATTTGTCAATGCTTTATTCTCTCAACATATAAGTTGTGAATGGCAATCCTCCTAAACTGACAGAGGTTCAGTTCCGATAAGCACACAGAACTATCCAAACATCTGCAGCTTTGGAAACAAGGCTGGGAAACTTATGAAAAAAACCCCATTGAGAAAATGTGTGGCATTTCTAAGTAGGCTGGAAATACCAGGGATCTTCCTTTTTGCTGATAAACAGAAAATGAAAATATGTAAGAATTAAACCAAAAAGTTTTGAATCTCAAGTTCATTCTGGTGAAAATTTAGGCTAGTTCTTACCTATCAGACTTGTTTTCACCCAGCCTCATATAGAACACAAATTCTTCATGGTGCCATCCTTTCAGTAGTTAACTGTGTAATGCTGCAGGGACAGAGCTATCCGACTTTTCCCTTAGAAAATATATCACAGGATTTCTCAACGGTAGTATAAACTTACTGCTGTGTCATTGTTTAACCTGTTATTTTTAGGACTGTTACTGCAGAATATCAGGATATGTAAAAAAAAAATTAAGCCTAAAATGTTATGTACTGTATGAGGAACAGACAGATATAAATAAATGTAGTACAATCAATGGAGGTGCAAAGTGCCACTTCCCAGCAGAGCCTAACTGCTGCAGGGGGAAGCTTGCTTCTGAAGGATGCTGCTGCTTGCATATCTGCTCTCTGGGATTCCTGTTAGTATTCTGGCTGGGTCAGCCATAAATGCCTCCATGAAATCTAATCAGACAATGTTAGCTGTGGCTTCAAGCCGCAGTACAATTCCAGGCCTTAGTGCTTCTGTGAATATCAGACAACCACAGAATGGCCATTAAGAAGAAGGATAGTGCTGGTAGCAATCAGATAGGTGTGAGAGACAACAGAATGACTGTATCCAGTCCAAGGATCAAGGGGTCCCAGGCTACCCACCACTGTGGGCCTCTGTGACAGGCTGCTCCCCAAATCCAGTCTGGTGTGCTGCTATGACCGCTTGAACCCCACTCCTGAACCCCAATTTACCCCGCTCTGCTGGGTGACCGCTCACTCCTGAGTCAGTCCACACCAGCCACCAGCGTGTAATTGGTCCCAGGCAGTGGGTGTAAATCCACTAGCCACACAGGCGTTGGTTCCCAAGCAAGCACACCCAGCCCCAGACACTACACTGGGAGCCGCTGCCCTACAGGGATTGGGACCCACTCCCAATCACCTTAGTCTCCAGTCCGTCCACTTAACAAAGAAGTGGATTGTGCCCAGCCTCCCACATCCACACCCTCTAAAGACCACACAGCTTTAGGTAAAACAACTACTAGTTTATTGATCAGAGTCTGATTTCAAGTGAGAATATGGCCAATCAAGGCAGCAACATGTTACAAATGAGTCAGGAGTGACCACTATCAAATAAAAGGTATAAACCGCATACTACTCTAACATCTTCACCTAAACTAACCTCAGAGTCCAAGATTATGCACATGGTGTTTGGCTGTCTGATGTCTTGCAGCCATTCTCTGCCTGTTCTTAGGCAGGGCCCCGATCTTGCTTGAGGTTGGTTGCAGGATGGTGTCTTCTCAGGCTGAAAGCCTGCAGCTTCTCCCCTTTCACAGTCTCTGTCTTTGTTTTAACAAACTGCTGACAGCCCCTCCCCCTCACTGTCCTGTCGTGAGATTCTCTTCACTCCTACCTGAGCAGGAGTGCTCAGCATCCCCTTTGATGTGTAAATCTTCAGCCATTGTGCTAGAGACAGCCCTGAGAGTCTGAACCCTGTAACATGCTTCACATCTATACATACATGTTGCAGCAGGGAACATGGCACCCTGGTAATCACGTGGCACATGTTCTGAGCATTCACAGAGGAACCTGGTATAGCGTAATTGTCATCAAATAACACAATTACACTGCAAAACTGAACAGAAAGATATTACAGGTCACGCCCAAGGGCTGCACAGATGTGCATCCCGTCACAGCCTCCCCCACCTGGCCACCCTCCACCTGGTTCCCCAGCCCCCCACCACTGTAGACTGGGGGTAGAGGCCACTCTCTGCAGTCTGCTGGTCTGCCACGGGGACAGGACCGACAGTAGCATGATGCAGCCTCCAGTGCAGCCTCCCAGAGCCTGGAAGGCCGTGCCAGAGGCCGCACTGCATGCCAGCCAGCCTCACCCCCAAAGTGCAGTGAACATGTGCTGCCCTACCCTGCCCCCTGGGGGAAGACCACCTGGTCTGGGGGCAGGGTGGGAGCCCCACAGAGCACAGTCTCTGGCTCTAGCCCTTCCCCCACCCCCCCACCAGCACTGGCAAAGGCCCTCCCCAGCTGCAGCCAGCACTTTGCCAGCCTGAGTGGAGCAACGGTGGCCAGATCACACAGGAGCCTTAGGGGCTGAAGCCCAGGACCCCCCTTTAGGCCAGGGCCCAGGGCTTCAGCCCCTATTGCCCCTGCACTGATCTGGCCCTGACCCAGTCAGGCAAGAAATGAGGGCAAAGTCAAGCAGCAATAATTAAGTTGTTTGTACACCAATTCAAAGAGCCTGGTGGTAAAATGGAGAAACTAGAGCTACTGGTGCAGAAAGCGAAACCAGACATTACAGGGATAGCAAGTGCGGTGGAATAGTAGAGTATAAAGAAATTAGAAGTGATGGCATGGCTGAGAGAGAAATCACTCTGGGGAAAAACACTACGAGAGATTCCCCCCATGTTGTGCATGTCGTGCGACAGACCACCAGGATGATTTGAATCTGGATAGAGAACTCTTTAATGTTTTCAATGAAATAAATAATACTGGGAATTGTGTGATTATGGGAGACTAACTTCCCAATTATAGACTGCAGGACAAATGCAACTAACAATAATAGGGTCCAGATTTTCCTGGATGTGACAACTGACAGATTTCTCCACCCAATAGCTGCTGAACCAAGAATAGGTGATACCATTTAGATTTGGCATTGCTGACTAGTGAGAACCTCGTAGAAGAACTGGTTGTAGGGTACAACCTTGGTTCAAGTGATTACAAGCTAATTCAGTTTAAACTAAATGGAAGAACAAATAAAAACAGATCTGCAGCAAGGGTCCTTGGTTTCAAAACAGCTAATTTTAAAAAAATTAAGGGAATTAGTTAAGGAAGTAAACTGGACTGGAAAATTCAAGGATCTGAATGCTGAGGAACTTTGAAATTAAAGTGCTTCAGATAGCTTCTGCCTGCATCCCAAGGGAGGGGAAAAAATTCATAGAGAAGAGTTGTAGACAAAGTCAGATGAGCAAGCATCTCAAAACAGGTGATTACAAGAATGCAGAAAGTCTATGAAGAATTGAAGAAGGGATGGTGTGCCACTCTGTGTCTGAAAACAACACCCCCAAAACCCCAATATTCACCATCATATATGTTCTTGACAAGATATGCCTTGTTTAGTATTATTTTAACAGTCCCAATCTACTAAACATGCTACTAAATTAAATGCTACTAACGTAAATGTAAATGCTACTAAATAGTAAATGTAAATTGTAAATGTAAATAGTAATAGTAAATGCTACTAAAGATCAAAGATCCCCTTCCTCCGCCTCCATTTTCCAACCGTGATAAGTCAAAAGGCCCCACTGTGTTGTCACCTGCAAGAAATTTCCGTCCATGGGCCTGTGTCTGATTAATGTGGCACAGAACATATTACAAATGTATTGTCTATTCACTGAAAGATACAGAAGAAGCAGAAAAAAAGGTTAAAACAACAGAAGCCCTATATGCCCACACCTTACCTAAAACTTTCCCTCGAAGCTTATACAAGCCTAGCAGCCTCAGATGCAACCCACAGAGCCTGTATCTCCATTCATCTGCACTTTATGGCCAGCACCCTGACAACTGAACTCAGAGAAAGTGTGTTTAACTGCCGAGTCTCCTGGTGCTTTCAGGCCATACGACTTGGAAAACCAGCTAAGTAATAACCGTGACTGCTGCCGGGTGGGGTGGAGGTGGGGGGCGAGAATCTTCTCAATTAATGGGTCAGTCATAGCTCTCTTCATTCCCTTGAAGTTGTTTATCCAGGTGTCTTATCTTTTGGCTTATCTTTGTTTTCTGCATGCTCTTCTGAACAGAACCTTTTAAATCCACGTTATCAGACAGAATAATGTCATGCAGGTAAAGTGAGATACCCTTATTATTCATAAATAGATATCTCCAATATTCTCCACAAGGCCTGACTCATGCCAGTATTGTATTGCTATATATTAAGGTTGCAGCCAGTCGCTCATTCAGGGTCCTACAGTGTCAGACCACCTTAAATTGAGGCCCTTGGGAAAGACTGCTGAGAAAGTTTGTATTCGATTCCAAACTGAAAATGTGCTCCCTGAGACATTCCAACTGCAGTGTTTTCATCAGGCCAATCACTTAGGGTGCATCTACACTAAAAATTAAGTCGACTTAAAATACTCTGCATCTACACTGGGCTTTCCTTAAGCCAACTTAAGCTGCTCGAATTAAGGAAAAGTTAGTTTGAATTAATAACACCTCGTTTTAATTCGAACTAGCTCTTACATCGACTTTATTAAGTTGACTTAAACTGGTGGAGACGGGGATTAATGCCTTGGTGGAGCTTATTAAATCAACTTAAAATGTTAAGTCGACTTAATAAGGTCAAAAAGGGGCCATGTCTACACTTGAAAAGTTAAGCCGACTTTTGTTAAGTCGACTTAATAAGGTCCACTTAAAGTCTACAAAATCGACCTTATTAAGTTGACTTCATAAAGTCGACCTAACTTTTCAAGTGTAAACATAGCCTTGGGGAGGGACAGAGGGAGCACCACCATGACTAGCACTTTCTCCACAGTCTCAGGAGGAGCTGTGATGTGAGCTGGGAAACCGTCGAGCAACACCTCTCCTTTCCCTCAGTGGCTCTCTTGGTGACCTACATCACGAGGGAAGGACCACTCCACTGACTGCTTTCCTGTTGGGTTGCGGGAACAATATGGGAAACTGACTACCTGAGCCTATGGGAGCAATTAAAAAGAGATGTCTCCTTTCCCACCCACAGCCACTCAAGGAGAGAAGAGAAATAAGAGAAGCTGAGAAACATCAAACAGTAAAAGCTCCCATATAGTCAGGCAAAGCCTTTGTTAAGACTCCTCTACTTTGTGCTAGGTGGCCTGTGGTGCCCAACCAATCATAAACCAACTGGGGACAGCCAAAACATATGTGCCAAACTCTCCACTGTTGGAGTCCCAATGCAATTTGAATGGACTGACCATTGACCTACAGGCCTAACATAGTTTCAGTTCTTTGCTTGGCTATTCTGACCTTTGTAGCATGACATCTTCCAGTTGGCAGAGATGAATAGAACTACCGAGCAACCTTGCAGATGTCTCTGTTTCTGCGTACCACAGCACATAAGAGGAAATACACAGCATAGTATGCTTGCAACTGCACATAGATAACAGTGATGAGAACAACAAGTTATCCTTGAACGTCTGGACATGTACCTTTTTATTGCCAAGGGACATATTTTTATACCACCCCTCCAGATGTTGTTTTGATGACCCAAATTATCATAGTGAGATGGAATGTAGTCAAGGGTAAGAACCCAATTTAAGTAATTGGCATAGATGATAATGAGTAGAGAGGTAATTAGGTGAAAGCTGTTTATGGAAGGGTATAAGAAGTTATTATTTAGACAAAGAGGCATGCTCCATCGACATCTGATTCTTCAGGAAGTGCTGCCAGCTGGACCACGGCTGCTGACTCCCTGGAGTGGCCCCTGAAGAAAGATGTTCCATTATACAGTCTTCTGAGTGACTGCTTAGCTCTCCAAGGTTAGTGAGTATGATATTTTTATTTAATTGCGCATTAAACCTTATTGATCTGCAAATCGGGCATATCACGTCTGACTGGTATTCACACTGGACTCGCGTTGTTTTACACTCATCTCAAAGCGTCCAGTATCAACATCTACCTCCATACACCAACACATCCACCCCCAACCTAGAAAGAATCATTTGGGGCAGTGGGCATTCTGGCTCCACTTTTGAGTGCTGAGAAAAATTTCCAGCAGGAGAGAGGGAACTTGCAATTAATTTCATCTCCCTTTGCACCTCCTGAGTGGTATTATCCAGAGCAAATCATAGAATAATAGGGATGGAAGGGACCTCACGAGGTCATCTAGTCCAATCCCCTGCTAAAAAGCAGGACCACTCCCACTAAATCACCCCAGCCAGGGTTTTGTCTAACTGGGCCTTAAAAATCTCCAAAGATGGAGATTCTACCACCTCCCTAGGTAGCCCATTCCAATGCTTCACCACCCTCCTAGTGAGAAAATTTTTCCTAATATCCAACCTCGACCTCCCCAGCTGTAATTTGAAACCATTGCTCCTTGTTCTGTCCTCTGTTACCCTCGAGAACAGCCTAGCTCCCTCCTCTTTGGAGCACCCCTTCAAGTAGTTGAAGGTTGCTATCAAATCTCCCCTCAGTCTTCTCTTCTGTAGACTAAATAAGCCTAGTTCCTTCAGTCTCTCCTCATAAGTCATGTGCCCCAGCCGCCTAATAATTTTTGTTGCCCTCCGCTGGACTCTTTCTAATTTGTTCACATCCTTTCTGTAGTGGGGAGCCCAAAACTGGACACATTATTCCAGATGCGGCCTGACCAGTGTCGAATAGAGGGAAATTATCACATCCCTCAGTCTGCTGGCAATACTCCTACTGATGCAGCCTAATATGCCATTGGTCTTTTTGGCTACAAGGGCACACTGTTGGCTCATATTCATCTTCCCGTCCACCATAACCCCCAGCTCCTTTTCTACAGCACTGCTACTTAGCCGATCGGTCCCCAGCCTGTAGCAGTGCATGGGATTTTTCCGTCCTAAGTGCAGGACTTTGCACTTGACGTATTGAACCTCATGAGGTTTCTTTCAGCCCAGTGTTCCAATTTGTCCAAGTCTCCCTGGATCCTGTCCCTGCCCTCCAGAGTATCTACCATTCCCCCCAGCTTAGTGTCATCCGCGAATTTACTAAGCATGTAGTCTATCCCATCATCAAGATCATTAATGAAGATGTTGAATAGAACTGGCCCCAGGACCGAACCCTGGGGCACTCCATCTGCCAAATCCAAATAAGTCAGAAAATCCCATTGAGGCACAGCCATGCTGCCTTTTTAACCTTGCAGTTTCTTACTGTCCAGCCAACAGTTAGGACCCTGGTTAGCCACTGAAATAGTTCTCTTTCAGTGAGCCCAAACTGATGCATCTTTATTTACTACAGGGACATAGATATACTTACATTTTGCTCACAGGGCCTATTCTTCTGGTGTCTTAAAAAAAAAAATCTCTAGACATTGGTAAGACATCTGACCACAGCTGGGTTCTGGGTTTTTCAATAGAACAAAGATTTTTGCCTTGTACCTTTGAGTTCATCACAAAACCATTGACTTCACTGGGATCAGACCTTGGCCCATGGTCATCATTCACTAAACTTTCTCAGACATGGCACACCTCAGCCTCTTGTCTCTGCCTGCTCCTTAGGTCTCTCTACCACAGCGGCTCACACTCATCTGTAAGATGATCCAACTATCTCATTTCGGAATAACGTTATCACTTTAAGATTTCAGAAGGAAAGCATGGAGGAAGTTCAAATCCTCATGACATCATGTTAGCTAAACAACATCATACAGCTGATACACAGAGGCCTCACTCGTGGCATTGAGACAGCATTCTGGGAAGAAAAAGACTGCTCTGAAGAGCTAGCCTTGAGTGGCCGGGAATGCTTCTTGTGTACTCCTGCATGAACAGGCTCAGTCTGCTCCAGGTTAAAATACCTGATATTGGCACAGGAAGGAACAAACCTAGACATGTAATCTTGTGCTTTAACCATTAGCTCCCGTTCTTATATATTTCCTTCTCAGTTACCCCTCCCCACCCTTCCTTCCTACACAAATCATTTAACGATTGATTTTAAGTCCTTCTTTTCCTTTCCCCTGCTGAAGCATTCTTCCCCTCTGCCCTCTCTGTAAGAACGCCACAGGAATATATCATTACTGCTTGCGCAGGTTAATTATTTTCTTTTAATCTAGTCCATCTTCCTTCTTACTTTAATTGCCGGTGTAACTTATTGCATCCGACTCTCTGAAGTGCCAATTGTCTGAAGAACACACTAGGAAACCATAGGAAGGATGAGCATAAAAAAAACATTGAAAAGTCCACAAAGCCACAAGTCACCACATCTGCCTTTATTTCACCACAAAGCCATTTGATTAATTGGCCAGCAAAAATGTAACCTTAGGAAAGACAGTGCACAAAGGCTCTGTGACCAGCATCATGGCCAGCTCTCATCTTCTCCTTGGTCTTTTAATTCTCTTCTTGTGTTCATCGTCTATGGTGTGATGGCTAAAGTACTCACTGGGACAAGACTCCTGTGCCCATGTTCCCTGACGAAGACGGAGAGTAGCACAGGGTCCAGAAAACACTCCTCCCCCTTGGCTCTTCTCCATAGAGGTAACACAATTTTCTTTTCTCTCGGGAGAAATTCTCTCTATGTGAAATTACCTCCAACAGTCATCTTAATAAAGTCAAGATTTATTAAAGATAGAAACATGATGGGATTCGATTTTTACCAATGAACTAAAGTATCTAAGGCCTCCTTTGCTTAGTTACAGAGAAAAGAGGTAAGTGAGTGAAAGCATCTCTTGAAATCATCTCTCTCACCATTCTGGTCAGGTTGTTACTATTGCTTGTAGTCCCGATCCCCCAAACCCCATCCTTTCCCTCCCGTAGATATGCTTATTAAATCGCTCTACAGTTTTCTCAACGGGTTTTCTAAAGGCAAAGAAGGGCTGGTGGAACGATTTCATTCTCGCCTTCTAAGAGATGGTCTGTTGAAGAAGAGAAAATCCTGATGATGATGAATGGCTTCCTTCCACAGGCCAAACAACCTAGCTCAGGTACCACATTTCAGTCCTCTTGGTAAGGAATGTCCCTCTGCATGCTTTGCCATGAGTTGCTAATAATAAACAGAGGCCCAGGACTTTCTGTCACAGGCAGGTAAACATAAGGATCATGAAAATGTAAATAAACCACTAAGACACAATGGATTAGATCTATTTCCAAACTCTTTCAAGCTACCAAGCAGTTGAAATTGGGAAGAGCAGGAACAGAGGACTAGAGCAGTGTGGGGGCTCAGCAGTTCCAGGGAATGGAAGCAAGTTCCTTTCTTGGCTGTGGAGTACTCAAGTTATACGGAGACTCAGATTATGCACCAGAGGTTTTTAGGTAAATCTTTTAATGTACTAATCAAATGATAAGATATAAAAGGTACAAAATTATAGATCCCCTGATCCTCAGGGAATTAACAAAAAAATAGAGAAATTGAGAGTTCTGAAGAATTGTGAGGGTCAGATGAACACAGGCTAATCCTAACCATAAGGGGTTAGCTCTGTAGGGTGCAAGCCCAAAACATTAGACCTCTGGGCCAATTTACATGGATTCGTCTTTTAGTGTGTGTGGCACTATAAAGGAGTTGGTATTTTATTTGGTTTCCAGACTGTGGAGGCACTAGGGAAAAGTTATTGGTAAATCTGTGGAGGGTGGAAGGTCATGTTGGGCTGACTCCTTGTCTCCAGATATCTACCTTGGGAGTACAAACTGCAGAGAGCAGACAGACAGCCCTCTGGACTGTCCAGACTACCATTTAAAATGTTCAAACTCTCTATGCCCTGAGTTGATTGGCTGTTGCACTAACCGTTCCCCCACTTCCTCTAGTCTCTTCACCTTCTCTGCCCCCTTCACCTTCACCTGTCCCCCTGAGCTTAGCTTTCTTTCCATGTTGCTGACCCTTTCCTAACTAAACCCACTCCAGAAATGAAACAACCCCCGACACATTGTGGAACTATCAGGACACTGGATCTCCACACATTGTTCACTCTGCTGGTGTCTTGTACTACTTTTCCCACCCTCGGTCAATCTTGTCCACTTAATTTGTAAGTTCTTCAGGGCAATTCCATCTACTATTTTTTCTTTTTACAGTCCCAGGTATCCCAGGACCCAACGCTTTGTTGTCTCTTGGGCATTACTACAAAAAACAATCAATAGTAAGGATGAACCAGTCTCATAATTATGCATAGGAGCGAAGCTGCCAACTACTACCCAGAACCATCTGTGGCAGAAAAGAGATCTAGGTGTCAGTAGAGAGAACAATTGCAGTTTCAAAAAGGTCAAAATACTTCTTGCTCTGGTGGGTGAAATACTATGTTCTGAATATTTTTCCATATAAGCAGCTGCTGTAGGACACTGTGCGACTGCAAACTAGCTTGCAACTTGGAGGTTGAGAGGGGAAGTCTTCAAGAGAGGACCTCTCGCTCTCAGAATGCAATTCATGCTATGGTCTCCTGCTGCAAAGAATTACACAGATTCTTTCAAGTGTTTGCTTTCCTAGACATCAGCACTGAGCTCACTTAATCAGCGCCAAACACACCAAAGCATGAACACATGCCCAGGAATGGTTGGGCTTGCTGTTTGAACACAAACTCTTGTCTCATTTCCCAAACATGGGATCTCCTGAATATATTCATTTAATTAAATAAATAAGCAACACTAGTGCCTTAGTGTTATTTGTTATTCATTGAGTTGGACATATGCAGCACCCTAGAGCCCTGCTATCAAAAGCTTAACCATCTAACTACGACAGAACACACTCACACTCACTTTAGTCTCAAACTATCTAGAAAATCCCTGCAATTCCTTGTAGCCATCTTCTCGCATTTGAAAAACAAAACTTCTATTAAAAAAAAACAAATTCAGCATCCCTAATAAATTATCTTTCCCCCTCTTTTTCCATTAGCCAACTAGTGTAACTGGTGTTTTTCCTGAGAAAGATGACTTCTCTAAAATATGTCATCATGATGGCTAGCATCCATCAGTACCTCCCTTACCTTCTGACACTTAGGATAATGATGTTTTGCATTTGCCTGGCACCTTTTATTCAAGAATTTCAGTGTATTTTACTAGCATTGCTTGATGAAGCTTCATCAGTCCCTGAGAGGTATCTATTATGCCTCTAATAAATAACCAGGAGTAAACTGAAGCACATAGGGATGAGATTGATTTGTCCAAGGTTCTACTAATAGCAAGCTAGGACCGAATCCGGGCATCTTGACTCCCAATCCCACTCTAACATCAAGAGCACGCAGTCAGGCCCAGTTTGCACTGAATGGCAACGTGTAATAATTTCTACAACTACTACATCAAATTAAGAGTTTAAACACGCAGAATTCCTTCCTCTCCCCCATCCCACTATACACCAACCTAAAGTCTAATTAAAAAGAGCTAGATCAATTGATTTGTGCTGAGAGATTGGGAGAAATTTAAGACTTGGCATGTCTTTATAAAAAGGAATAAACTTTTGCAAAAGTGGCTGTTCTCTTCACCATGTGATATTTCCCAGAAGAATGGCAATTAGTTTAGAAACAGTTATCAAGATACCATTCAATAGTTACAACAAATGGTTTTAAATGGTGCTTAGTGTTGGATAGTTTGCAGGACAAATTTTAATTCCAGCTTTGCAAAGACATGCATCTGCTTATCTTCGTACTCTGTGATTATCCCACAAAATGTGAAATAGAAGACAGTGTTCCCCAGTGGATAGTGCACTAGATGGGACTCAAGGGGAGCTGGCTGTATTCCAGGCTCAGCCACTGGCCTTCTGGGTGACAGTGGACAAGTCACTTCACCTCTCTGTGTCTCAGTTTCTCCATCTGTAAAATGGGGATAATGATATTACACTTTGCAAAGTGCTTTGAGAGCTACAGATGAAAAAGCATTACATAAAAGCTAGGTATTGGTTCTATTCATAGCGTGTAAAATTAAGCATTTTGAGTTTTTCTAGGATTGAAACCCTAAGCTTTGAAATAAATCAAATTTGCAAATCTAATACTGATGAGCCATGAAGGCAATATTTTAAAAATTTAATAAAAACATTTCGGGGGGCGATAGGGACTATATAGAACATACACCAAAGTATTATGCTGGTTCACTAGAACTAAGAAGTGAAACTAACTGGAAATTGATCATCATACAGTCCAGTTAAATGCAAAAATGAAATAAATGAAGCGAAAAAAGGGACTCATATAAATGATGAAAAGAAAACAGTAGTTCAAATGCATTCCATTTTAATAATATCAGTCATTAGTAATATTTATGTTATTTGGTCAAGCAAATATTTCCAGAAGAGAAACCTCTCCTAACAATCATTTTAGGTGTGTCTGACAAGAACTATTGAAGCTGAAGATCTATCAGCCCTTCCTTCTAAACTCCTCTTTTTTAAACAAAAATCTAAATTTTTCCTGAAAGGTTTTGTTCAAAATTGGTTGGCACTTTCTTCTTTTATCTTCCAGTTTCCATACATTACTTTCAATCCATGCATTTAAGAGAGGACGAATCTATCCTTGAATTAAGCCAAATATTTATAGGGGATTCTGGTTTCACAGGCAGAAGATAGAAAAAACTACGATCATATAATTTATTTTAGAACTCTTCAAAACAATTTTGCATATTTAGGGCCCAAATCAGCCTATATACTGAACAGCACATTAGAAGAGGTATGTAGTTGCACCATTGTAGAAGCAAACCAGAGAAGAAACTCAAGCTCCAAGAGTCACACCTTCTTTCTTGGGTCTCTGTTTTCTCCAAGGTAGGGAAGAGTTATCTGTACCATCATATTACCAAGCACTAATTGCCTTTCCATCACCTACCTGCTCTGCCTTCATGTTGGATAAGGTGGACCAAGGGCTATGCCCACTTCTCACTCTCCTGTGTTTCAAGGGAGAGAGCTATTCCATTAGCCCTATGTGCATAAGGTAGATCCAGTTCTAAGCCTTAAAGAATTTAGAGGCTGAACCATCTTGGGTTTTGGCCTCTTGGTTATGATCAAGTGAGTATCCGTTTTTGAGAGGTCACACGAGGATTCTCTCTCTCTCTCTTGCTCTGGCAGGAAGAAGAATTAAAACTCATGTGCCTGTCTCAAATTTCTGTAATCCTTAAAAAGCAATTAATTTCCTTTCCTTGACGCAGTAACACTGAAGTCCTAACGGGTGGGATTTTCTCCAACACCTGGCACTGGCATTGCTCTGCTCGGGAAGATTTCTTTGTACTTATACAGAAGCAGCATGAGGGTAATGCTGCGTGTGTGTGGAGATGCCAGGAAATGGAAGCGAGGTGGAGCCAGACAGTCAACCCTATCTTTCCAATAGTAAGCAGCCATGTGCATGATTGGTCCCAACTGAAGACAATGAACATACTCATGTGAGAAACTGCTCATCAGCTGAATTAAGGGATCCAGTTTGGCCCAGTGGGAGTGTGTTGTAATATGCAGAAGTTTAGGGTCACCTCCTTCATCTTCTCTGGTCTTATTACCTGTGACCGTTTAGCAGTGGCTCTCACATACAGTGCAGACAGAGTATTGTACAAATCAGGTTCAGCTCCGCTTACACACTTGGAATAACACCTTACTACTCATACTCTGAACTCAACAGGATCATTCAAGGAGCAAGGTGCAGTATGTGGCCCTTGCATGTGTTATCTACAGTGTGGGGGTGATTTAGTGAGTCACCACGCAGCAGAAAGGCTTCAGAATGCCTGTTTTATATTAGTTCCAAAGGGGGAGCCGTGTCAGTCTATTGCAGAAAAACAACTGGCAATTTTAAAGACTAACAGATTTATTTATCGCATGAGCTTTCGCGGGAGAAAAGTGTTCTACTAGTCGTACTAAAGGTTCCAAAGAACAGCCATGGTTTTGCATGGGGGTCTCCGATGTGATTTGACATACTGGCCAACTGTATAGTATGGTCAAATGGGGAACAGAGCAGGAAAATTTCCTTGCATTTGTCCTTTATGCTCTTTAGCAGTAGCTAGGGGAAAAAAATCATATGAACTGAACACTCAAGGTAGCCATTTAACTAGCCTTTCCAGTTACAAGTCACGGGGTTGAAATGCTTACTACACACAGCTCTATCCTGAGGAGTATTTTTATGTTTTCCCCATCTCCAGCCTGTAGGGATCCAACCGTTCTCACATAACTGCCACACGTTAACCTCATACATCAGAAATGTAAGAAGCCCTGCTTAGCTGAAGGGCAGATGTATCGAACAGTGCTGTGCACAAAAGCCAGTTCCATTTGGTCATATTTTATTGGCAGTGAAGCGCAGATTTTGACAGAAATAATTATATTTTGTTCCCAACACTGAAGAGCTTTTATAAAAAACACTTCAGAATAGATGTCCAGTTGGTTAGACAGAGGCTAAAGGTTCTACTGACTTGGGATGTTTACATACAAAATAAGTAGGCGCAGTCCTTTAAAAAAAAAAAAGGGTGCCGGTACTCAGCCAGGGACTCGGGGCCGCTGGTGGTGGTGGCAGGAGCCAGGGCTGTGCTACTGTGGAAAAAAAGGTGCCAGTACTCAATACCACTGAGTGCCATCATAAAAAAAGCCGTGAGTGGGAGTCACATCTCTTCTCCATGTCCCCTATCTTCCAAGCCACTTGCCTGTGGGAGGTGACGCTCCCACTCCATGTACTTACAGCCAGAGCTGAGTGCCAAAAGATAAATCAGATCCAAAAACTGTGGTTCCCTCCGGTCACATACACCAACCCCCGCACCCTCAAAATCCATGCAAAAAATGCACTAGAGAAAGGAATAACTTGTTCTGATTTTCCTGAAAAAACCTGCAAAATAATAACCATATATATCTAAAACTCAGTCTTAGCATGCGTAATGGAGCCAGCAGTTAGGTAACCAGCCACAGTACCAACAGAACAGATATGATAAACTGCACTTCATTTCTAGTTGTTTTCTCTTATAAGGAACTGCATAGCATCTGGAGTCGGGGCTAGCGGTTAGAACAGGGGATTGTGTGTCCAGGTTGCGGGATTCCATCCCATTCTGTGTCATCTACACATTCGAGTTCCTTGGTGCCACTCCTTCAGAGAAGAGCCCCTGGCACACCAGCCAGGACATGATTCACACTACTCTTCCTTGCCTCAGAATACAAGAGAGGGATATAGTTCTTACAGGAGACTTTGGCCTCTGTTCTTAGACATCTATCAACTGCTGCTGTCACTTTTGATTTCCCCAAACAAAGAGATTGTCACTACAAAATAAGTAACAATGGAGAAACACACAGGAATTAATACCAGAAGAACCTGAAACACACCACATTCCTGTGAAATGTATTTTCTGAGCTATCCCTTTGATAAGTGACAGAAAAAAAGAAATAGATGTAAGACTTGTGGAAAACCTAGCTGCATTTTCCTCCTGTACATTCCAGGGTACTTCTGATCCTACAGCATGTGATGCTTCTTAGAAAACTGGTCTGCTTTCAAAAGGCCTAAGGCAATTACAGGTCTAATGGGCTTTGGCGATTTGAAAGTTCAACTCCTCTTTTCCCAATATAATGGTTAAGACTTTCAAAAGTGTCTAGCAATTTTCAGTGGCCATATTATGAGGACAATAGAAGCTAATCCAATACCCAGTGGGGCCCTGGAATGCCTCCCACTGACTTCAATAGGTCTTGAATCTGTCTTGGAAAAAGCTAAGTATGGGGCCTAATCCATTTTACCCAGAAGACAGGAAATCTGTGTTTCCAACAGGAAAATTTGTTGGTGGACACATAGTGAAGGCCTCACCTGTCATATGCAAATATTCTTAAAGCAAGTTCCAAAGGGGTAGCCGTGTTAGTCTATTGCAGAAAAACTTAAAGCAGTAATTGATGCTATCAAACAGTTCTGGTCTTTTGAAGAACAGTCATCCAGCTGGAAGAAGGCTCTGGGCCTCTGATGGGTTTCAAAGTTTCTCACTATTTTTCCCAGCCCCACCTCCAGCACAGCTTTGCAAAGGCTGTCCTTACTCTAATAGTGTCCCCATGCAACTTTCTTTTCTGCAACAACCCTCTTTCCAATTCAGTTTCATTTCCTCTAATCCCTCATTGTTTTACTAAGACTAGGGCATATTGTGAGGACTGAAAGATCTCCCAAAAGTTTCACCGGAGCTGCTATACATGTTCATGTTCTTTCTAATCCAGTATCTACAGAAATAAGTACCTTTGGTCTTTGTCTGTATGGTAGACATGAGAGATCAAAAGAACAAGTCGGCTTGATTGTGGTCTAGTATTCAGATAAAAAGGGAACAGTATTTCCAGTGGATCAGTGCAAACACAGAGATTCATATCTGTGGTTTGATATGAAAACTTATGATGTGAAATTGTAAGTGTCCTTTTACTAGTTCTCAGAGAAATTGGATTGTTTACCCTACAATCCCCCTACTTACTCTCAAAAAAGCAAGAGCTGTTAACAGTAATCCAGCCATCACTATCATGGTAAACTGAATGCGAGTGTCATTTCGGGCATCGGAGCTGGATTCTACATTCCATTGGCAGGGTCAATTTCTGCCCTGACTTACATCCTTTATGGTCTTGGTAGCATTGGCATGTAAATCTGGGCAGAATTGGCCTTTAAAATACTGTTACAAAAGAGACCAACATTGTCACTGATCCAGCCAGCTTTTAAAACTGTGATTCCGAAGTCTAACATAGATGGATGTGACTATTCCCTATGTAAATACAACCCTAGGAAGTGAGAGTCTTTGAACATGGTGACTGACATCAGCTTTTTCTCCTGAGAGCAGCATGACTTTCCATTCATGACTGTGCAATATCTTCTCAAAAGTGAAGACAGAAAAGTCAAATCTGGGCTGTGCAGAACTGCATTGTGCAATAACTAATATTGTTAATGTTTTACTCAACAAATTAGCAGCACTGCCTTTAACAGAAGCTGTGGGGCAAACCACCCCCTCTCCCCAAATCTCACTTTGAAAACTTAAGGGCCAAGCATCTGCAGCTGGACTCTCTTTCTCATGTAAGTATTTTAGAAACACACATGCAAACACGGGCAGGTCAGGTCCTCAGCCTGTGCAAACAGAAATGACTCCACATGTCTAAGTAACTATTTGGGCCTGTTAGCAGGTAGGTCCTTAAAAGACATGGACCACATCTTAATAGACATGTCGGCTTTTGGACATTTCCCCTTCCATTTATGACTTCATGGACCACTTCGCCAAATGATGAAGAAATAATATTTCCATGGCACTTACAGCAATTGCTTACGTAGGAAGATAATATTCGTAATTCAGCTGGTTGAAATAGGGAGGAGGACCTAGCACCATGTGTCCAGTCATCTCTCTACAGTCTACCAACAAATACTTCCCATAGATCACAGAGGGCAAACTGCTGCTTCAGGGAACGGTGGTTTCAAGCTGGTCCTCAGTGAACAATTCTTCATGCCACAGCAACCTGCCCCACAATTGGCACAGCCTGGCAAGCTTGTTGACAGTAAAGCACGGAGGCCCAAACTTATATATTCATGGCTACTAAGCTGTCATCTCTCCATACGGGTGGATCCTCCAGGCCAAAGATAAGGAGTTTTGGCCGTAGGGAAGCTTGTACAGGTGGTGCCCAGCTACCTCCTGCTCTGTGTATAAACATCTCAGTGTCAAGAACGTTTCAGTCCTTTTCAATTCTCTATATTAAAAACAATCCTGCCAGCCATTAGGTAATAACCAACCTGAGATGGGAGGAAGTGTAGTGAGGACACTTGTCGGTTTCCCGGGGTTCTTCTAAGCCACTGATTCTCAACCTTTTGTGGGTCATGTCAGCTTGGCAGAATATCTTGACCCTACAGGACACACCAGTCCACCCCTCCCAAGCCAAATCCAGTCATCTCCCTGGCTCTCCATGACACGCTTACTGCTGTTTGACAACACAGTAATGTGTCCTGACACAGTGGTCGAGAGCCGCTGTTCTAAGTCACGGCATGTTTTAAAAAACATTTCAAAATGAGAAATAATGACTGCCCTACTTTCAGTGGGGTTTTCTTTATTAATTATAAAGTACAAAGAGAACTAGGCTAGTGAAGTTGTACAATATAGTTTTCCTGATAATTCACTGGCCTTTTGCATGTGATAATCATCGATGAGACAGGTTCAGATAATGCATGCAACTAGATTGCAGAGCCACTCAACATTGTTATCTTTCACATCCTTGACTGGAATCACTTGATCTACCGCTGTCATTAACAGCTAGCAACTCCGCCTCCATTGCCTTGATGAATGCTATTCTATGCATTTTTGCCCAGGAGGAGGGAGCATTAAGATGATGTACCCTTACTGAGAGCTACATATTGTTTTCAGCACTAAATTTTTGGTGGCTGAAATGAAAGCACTGTAATACCTCTCAAGTCAGTGACACCCTTTTGCTATGGGGACAACCAAGGGTGTATTTAGAAAATTCATACCACAGTTTACTAAATCTTGTCCTGTAGGAGACAGTGTCCCCCACTGGGTAGCACAGCAAACTGGAGTCCAGAAATTTTGGTGTCTATAGCTGACTCTGCCACTGGCGAGCTGAACAGCCTTGGGCGAGTCACCTTCTCTCTTCCTCAGTTTCCCCACGACTAAAATGGGGATAGTAATACTTCCCTCGTTTGTAGCGTGCAGCTGTCTGAAGGAAAAGTTCCATACCCAAGAGCCACTGAATATTATTATCATATCTGAAATTAGCAAAAACAATTTTTAAGAGCCTGGTCTGAAACCCACTGAAGTTGCTGAGTTTTTCCATTAATTTTAAGAGGCTTTGGATCAGAGCATCAGTGATACTGCCCCTAAGTATAAAAAATCATGCATAAAGCTGAGATGGCACGTAAGAATGCATGGTTAAACATTTTTGGAAAAAATAGCATTATTGTGCTTATTAGGAATGATATAATTTAACATTAAAGGGACACAGCTCTTCATTTTAAATTTATATTTCACAGAAAATGGCATGTCACTTTCATTAGGGTTAAATAAGTATTCCTATTTACCTTATGCCTCCCTCAAGATATTTGCATTACAAAGTCTTCAGAGTTTAATTTGGATCCATCCAAATAATAGAATACTGAGACCATCACTCTATCTTTCATTCTGAAGCCTAAAATATCTGTTGAGTCATTGTGAAATGATGGAAGCAGCTACAACCATGGTCGAGAGCTCTTTTTGTACAGAATATCTCCAAGTTGAATCACTGCTGGGTTTCGTGGTCTGTTACCATCCAATCTTTAAGTCCTTGGTCATTTTGACTTTACAAATTACACCCTGCAGTATACATCTACTGTATCATGCTGACAGACATAGACCATTTTGATATGAGAGGTACAGACCCAATCACCACCCTTACTCGACAACTAACTTGGATGCAATGATTTCATTGGTTGCATGAAGGACACTGCATGGTGTATTACTTGGCCCAATGGCCACCTACATAAACTCACACAAATCTTCCAGGACAAACCCCTCAGAAACAAAATCAATACAATCACCCACACAACACAACCAACATACACAATAATCCCAAATACAAATAGCCTCTCAGTACAGCACCCACCCTTAGCCACCTGTACAAATCCACACAATTGTCCCCGCATAATACAACTCAAACAGAAAAGCAACACAACCAAGACACACCATAACCCCAAACATCACTCTGAAGCCAAGAATGTCTGTTGCCTCAATGTAAAGCAGAGGAAACAGCCACAAGCATGATTGAGAGCTCTTTTTGTTTAGAATATCAGCTGGGCTCAACTATTATGGATTCATGGACTGTTATTGACCGATTTTTAAGTTAGTCATTTTTGGCTTTTCTTTTCTTTTCTTTTCCTTTTTTTAAAAAAAAAACTGACATATTTCAGCTGTGCAACAGCATGGGCTTTAAAACATGGCACCTGGGTTTCTCCCAGACTGGAGAACATACAGTGGGGCTTCATATTGCATGGGGACACCATGATTTAAAAGGACACAGCAGTCCTTTTAAGCCCCACAGTACTTGAGTGGAAGTGCTGCAGCCAATGTCACAAGAGAGCGAGACAGAGGGATGGAGTGCAACAGCAGGAAAGGGCACCTGCCTGACAGAGCTAATCTCCAAACACAGCCAGAAGGTAGAGCTCCAGTGATGAGCACCCTCATTCTCACAGTGACACCTGCTAGTGGACATTGGGACTGTAGATATGCTAGACTCAAAGGTCAGAAGACCATTCTGACCATCTAGTCTGACCTCCTACACAATGCAGGCCACAGAACCTCACGCACCTCTCCTACAATAAACCTCTAATGCAAGAATTATGATTTAATGACTAAGTTACAAAGAATCCACCAACAATTGAGTCGTGCCCCAGGATGCAGAGGAAGGTGAAAAAACTCCAGAGTCTTTGCCAATCTGCCCTGGGGAAGATTCCCTCCCGACCCCAAGTATGGCGATCAGTTAAACTACTTCATTATCCCCTTCCAACTCTCCTTTTCCATGACATTTTCAATTTAACAGCCCACTGGTGAGCTGATATCACTGCCCATCATGCTGAATAATATTGTTTTGAATTCCCCCATCTGTATCCAACTGTTGTTTCTTAGAATCATAGGGCTGGAAGGGACCTCATGAGGTCATCTAGTCCAACCCCCTTGCCTATGTTACCCTACACCTCTTGTTCATGTAAAAATAAAACAAACATTCAAGTACAGCAGAAATTCTTAGCTTCCTTTCACTCACACCTCATGTTCGCCTTTTTCTAAATCTTGGAGCCCCAGCCCCTTTCAAATAGCAATATACCAGGAGGATATGGCCGCCTTGTATTCTATTTGTTCAGGAGATATCTGGCAATTTATACAACATGTGAGTCAAAGGATACTATAATAATATCCCTTACCCGTATTAACATGGTCAGTGTCAGACAGAGAGAGATCTGGGCTTCTTTGGTACTGAAAAGCAATTGTTTGTTCACATCAGAGGTGTCAGAGGGACTGCAAAAAGGGCAGGGAGGCATAACTCTAAGTAAGATGCTGCAACCTGATTTTTGTGCTCCTTACCATAATTAATGAATTAACTGTGCTGTGCCCCTCCTAGAAAGTTTGCTAGGGTCGTGGCTCCTTGGTTGAGAACCTCTAAAGTACAGTAACTGATCAAGAGAAACAAAGTGATGGATTTTAAGGCCAGAAAAGAGCCTTCTGAGCACCTAGTCTCACCTCCTGCCTAACACAAGCCACGAAACTTCAGCCAGTAATTCTTTCATCAAGCCCATGATTTCTGTTTGAGTTGCAGTCTCTCTTCTAGAAAGAGATCCAATCTTGACTTAGACTAGAAATAAGGTGCAAGTTTTTAGAACAGTGAGGATAATTAACAATTGGAACACTTAATAGGGCTGAGGTGGATTTACCACCATTTACCATTTCTGAGTTTATCTAGCTTTATCTTCCAGCCAATGGTTCCCTTTTTTGCTAGATTAAAGAGCAAGTTAGGAGAAAAAGAGGAGCTATACGCAAATCTCAAAAGAGTTAGCAGCATAAGATGTAGGCACACTATTTCTATCACTAGGAGCCCTGGCCTCAGGGCTTTCCTTAGGACAACCATCCCCAACAAAAAACTATTGTCATAAAGGAGAAAAGAAACTTTATGAGCTTCCACTTGAATTCCATTTCCTTTGCACTCCTACGGAAGGCCAGAAAAACCAAAGGATCCCCAAGCTCCATGCAGGGGATCTGCAGAGGCCGTGCACCTCTACTCTGTCTTCCAAAAGATACAACATTCATTCGTCAGCTGCTTGCCCATGAGAAAATTACCCTTTTCCCATCCCTCAGAGGGGGAAGCACAGACTGCAGGAAGTAAAATGGGTAAATTAATCTGTATGGGGTCATTGGAGTTACACTGGCTATACAAGTGTGTTACTCAGAGGAGAATTTATTCTTGTAGGTTGGCTATCATATGCTGTTTCTCTCTGCTCATCTCCCTAGCAAGATTTTTATTTGGGGCATAGCAAGTGGGTAATCCCCAGGGCATAACCAGCCATCTGAAATGCACACACTAACAAGTTGATCTGCCTTCCCTGCCTGGCCCTCCCAAAATCTCCCAAGGCAAACTTGCCAAAGTTTCCAAAAAGGTTCTGCTGGATGCATATATCCAACATGGACTATTTCAGCTCAAATGGCTGATATCCAGCAAAGTTAAAAGCAACTGTGAAAAGGGTCTTATAACAGGATGTGTCAGGCAACCTTAAGAACAGATGGTGCTATCTATAAAAAGGAAGTCACAAAGAAATGGAATGTAAACAAAATTAACTATAGCCTGGAAATCTCACAAACCTGTCATGTTATTGGAAAGCAAGATTTCTTTTTACTAACCCATAGATTTTTGCATGACATGTTGAGAAGTATATTTCTTTGCAAAGCTAGTCTGTATCTCAGAGGTATCATAAGTACAGAACTATGTAATGTGGCAGTTACTATGGTAACAACTCATTTTCTCAGGAAAATCAGAGTGGATAAGTCAAGTAAACCCCAAATAGTTTCTTGTGACACAGGTTGGATATCTTGTTGAAATGGCACCTTTAGCTTGTCCAGCCCTATGTCTGTCAATTCTTTTCTTCGTTGCACATATGTTCCATGTATGAACTGGCAGTGCCAGTTTTTCCTCTTGGCTTCTTTTTCTTGCTGAGAGTGGGGAAAGAGAGGTGACCCCAAATAACTGGAACTTGGATCCTCTCTCCCCCTACTCTGGCATCAACCTGCTTCCTGGCTCCCACTATTCTTACTGTAGTCCAGGCAGCCTCTCCATCACACCATCCTGGAACCCCTCCATTCCCAGACTAGAGCATCCCTTCTTTACCACCTCCCAAGTCTGCTGTCGTCTTGGAGTAATAGGCTGTCAGCCTAGCCCCATCTCCTGTTAGCTTCCATGCACAGGAGCCCATCCCAACACAGTTTCTAGCGTACGGTGATTGCCTACAACACAAGTGCCAGAATTTACCGTACTTAGAGAAAGTGGACTTCGGGGAGAGGCAGAAAAAGAAGTAATGGCCATTTGCCCTCATGGCATCATCCCAAACCCAGAGAAGGGGGGGATCAGCCATGGAAAAGTTGCCCTCCTATGCTGCCTTGAGGCTCTAATTACCTGGGCCAGTCCTACACCAGCCTGGATCTGTCTCTTCCTCTTGTGTTGTGTTCCTCTCTGCATTGCCACCTCCTGGGGCCAAGTGAGATCTCCTCCAGCCTTCACTGCAGCACTGAGTCACCCAGCCCCAGCCAGCAGAGCCCAAGAGAGAGAGCAAGAACCCACCACCCAAGCCAATTCTAGAGCCCAGAACTTCCCCAACACACTGCAAGGGGCTGGTCAGTCACTGCAGTCAGAGGGCTGGGCAGTGAAGCCAGCAGCCCCAAACCCCACTAAATCATCGCAGCTTTGTCTCCTGTCACCTAAAAGTCATATGCCACTGAGGTGGTGGAGATAAATGCCCTGCTAGCAAATACAAATCAAGAACACAGCAAGTTTGCTGCTTTCACAATCCATATTTAGTGCCCTGTGGGGGACAAGCACTGGAAGGTTGGAGTTCATGTGGGTGAGCATAATCCGGTGAAGGAAGGAAGAATGCTGAAGGGAATGGGCTGATAAGCAGATAGAAAAGTTAGAAAAGTTTTTGCTTTACTTTGGTGGGACAGTGTCCAGATGCCCTCTATAAGTGAGCAGCCCCTCTTCTACAGCCGCGGTATGAAAACGATTAAACACACCAGAGAAGGTTCTGACTGCACCTTTTGCTAGTAAAGGTGTGAATGCACAGGCAATTACCTCATTTAAATGAGACAGGAGAAATTTAAATCCAAACTTTCCATGCAGGCAATAAATCTTACATTTGCCTTTTATTAATAAAAATGACATCTCACATAACATCTGAAAGACTCTGAAAGGGAGACGTTTAGAATTCTCTATAATTCCCTAATCAATGGCTGCCTTGCCATGTGAAATTAAAAGTCTGAGTGTCACCTTCTTTTCCAAGCCCTCTTTTTCACTATACGAACTATACTCAATGAGTCAGTGAACAGAAACAATAACATGTGACTTCAGTGACCAATCTCAAGCAGCATAGCCAATCCCTCCCCGTTTTCAAATATTTGTGACTAGACAGCTATTTGCAACACTTAAAAAAACTCGCCAAAAATTGACTGAGAAAATTGGAATAATGCCTACTTTGAAAGAAACTCATCTGTTAAAAAACTTCTCACATGCACCAGAAAAGTGGCTGCAAGAGTTCTTCAAATAAACTATTCACTATGAATTACTCATTCGATTCCAAAGGGGTAGTTGTGTTAGTCTATTGCAGAGAAACAAACAGAGTCCTGTGGCACTTTTCAAGACTAACAGATTTGTTTATCGCATGAGCTTTCGTGGGAGAAAATCCCACTTCGTCAGATGCTTTTTTCTCCCAAGAAAGCTCATGCGATAAATAAATCTGTTAGTCTTGAAAAGTAACGCAACTCTGCAGTGAGACAAACCTGGGAGCCTGTTGTGAGGGATTTGTTGACTTTTATATTTGCAAGAGAAGGAAGGAGAATTGGAAATAGTTATATTTCGTTTTTTTTACCTTGGAGGAGACTCTTGGTGGAGTTACTGAGGGAATTTAATGTCTCTGGTTTGCCTCTTCAAAGTGGTATTCCCTTGGGAGTTGCTATGTGGAATTTTCCTTATTGGCTGTACTTTTCCCCCCTGAATACAGAATCTGATTCCTTAAGGTTTCTAAGGGTAGGGGGTGGTTCTCAGAGGTGGGCTGGGGAGTTGTAGTTTGTAGCGTTGTTTTCAAGCTCATATACCCAGATTCAGGGTGAAGGGACTAAGCGAAGCCAGATTCGAAAGAGAGACTGTTTTGAGACGGGCTAGGTGATGAAGTAGGGCAATAAGGAGAAGTGAAGTGTGAACTGTTCTAGGCACAAAAGCTTGCAACAATAGCTCTGAGTGGGATGAAGAGGCCTGTGCCTCTCAATGGGATGTTAACACCAAGTCCACCAGCTCTCACGGGCCCTGCAGACATCACCCCAGTAGAGGAGTATGTGTTTGGCAGTAGTGGAAGAGTGCTGTACCCACCCCCACAGGCAGATATATCCCAAATGCTCAGTAAAAGCAGAAGGCTCCCCTGCTGCTTTGGGACAGGATGATGCCTCTCACTAGCGGTGGACAGGTCTACAGAGCAGGGGAGGGCCGCAGCATGAGAGAGGAGGGGCAGGGTCAGAAGGTAAAGCCACAGAGGGCCCTCATGTGATCGTCTGCTTAGCACTCTGGTTCATCTTTAGTCTATCTTTGGGTACAAATATACCTCTTATTCCCTGCTCCCCTTCCATTCCTGTTTCAGCGGCCCAGCACCATAGCGTGGCAGACAGCCTCCTTGATTACGTCCATATTGGTTTGCTGTAAGTTCCAGCCATCTCTTAAAGAGGTAGCACATTGTCACAAGTGGCCACGCAACAGTATACGACTTGGATTAGAAAAGAACAGAACACGACTGACATTCAACATGCGTTCATACGCAGGCTGTGATCCAGCAGTTGGAGCACAGAATTGAGAACGAGGGTTCTGATGGACCTCAGCCCTTTCGAATCAACCTCTGCCTGTGGGATGTAGTGCTGTCAGCACACCAGAGAATCAGTCCAGCACCTGTACTCCAGAAGGGTGCTATGCACCAGCACCTGCTGTTCCTTTCCTCTCATGCTGACCTACCAGCAAGCCTAGAGGATCAACTAATAAGACTGACTGCCACTCTTCCTTCCCCTCCACATTTGCTGGAGAGGGACCAATAGACACCCAATAAGTGCTCGAGCAGGAAAGTCAATGTCTGTCCCCAAAATGGGGGGCAGCCCTCTGGACTACTCTATGGGGTGGGGAGGGGGGTTCCTCTTCCTGACTGATCAGTGGGGAGGAAGGGACAGTTCTGAGGACAGGGAAGGGACTTCCCTTCTGAAGACAGGGAAGGGACTTCCCTTCTGAAGATGTGGTATATGAATAGATAATCTCATAGTAATGATGTCCCTGCTACTGCTCCATCCATCCATCTGCTCCATTGCCCCCAATGCCACCAGCTCCCAGCCATGGATGTGCATCAGGTGACACCAGTGCAGGCTCCTCCAAATCTGCAAGTGGTGAGGGCCAATAGGCTGTAGTGAGGAGTCAAGCTGAGCTCCACCAGACAGGAGCTGCCCCATAGAGTGAGACAGGGTGGGCTCAGATCCCCCCGGAAAATATGTTCACCAGCAATCGATGATTCCACACCTGCACTATGTAAGAACAAGCCCTGAAGAAAGGAAAGGGGAAAGCAGCTACGGAGGGGGAGCAAGCTACGTGGTCCAAAATGAAGTCTGTCTATACAACAGACCCTGTGTGTTTCTCAGACTCCACTAGTACCTTCTTGAACAGCTTTCATAATAAGCTGGGCAGCTTCCATGAACTTTGGCTCTCTGTGTTAAGGAATGTGATGTACCTGTCAATATATTTCCTAGGTAGACATGAGGCGATGGGTGCCGCAGAGATGAGCATACTATCCATTCACCATGCAGCTCTAAGGGCTTGATCAAAGAGCCACTGAAATCAATGGAGGAGTCTGGACTGGGCCCTAAATCTGCATATACTCTCGCCCCTGATGTTCTTGATTGATGAAAGTCTTCTCCTAAAGGACACTGTTCGGTGGCTGTCTTGACCATCCCATACAGAAGGGTGGCAATTTATCCTGCCTAGGCAAAAGACATCATACTCTCATCTTCCGTTCAACCACTAGGAATGTAGTCAGAGTAAATGGAATGCTCTCTTCTCCTGTAGTGGATTGAAAGTAAACATTATTAGCCTGATCTTGTCCTTTGGTGATCAGTATCTGACCCTTAACTCCAAAGGAGCACCTAACTCCTTTATGTTCACCTGTGTACAAAGTAAAGCAATTGTGTAGTCCAGTTTCTTAGTGGTATCTGTGCTGTAATTTCTCCTTTGTAATACATCAGTATAATATTCAGCTAATAAATATGTATGCAGGATTTTTATTACTTAATAGTTGTAAGGTTAATAGTCATGGTGAATGCCCATATTTAATATGTCAATGAGGCTGCAAAATGCCAAGCTGAATAGCTTTAACACACATTAGTTCTACTTGTGAATCTACAAATAAGAACCCTGTCAGAAAAGTATTCAAACCAAGAACAGTATTGATTTTAGTCCTTGGAAAAAGCACTGGACTGTGACACTTTAAAATGATAAATGTCTAGAGAATTATTTGCCAGTATTGATAAAAAGAAAGCAGCTGTAAATCTGATATGTGATGAACTGATCCCAAACACTAAGAGCAAATATAACGTGGTAAGTGCCTCTGGTTAATCTCTTCTTTGATGACTATATACTAATCAACAAAGCAACTCTGCATGCTATATATCATAGAGCAAGGAAATAGGAGAAGCAGTGCTTGAATGAGGTAAACATGAACGACAACAGCAGACCAGCACTTATTTGTATATCCCCTTTTCTTTTTGCCATCTAGTCTGCCACTTGCAGCCAGTGCTCTCTGGAGTCTTGCTGATTTGCACTTCATTCCTTCTTCGAGTCAGAAGCAATCGTGTATTCTTTGTGCATTCTGCCGGTATGGTACTTGCATTATTGCAACTGAATTTTTATCTTTACATCACTTTGTCATGTCACATCTCCATAGACCAAAAGCTCTTCAAAGTCCATCGAAGTCAATGGAAAGATACCCATTTCCTCAGGGGCCTTTTGGACTAGGCTCTAGTTCACTAAGCAGGAAGGGAGGGATAAACTATTCATAGTGGAAAGTGAAATGCATGAGACTAATATATATTACAGTGAATTGGGGGGGAGGATTAAATACATCTCTTATAGATGGGCAGCAGGAATATTTTAAAAAGTGCAGATTTAGGAAGAGTCCAACTTAAAGGTTGTCATTGAAGTGAGACATTTGTCAGGGGAACAGTTTTGCCAGCCATGTGATTGACATAGAGAGTGAAAGAATGCTACAGAAAGTCAGGTGGCCACTGTAGGATAGAGTGGTATTTAAGACTGGTCATTTTCTCCAGGGATGTTTTCTAGATTTTCTTAAACCACTTTCTCCAATTTGGGCAGTTAGGATGAGGAACTGAAGGGATGTGCAACTTTTTCCTAAATGGGTCAGGATCTATGGGCATCTCTCTCCTCCCAGGCCCTATGGGGTGGGGGTGCTATGTGTAACAAAGACAACAGAGTCTTGTGGCACTTTTAAAGACTAACAGATTTATTAATCGCATGAGCTTTCGTGGGAGAAAATCCCACTTCGTCGAATTTTCTCCCACGAAAGCTCATGCGATTAATAAATCTGTTAGTCTTTAAAAGTGCCACAAGACTCTGTTGTCTTTCTACAATAGACTAACACGGCTACCCCTTGGAATGTGTAACAAAGGCTGCAAAAAGTGAACACTGAGCAAATTATTGATTTTTCAGTTCTATGACTGAATGAAAAACTACAGGGGAAAAAATCAGGTTCAAACAAACTGATTTTTGTTTGGTTGGTTGGTTTGGTTTTTCTTGCTGAAAAAAAGTCAATTTACTCAACATTTTGTTCAGAACATGTTGATTCTCATGACATTTCATTTTAAAAATGCTTTTTTGATGCTAAATGTTAAAATTCTTTGTTTAGAAAATGTTTAAACGAAACATTGCAACAGTTCCAGCATATTTTTAGGTTTCTTTGGGCTAAAACTATTCACAAAATGACCCAAATTTATTAGTTTTGGTGTCCCCAAAATACATTTACCATTCATCCAAAAAAAAAAAAAAAATTACCCAACTCGACACATCTATATGAAAGAAACTTATAATGCAGTAGGACTCATCCCTTTGGTGTGAATAACTGCCTGTAACCTGAGTTCTAGAGTTCTGCTTTCTGTTACAATTAGTTTTTCAGCAATAAAAGTAAAGAGGCACTAAATTTGAACATATGGAATTTGGGGGTAAAATTGTCATTGTCCTTTGAAATGAAGGACAATTGAGAGGTTGGCCTGTAGGCAAGATTCTTTGGGGATGCCTAAACTGTGCTCTGCATAGAATCAGGGATAAGACACAAAGGTTGTTTTTGATGTTAGCAGATCAGTCCCTGGAGTAAGCAACACCAGGGGTAATTTCTGCAATCAGGGATAGTCAGAGCACAGACTTTATCCCCTTCCTCTCACATGTCCCCAATGCCAGAAAGGGGCATGACATGGAGATTCTTTGCCTATTCTTAGTGGTCTCTTTGATTGGCTTTCTAGCTGCTTTGCACTATTGGAGTGGCCTAAAGCAGCCAAAACCGGAACCAGAACTTAGCTTTATATCCATGAGCGTCCCCGTAGCATTAAAGCAATTGCTTTAACCACAGTACTCTACAACGAGTGATGCTAAGTCTCCAAGCACCTTGAATTTTGAGGCAATCCCACAAAATGTCAGTAAAAGAATCCACAAGATTACGTTTCCCTGTGGTTGGGGGACCTCAGCCCTTAATGCACCCCCTCATGGCTAGGCATTTGGTAACAGCAGCCTTGCCTCAGTTTACCTTTGTATGAGTTCAGAAGTGTGGCCTGCAGCTCCCCCTGTCCTGTTCACTGCTCCCGAGCCACCCTTTCTCATACACCCTGGAGCCAGAGCACCTTCTGCTCAGGTAACCCTACCTTACAGCTCTCCCCACTGCAATCATTTGGGACTCAGGGAGCCAGCAAGAGCATGGCTGACAAACACAGGACATTTAATGTCAGAGAAAGACACAGCTCTCCAGAGACAGCCACCAAAAATTCAAACTGTGTCCCCCTTCCCTGGGGAGGATGATAGGAAGACCCAGGCTCGCCCACTCTTCCATGTCTCACCCCCACAGGCTCTGTATTAGGCAATCATAAGCTAATTACTTAGGTCTCTTGCTACCTTCTAAGGCTACTTCCTACCTCTGGCCTTTGCAGGCCTCTTCTATATGGCAAACCTTCCTTGCACCCTTCTGACAGGAAACTGGTCTCTCTGCGTGGCTATTCCCAGGTGCTGTCAACCTATTCAGCTAGGATTCTCAGCTTCTCTGCAGTCACCCTGATCTGTCTGGGTCTCGGCTTTGTAGCCCAGCTGTTCCTAATGAGCTATTTAGCTGCAGCTGCGGGAGAGACTTTCTTCACTAACTCTTTAGTGTCCACTGCCATGTGGGGTCTATACACCGCAACATAGTTCCCTAACAGTCAGCAGGAGGCCCAGGCCCCGTCTTCTAATTCCTAATGAGGCTGAAATATGTTCTATCCAGTACTTCCCATTGCATCAGGTAAAAGATGTATCCAATGCGCATACAGACATAAGGCCAAAAGACACCCCCTTTGCTAAGAGCCATTTCATTTTGCCTGCTATCTCCATGGATGTCTTGAAATTAAGTATGTGCAGAGCTGCAATTTTTAATATTTAAAGACCATAGGACAGAGTTAAAATTTCAACACTAACTGGCATTTCCTGACTTGTGGAGTGCCAAATCTTTCAGCCCCCGGTTCACAGTGTTAGTAGACTTTTGTACAAATGTACAGAATTAAATCCCATCCCATGATAGGAAGGTCATAAAGAGCTGAGAAAAGAATTCCTCCATAGTGCGCTGGAGAGGCCTACGTATCACATCCCTAAAAGGATATGGTCTCAAGGACTATACCTAGGTCTTCCAATTGCCTAGTGCAGAGTTGCTAAACCTTTTCAGGTAGATCACCCTTTATCTCACGCCACATGTTTTCATACCCCATTTATTGTAAGAGTACAAAAAACTATCAATGATCTCAGTCATCAGTTTGTGTGTGTGCATGCATGCATGTGGTTGGAGGAGTTAACAGAGACTGGGTGAAGGATGATAGTAGGAAAGCAAGGTTTTCTTTGCTTTAGATTGCAATGAAATTTTCAGTGCCTATCCCCCCTTCCGCCAGTTGGCTTTCATGATGCCCCTGGGTATTGTGATGCACTGGTCATAAAGCACTCATCTCTGGCAGACGCTGCCCTCAGAGGAAAACACTGGCGC
Source organism: Pelusios castaneus (assembly GCA_007922175.1). Classification (NCBI taxonomy): domain Eukaryota; kingdom Metazoa; phylum Chordata; order Testudines; family Pelomedusidae; genus Pelusios; species Pelusios castaneus. The sequence goes on from ML685755.1 coordinate 51,218,714, forward strand.
CCAGATGGAAGGCCTGCACATTGCTTATTCTGCACCCAGGCTCCGATGCTCAAGCCTTCTCCTCGAGTCCCGCCCCAAACTGACAGAATGTGCGAGACAGAAGTCACAATGGGTACTGCTGTGACAGGTCAGGATTTGGGCCATAGTCTGCACAATCAATCAATAACACCTGTCAAGCAGCTGGATATCGGTCTGAAGAAAAACGGCTATATAAAAGCAAGATCATCAGCTACACATTTCATTTTCAAGATCACAAAAAAAATCACTTATTTTGCTACAAAACAGAACAAAGGGAAAAGTTAGCAGGTTGGTTGTTACTCCCACTTCTAGACATGCTGCCATGTCTAGTCTGCAGGGTTTAGGAAAGCTTGGCAGTCAATACACTTCTGGTCCATCTGCTCACAGCAATATTCACAATGCACCAGGTTTCTAACTATACAATTCAGCAGTGCTACAGTTTTTATTGTTCACGGAGTAGATTGCTTTCCTACTACTTAATGCTGATTTGTAACCACTCTCTTTCCAGCGCCGTTTGTATGAAAAAGAGGAAAAACAGCAAACTGCTTCCTCTGTACCACTGTTTTTGGTGCAGTGACTGCTGGCTACTCCTAATTAACTGAGTAAGGGAAGGATCTAGATTTCTCATTAGAATGTACAGTACTGGACCTATGGTCTACAACTAGATTTGAATATTTGACTAATCCCTCTAGGAGGAGAAACAAGCATTTCCCCACAGTGCATTTTATTTCCACTTGCTACTAAGTGGTCTCCCACATGCTGGTTCACATCCCTTTAAGACTTCAATTATTCTTCTTGAATCAGTCTCATAGTGCACACCCTGACTGTCACACCGATCTGCATCGAATTCACAAGAAAACTTTCATGCTTACACTTTAACTAGACTGTTTCTATGGTTATAACATATATTTTATTGCTTTCATTTAATTTTACACTTTGCTTTTAAACACCCTATGTGATCTGGTCCCAGCATTTAAACTACCAGCAGAAACATCTGATGATGTTACAGAACCATCTTCGCATAACTGAAAAATATTGTCAGCTAAAAGAAATTCAGTAGTAAATGCCAACGGCAGCAGCCAGTTTGAAAATTCTGGTTTTCAGGACAATTGAAAGGTGAAAATCCTGAATCATCAAAGCTCATGGGCTTTATAGGTGAAAGCCCCATGACATTTTTATTGAATATGGGCCTTCTCCTTAGTCCAGTCAAGTTAACGGGAGTCTTATTAATTTCAGTGCACTTTGAGTCATGCTCTGTGTTCTTATCAAGAGGGATATTTTGCAATCAGACCTTCTCAGAGCTTCTATATAGCACAGGAGCTAAAATCTGGGGTTGGAAATAAAACTTCTTTCCACTTTCCCAGAGAGCTATACAGAGGCTGGACTACCCCAAAGCTTGTCTATCCAGACTGTTGGACCATACGTATTGCACATCAGGGTTTGACTGTGTAATCTCACCAGCTCCACAGACCACAACAGCTGACCCCAAGCACTGCCTGATGTATTGATCCCAGTGCCGTCGTTGGGATAAACTCCTCCTGTGTGAAATGGCAGTGGAGTTAGTTACACCGGGAGTCCGAGATATCGGTTCACCACCACTACAGTACTGTACATTCTAATGAGAAATTTTATAAAGTAACTTGCCACTAAAAATGCAATTGGAGGCCCAGAAAGAGGGAATCTGACAATGCTCTTCCTTCAATGATGCTAAATCTCACTGTGTGAAGCAGCAGCAACCTCTCTTTGGCTATGTCTACACCTGTAAATTTAGGTTGACTTTAGCTAAGTCGACTTAACTAAGTCGACTTAGCATGTCTACACCTAAATTTTAAGTCGACTTTGGGGGGGATCTTACAAAGTCGACCTAGAGTGTCCACACTGGATGCCTGCACTTAGGACGGAAAAATCCCATGCACTGCTACAGGCTGGGGACCGATCAGCTAAGTAGCAGCGCTGTAGAAAAGGACCTGGGAGTTATGGTGGACGGGAAGATGAATATGAGCCAACAGTGTGCCCTTGTTGCCAAAAAGGCCAATGGCATATTAGGCTGCATTAGTAGGAGTATTGCCAGCAGATCGAGGGATGTGATAATTCCCCTCTATTCGACACTGGTCAGGCCGCATCTGGAGTACTGTGTCCAGTTTTGGGCTCCCCACTACAGAAAGGATGTGGACAAATTAGAAAGAGTCCAGCGGAGGGCAACAAAAATGATTAGGGGGCTGGGGCACATGACTTATGAGGAGAGACTGAAGGAACTAGGCTTATTTAGTCTAGAGAAGAGAAGACTGAGGGGAGATTTGATAGCAACCTTCAACTACTTGAAGGGTTGCTCCAAAGAGGAGGGAGCTAGGCTGTTCTCGAGGGTAACAGACGACAGAACAAGGAGCAATGGTTTCAAATTACAGCTGGGGAGGTCAAGGTTGGATATTAGGAAAAACTTTCTCACGAGGAGGGTGGTGAAGCATTGGAATGGGCTATCTAGGGAGGTGGTAGAATCTTCATCTTTGGAGATTTTTAAGGCTCGGTTAGACAAAACCCTGGCTGGGATAATTTAGGGGGAGTGGTCCTGCTTTTTAGCAGGGGGTTGGACTAGATGACCTCGTGAGGTCCCTTCCAACCCTATGATTCTATGATTCTATGATTCTAGGGGTTAGGGGGACCTAGGGCAGGTCCACGGGGGCAGGGGGGCACCCCTTCCCCAGTGCCAGGGGGCTCAGCCTTTGCCCCATTGTACATGGGTACAATGGGGCAAAGGGGGACAGGTACCCTGGCAGGGTATAGGGGCAGAGTGGGCAGGGCTCTGCCCTGCCCTGTGGGGGGCATGCCAGGCTCTCCCCGTGCTCCCCACCCCCACCCCCAGCAGGGAGGGCAGTGGTGGACTCCTGGAGTAGCCCTAAGTTGACTTAGGGCTACTCCAGGTCTACACTGACCTAAGTCGACTTTAAAAAGTCGACTTTAGGCTTAAGTCGAACTAAAATGAGGTTTTATTAAGTCGACTTAATTTTCATTAAGTTGACTTTATTTTGCTTAAGTCAACTTAAGGAAACTGTAGTGTAGATGCAAGGTAAATTAAGTCGACTTAAGCAAGCTTAAATCGACTTAATTTACAAGTGTAGACGCACTCTTTGTGAGGGACCTGGACCATAACAGATCCACGCCCTGATTCCGATCACACACTGGTGCCTTTCTAATCACATTATTGGAATGCCTCTTGATGTCCCCTGATGCATGCAGATCTGACCCTCTTATTTGTGAGCAATAGCTATAGCTCTGCATGGATGCAAAATTTGTATCTGCAGCTGATCCACAAAACTGATCCATGGATATCCACAGATTTTCAGGATCCAGCAATAGTACTTACAGGAGAGTATTTTAGAAACAGCACTAGTCTCCTGTGAAAGTGCATTTCTGCCCCTCAGTCCACCGCTGACAACTGAAGTAAAGATGGAGCTCTGCATTTGAACATGGGGTGCAGACTCTCCATCCTTCTCTGCTCCATTTACACAAAGGGAGTGCACAGCGGCTGTAAGTTTCCTTTGGGACTTAAAGCGGGTAGAGCTGGTTCCTCCACCTCCCTCTTGTGACTAGATAGCAGCTGGTGAATTGTTCCTGGGGAGCCATTAACAGCTGGCAAAGATCAGAGCAACCTCCTGGCCTGCACCAAGGACCAGGTTTGAAGCAAAGAACCACACAGACAAATACCCTAAGACAGGTCCCTGTCTGAACCTGACTCTACTGTACTGAATGGAAACTGAATGAAGCAGGGAATCTGGCCCAGAAGCTGAGATCCACATGATGCCCCTACTCTGTCTGTGCATCTTCCAGCTGGTTTTGACCTTCCAGTCTACTCCCACCAGCCCCAAGCAAGAGAACACTGTATCCATCAGGCATTAAGGAAATTCTTTGTTTGGGGGTGGCAGGGATGAGAACTGGAAGACAAATGATGATGACAAGAGCCTTACTGACTGGTCACCTCCAGCTCATTATGGCTGGTGGGCTTGGGTAGCTGCTTCCCCTGTTCCTGACTGCCCACCTTGACTGCTCTGGTGGCCCAGCAGCTGCACTTCAAGCCAACCCTGGCCAAGACATCTGTGTAGCTCTTTGGTGAGCCTTACCTGGCCAGAAGAGAAGAGCCAGTCCATTTACATGGCAGGGAAGGCAGTGGTAGTTGATATCACTTCTGGAGAGGTGCCCTATACAACATCCTGGCTGGAAAGAACTCGACAAAAGGCGTCGCAAAGCTGTTGCTTGATCCAGTGGATCTCGCTCATGACACGACAGAACTCTCAGAAAAGGAACTAAACTCCTTGGATGATATCTTGAATCATGCCTACAAATCCAAATATCCTACCTTTGGCTATGCTACTCAAAGCATTCTGAATGAGGATGGGCCCGGCCCTGATCAGAATTTTGAACCCAAGCATCCTCCACATTTTAACATGAAAGATGAGTTTTGACGTACGAGTCAACCTCTTGATTGACAACGCAGAACACTAAATGATGGGCAGCCGCTAACTATTTCTAAGGATGAATGCTGGAAATGAATTGCATTTATCTTTTTATTTAATTTTTAAACAAACTTGATATTAGCTGCTTACTACTGTACTAAATTCCTTCAAGCAGTTGAACCAAAAAATAATTCCCTCAGTGCATCATCCAACTGATATCACTGTAGATTGTGCATGTAAATCGAGGACTATATGCATCGGATCCTAAATCCAGTGGAGTGAGAGAGAGTTTTCATTGAGCTTAGGTTAGGTCTACATTGGCTGTGGAATTTGGTGGCAGTTGAAGGGAGATATACAAGGTATGTAAAATAACTTGCATATCTCCCTTTGACTTTCTAATGCCCACTTACTTCCTTGGCTCCACTGCACAGAATCAAAGGGAAATGCAGTCCCTTCGACTCAGAGCTACTCTTCATATAGGGGTGGGTTACTAAATCAAACTCCAGATCAGTTGAGCGGGTCTTGACTGACCACTCAATGGAGCCAGAAACATCAACCTGATAGTGACGAATTTGTACAGACTTGGCCCTAGAGTCCAATCCAATTTGGCCCTAAGAGTTCTGGGGCATTCTAACTATGTGGAGATCAGCTGAGGCATACACAATGAAAAGAATAAATCAGGAAAAACATGTGTGCGCCCGATCCCGGTTACTCAACCACACAGCATTTCTCTAGAAAAAGATGCATCTTTTCAGCTTGGGTTTAAAGCATAAAACAAGGCTGGAGAGGAAAGAAATGGGATAAATATCCAGGATAGGACAGACTTGAGACCAAAAAGGAAATAAAGTGAGGGCACTGAATCTTAAAGGAACATGTTTTGAAAGAAGAAAGCAATTGCTGGGAGGTATCCGGTAGGATAAAATAAATAATAAATAAATAAATAATAAATAAACTAAACATATTAAATAGAATAATCCCTGGAATGGAAAGCATTTAATGAAAAGTAATTGTAAGCCATGGAAAAGTGAAGCATAAGGCACATATAAATGTTTAAATAATGATAAATACCACCTTACATTTACCGTTCATCCCAAAGCACAGCAGACAGGCAGATAAAGCAAGATAACTCTGGGCTGAAATACAGAGACTGCTTAGCAGTGTACACAGTAGCAGAGGACTAGAAGCGAAGAAGAACCACATTCACTTGAATGGGCAAGGAGAATTTAGGGAGACAATGTTAATTAGTCAAATTGGAATGTGATTGAGATACTTGAGATATCACCTCAGCCACAAAAGGCTTGGTACCAGCCAAAATATCGGGTGCAGAAGAGGATGGGGAAGATTATACATTGTAGAGTGAAGAAAGAAAAATCACTGCACAGCCAAAAAGGAAGACTGCATGGGAGGTTAAGCTAAATAAGAAATTTTCATGTGAATTAAAAAGAGGGGGTCAGGGAAGGAGACACATAGCAGTCCTCTAAGAGGTGGGAACAATAATTTATTCAAGAGAGGGGAAGAAATGCTGTAACTCAAAAGTGTATCAGAGACAAGAAGCCAAGTGTAAAGTTCACGAATGACACATTCTGTCAGAGGAGTTAGAAAGAAATACATTTCACCAGGTCAAAACATAAAAATGTAGCAGCTGACATAAAAAGCCATCAGATTGTAACTGTTTGCAAGTGAAACCTTAGTCTGTGGCAAGGGAACGTGGAGCTGGCCAGGCTGGGATGAGGCAGTAAATAAAGTCTCAAGCCCTGGATGGAAAGCAAGATAAATAGCCAAATGTGTGATGTACAAATAAAACACTGAAAGGTTTAGGCCTAGATGAAGGATAGAAAAAAAAACCCCTCTTGTCTCAGGACAATAAAAAGCAACAGCAGTGGGAGCTCCACAGAAGAAGAGGGACTGACAAAAGGCAGTGCAGAAAGGCAACTCTCCACACTCTAGCACGAAAGAAGGATAAATCCAAAAAGTCCAGAAGAACAATAGGCAGCTATTTGCTGCAGGGTAATGCTAATCTTTACACACATTGGTGAGACTGCCCAGGATTTTTCAGCCATAGCTCTTAAAGCACAGAAAAAAAGAGGGTGGAATCAGTAGCCTCATTTTGCAGATGGGCAAACCAAGGCAGAAGACAGCAAGTTGGTCACCCAGCAATCAAGCCACAAATAGAACCCAGATCTCCTAAATCCCACTCCAGCACTCTGTCCACAAGGTATCCTGTAGATATCCTGTCTCCACGTAAGCTTCCCCTTGATAAACCCTGGCCCTGGACTATGTTGGTGTTGGGGAAATAAAAACATCACACATAAAAAGATAGTAACCAATGGTCATGACATCTGTCAAACTTGGGCCTCGGTTCTGCAAACACTTAAGCGTGTAAAGGTTCTACGCACACAAGTGTCCCAATGCAATCAATTACTTCCACAGGTAAGGTTACTCTCTGCTGGCACCTTAGTATGAATACAACTGATAGGAGGTGGAGGCTTAATAAAATATGGCCCCTATATTTATCCTACTGAGACAATAATAGAGATGGGGTGGGTCCAAATGAGCCAGCAGGATTACTGTACTAAGGCCCTGGATGACTGATCCATAGCCCAGCAGTAGCAAGCCTCCCATTAACTTGAGTGGGTTTCGGATCAGACTCCATCTAAAAACTGGTGCTGAGATACAGGAACAGACCCACATTAAAAGATATCTTTTTGCCCATTTCATTTTTATGATCATCAAATATTTAGAGGAAAATTAGGAATTCCCCAGTTCTGCTTAAAACTAGAAAAGGACTGTAGCAGAGACTCTTGCACACAAACTGTTTTCCGTAATGAACAAATCGGAGCATTTATCCATTGAGGAAACCCTTTGCCTTCCCCTCCCCCTCCCCCTACCGCGCTCACAGTGATCAGCTTCTACTTCTAACAATTGCATTCAGAACCAATAGAATTTCTCAATATACAGACAGATGCACATTCTGGGCTCATAAAAATGTTGTCACTGGAGTTATTTAGACACACACATGCATCTCTTTCTCAATTTCCTGGCTTAGAAGCTACCCCTCTTTGCACAGGATATAGTAAGAAAGCAAAGATGGTGTATCGTTGAATTAATTTCAGTTTAGCATTGCAATGGCTAAGGGGAATTTTAATCAATATAGAGAGCATTCAGCTTGCTAAACAGAAAGCACATCTCATACAAAGCTGAACATTTTTCTCCTTGTCAGAGAATTATCTTAATTATTGTTTCAAGGAACAGCCTCACATGGAATCATCTAGTAGTCCAAAATGCAGCTCAGAAACTCATCACTGGAATAATTTATGATTTTTCCTTCCAAGCATCTTGGGCTTGTTTGATATGCTTGCCATTTCTTGCTGACAGGGAGGTCGATTAAATCACATTTATATTGTAAACGTATGCATTGCTTTTTACCCTAGGCGGTGGATGAAGAGATACAGGACCCCATGGGAAAAGCAAGCCAATCCACTTTCATATTGCAAATTTCTGCTGTTCGGAAGAAATGAATGGTTGCCAGGGAGAGCTGGGAATTACTTGAGGATGCAAAATGTTATTTTAGAATTCTTTTGAGAGAGGCTTTTCTCTGGTCCCCACCACACCATTTTCACATCTTTCTTTAATGCAGCTCACATCAGTTTCTATGAAAACACTGAAGGAATGCACTTCGCCAACATTCTTCAGAGGATCTGTATAAATCAGGCTTTTACTCCACCTGTATAAAGCAGGCCATTTCTTTACTTTGGGGGGGGGGAAAGGGGGCAGAAAGGGATTTGTAGCATTTTTCAAGGCATTATGTCTCCCAAATACTGTTCAAGATGGAGAAGGTCACCACATGGTTCTGAACTAAAAGAAAGTGTTAAAATTGGGGAGGATAAAGGTCATTGCCTAGGGCCATGACAAAATGAGGCTGCACTATCATTAACCTAACCAAACTAATTAGGAAGCATTCAGCTTTTATAAATTATGCAAGGCACTCAATTTATATTTTTTCAGATTCCTACCATAACATAGGCAATTAGGGAACATTTTACAAGCACACTCTAACCTAATAAAACAACCTTTTTGTTAGCATGAAACCTTCCTTCTCATATTCCCATATCTCTAAGAGAGCAAACAGAATTATCATAACCTCAGAAAGCTATATGGAAATTCATTCATCTTTGACCAGGTTCATGCTGCTATTTTCTTCCCATTTAATGTATTAGCGAATAAGGCTGGTTTAAGGTTATGAGGGGCCTAATGCTAATTTGGGGGGAAATTATGAAGCCATCAAACATTTATTTACATATTATTTCTTTATGTAAACACACCATGTTTATTCTACCCACATTGCACTCACTTCTTCAAACAAACAATTTTTTCTCCTAACTTTAGCTGTGGCAAAGTTATGAATGATGTTATCATAATTCAAGACCTGATGATTTCATTCTCAGGGTCGGGGCTCAAGAGGGACAAAGGACAGATGCTTTTGAGTCATAGTGGATCAGAAGAGATTTTTCACCCTTGTTAAAGGAGAGAAGCAATGTTCTAGCAATGCTAAAGTTAGTGATCATTACTGACAAAAACAGCTGAAAGGCAGTTTCAACATTTGGGAAACATTCCATCAAATTGGATTCAGTGTTAATTTGGTTCATCATCATCTTTTCTTTCTATATCTGAGAGTGATGTGAATTCAACAAATTGAAGAAATCTTTAGTAAAATCTGCTGGGAGATTGTCTGGATATAGCTAACACAGATGTCTGATACCTTCACTGACTTCAGAACTTGAAACGTTAGGTGAAAAAATTGTCAGTACATTAAAGGTTTTGTCAATATTTTCGTAAGCCTGGATCCAATGTTCTAATGAAGTCTTCAGTTGTTGATGTTTGCAATGAAGGTATTAACTCTGAAGGTCTCTTTGTCACTGAATGTCTGGGCAGTTGCACTGTTGCATGTCTTCTGTCTTTTGCAGCATTTGGCTGACTTCTATTCATGGGTAGCCGTCCTTGAGCCCCCCCTTAATTTCATACTCCTCAAAACTATCCCACATTTGTTTAAGAACAGTTTCAAGACTCGTCATTAGATTTACAGTGGTAGAAAGGTCAATTTTGCAACTTACACTGCACATACTGAATGGTGGGAGTATATCATTCCAGACCTCACACAAAATACCAGTTTCCAAAGTGCACATTGCTTCACTCAGGATCTTCACATCTCTTCTTGTTGTTAATTTGTGAGAGTCATCATCCTTCATGCTTTCTAGCACTTCAAGGATGTTGGGGTATCCCAAAACAACTGCATTCACAGCTTCGGCATTGGCACTCTACCATGTCCCTGAGAGTGACTTGGGTACTGGGCATCCCTTTGGTAGGGAATCTCTAAGAATCATGCAGTAACTAGTGGATGCACTACATGTCTGAGAACATTCTTCTAATAGGCACAAGCTTCCAAAAATTGGTTTTCCATTTGGTTATCATTTCTGCCACTAACCCTTTCAGGCATGGTAGCTGTTAACAGACAGTGTATGCAGTTCACTCATTGCATGATTGGCAATGCATGAAGTATTCTTTTCAACCACTGAAGCCTTCACAGACCATTTTCCACTTCTTGGTACCAGAAAATAGGTGGCAATAAAAACAATACACTTTCTTCTTAGAAAGCAAATAGATGAGCTATTCTTGCTTGCCAGTTTGTTTGTTAGGCTTCACATAATCAAACATTGATTTGGTTAGATAACAATTGTGATTGGCATACTCTCGCTTTGTCAATGAAAAATCAGGATGCAGATTCTAGCTTTTCTGTGAGCCCGTCTCAGTCTAATACACAATGAGATCTTGAGAAGTCATGTTCCACTCACCTAGATCGTTGGAGGAGGATATTTTTTATGACCATCACTGGGAAATTCTTCAGAGGAGTGGGGTGAGACTGATGCTAGAAAAGTCACAGGAAGCTGCTCTTTTTCATCAGGTGCAGCAGGTTCACTTAAGCTGGCATTCTCCTGGGCTTCCTCACCACTAGACTTAGGAGAGGAGTAACTTTCAGCACTACATCTTGTCTTTGCCCTCTTTCTTTGGCCTCCTTCAACTTCTGCCATCCTTCTTTTTTCAACATGGTTTCTATTCTCCAGTGTAGGCCTACTGTGTATAAAGTTCATTATTGTTTGGACCCATAAACACTTACTCAGCCCATAAAGACAAAATCCCAACCACCATAAACTGAATTCACAATCTCGATGGATTAATTTGTACAAAGCAATATCTAATGCGACAAAGAATTTCTGATGGCCCGGCTACTGATGTTCAGCTGTTACTTCGATATGGAATAGAGAGACTAAAATGGGGCCTAAAAATAGGAGAGTTTACGGCTGTAGCCTTATTAGTCTATAGTTAACCTAGCCCTGCTAGTGAACAGTCAAATGACTAGGTAAATAGCTGACATATTTAAATAAAAGATTAAATGACAAAAAGTTTAATTCAAAATACAGAAAATTTCAGCTAACTCTAGTATCTGGGGTTTTCCCGCCTTATGAGTTCAAGTTCTTCCATCCCTTCGGATTTTATGTATGATCAACCTTAAAACGTGTTTATATGTTTGATCCAAAGCCCATTGAACTCAATGCAAAGAGTCTCTTCACTGCCCTCTAGACGTTCTGTAGGAAATATGAAAACACATCCTACTGCAGAAACAAGGTATTGATAGATGAGTAAAAAACTGAGGAATTTAATATTCATTCTTGGAGATTCGGCTGGTAGATGATAAAGCAAGAGCAAGAATTCCAGTCTAATGGACATTTCCTAAAAGAAGGGGAAAATATCTCAGCCACAGAGATACTGTCCACCATTTTCCCTCCAATGAGTTGCAGAGCCAAATATACACATTGTATAGTCTGACAACAAAAAAACATCCATTTTACCTTTGCAATTTCTTGAGGGTTTTACTCTTGGCAAACATTGAAATTGTTAACAAAAATATCTCTAAAAAGTGCTACACATTGCTACTGAAATATGAGCCAACTTCACAGAGTAATGTTGAATGCACACAGTTCTCTAAATTGGTGATGTTCTGTACAGCAAAACAATTAGGGTGAGAGTCTAATTCCTTAATAATCCAAGTCAGTAGATTGAAAGTGAATCAGTGGGGACTAGTCAGGGAGTAGCATCTAGGAAGAGCAGTTATCAGAGCCTGTCCTTTAACAAAATAGACAAAGAAAAATAATCACTTTTGCTACGGACATTTTTTAAATGTCCAAAAAAGCAAACATTTCATCCCTCACTGCATTGACTGATTTCAATGTTATATCAGAAAAACAAAAACTTCCCATGACTAAGTTTATATTAAGATGAGGATTCTGCAGCAGTTTCTTTCTGTAGATCATCTTGACTGACCTTCTCATAGATCTCTTCCCCACATCCCAATCCTCACTCTAGTTGGCTCTCAAACGGGTGCCATCTTGCAAACCACAAATAAAGGCTGCACAGTCTGTAAAGTCTCCCAAAAGGAAGAGGTAAAAGCCCCATCATTTGGATAATGTAAAGCTACAGTAGGGTGGACAAAGTACTCGACGATATATGGAGAGTAACAATCATGCATTGGCAGGGCAGTGATTGGATTATCTAGTAAATTTTCATCTTCGATAATGGTTTATGAAATTAAACGATTGCCACCCAAACCTAAGGTAAGTTTATTTTTTAACAAAGCAATTTTCTGGGATCACAACCACTGAAGATCCTCCCTTCCTCTCATGTGAGCATGCTGTCACTCTGCTAATGCTCCCACCATGAATCAACCAAAATGGTTTCCCCCCCCCAGCCATTACTTAACCAATTATCATTAGCTGACATCTGACCTTGTGCCACCGAAGTCCATGTGAGCATGATTAGCCCATTATACAGCTACACTAGTCTTGAGGCATGAGATAATTGCTGAAGTGATCTGTACAGAAAGCAGCCAGTATAAAATGCCATGCAAAATATACTCTTTGTATATAAGCACCAGCTTTTTCCCCACTAAAAGTATTTGATTTCTCTATTTCTTTAAGTAAAATGCTCAGCGTGTTGTGAATCGTGAGATGCACGTTACACTTAAATACATATACTTCTCCGTCTTTTAATGCTGCTTTTCTATTAATGACAAGAATGCCAGCAGGAGTAAGTTGAGAAACCCAACTAACAATAAGCAATATCCTCAGCTGGAGTAACGCAGCAGAGCTCTATGGCCTTCCATGGAGGCAGTGTGGTCTAATGAAGAGGGCACCAGACTGCGAATCAGGTGACCCAGATTTTAGTCATGCTTTTGCCTGTCAGGGCTCTGGAACCTTAGCCAAATCGCATCACCCCTCTAAGCCTGTTGCCGCTGTTATCCTTTGAGTTGTATGTGATTCTGGGCCAGGGTATGTTGCCTACCACAGTCAGATGACAATCTCAGTTGGGATATCTAATTCAAATGGTAATAGAGATGACAGCATAAAAACATCAGGGAAATTTCTGACTTTAAAGACACTGTCACAAAGTGCCTCTATTGAGACTGCATATGAGATTCTCCAGAAAGCCATTAAGGTGATTACTGGGTTTGCCATCTGGTGCTGTACTCATGGGTACTTATTCAGTTCCTCAGCAACTCATCCATTAAAGATAACACACTTGTGAGGCAGGGAAGTGTTATCCCATTTTATAGAGCAGGAAATGATGTGTAGAAAGCCTGATCTACTATCCACTGAAATGAATCAAAAGACTTCCACTGTCACAGTGGACTTTGAATTGCACTTACCCAAAGAGACACAAAGTCTGTGACAGAGCTAGGAATTAAACCTGGATCTCCTGAGTTGCAATTCAACATCTTAACCAAAAGATCACCCTTGAACAATAAAAAATATTCCAAGTGAAGATTTAGATCAAATTCTGGATGAAGGTTCAATTTAGCTATTTTTTGGGGCTCAGTCCTACAACCCTCACTCATCTGAGGAATCCTTTGAGATAGGGTTGCTCATGTCACTAAAGGTTGCAGGATCCGGTCCTTTATTAGTATGAATTCATACACACTCCTTTTTCTTCAGCATATAGGTAACAATAGATTTAAGTTGCATTCATTACTGTCCTCATTATGACTTTTGCTACCAGAACAAGATATTGTAATTGTAAGACAGATGAGAGACAGCAGCATCCTGTAGTAATTTGACCTTTCCAGCATGTCATATTATGACCTCCTGACCATTCCATCTGCTCATTGGACACTGCAAGGAAGACCAGAATAGTCATGCATGACTGTAACTACCGGTAGGATGCAAGGCAGCACAAACTTAACTCATTCTTGAGAGACTATAAGCCTATGTGATCCGCAGAACACCTCATTAAAAATCCAACACTCTCCTGCTAAACTGCTGGAGACTAAACAGCTAGGAGTTAGCTGGTTTTGATATTATTAGACCATTTGTTATAGTTGCAAGAGGCATTCTTATGAAGATTCTGCCATCTCTGTCTAAGACCTTATTGACAGAGCAAGCTTCTTTCATGGAAAGTGCCAATGGATTACCATTCTGGGCAGCACTTTGCAATAAGCAATAAATCATGTTTGATTTCTTGGGTATTCATTATAGTAACATTAATCTATCTGGCATTAAGGAGAGAGTAATATGCAAGCCTATTGTATTTCTCCTGTCATTTAGTATAATTCTGGCATGGCATTTCAAACCTTTTTAACAGAGATCTCCAGGGGTTAAAGTAAGGGCGAATGCGCTGGAACGCCATTCCGGGGCCCACAAATTTCGGGGCCCAGAGTTTCAGGGCCCCTAAAAATAGAACAATGGGACGGAATGGCGTTCCGGTGCATTCCCCCCTTACTTTAAGCCCCACCACCTTGTGCTTCCCGTCCAGGCTCTCAGACTCCCCGAGCGGCGAGGCAAGCAGCAGCACGGTCAGGAGCGGCGGCAGCAGGTGGAGAGCGCATGGCGCAGAGCTGCCAGATTGGCTGGGAGCGGAATGAGCAGGGGGATCACGTAACGTGACTCCCCCACCAAACTGGCAGCCCTGCGCCATGCGCTCTATGCCTGCCACCGCCGCTCCTGACCACGCTGCTGCTTGCCTCGCTGCTCGGGGAGTCCGAGAGCCTGGACGGGAAGGACAAGGTGCTGCGTCAGCGGGAGGTGCTGGACATGGTGAGACGGAGATCAGGGGTGGGAATGGAGGGATCCGGAGCAGCGCGAGTCACTGAAGCACGGGGTCAGGATGGGGGGCTGGGGAGGGATGGACGGAGTTAGGGGCCTCAGGCGGGGTGGAGGGGGCATGGGTTCAAGGAGACTGGGTAGGGATAGCTCTGGCTAGGTAACGGGGGGTGAGAGAGAGGATCAGAAGGAAGGGGCTGGGGGGGGAGGCAAGAGGAGCAGGGAAGGGTCCAGGGCGGTCAGGGAAGGGGCCTTGGGGGGTGAGAGGATCATCAGGGAAGGGGCAGGGAAGGGGAGGGGAGTCGGGGAGCTGGCGAACGGGGGTAGGGTGAGAGGATTGGGGAAAGGGCCCAGGGGGATGAGAGAGAGGATACGGGAAATGGAGGGGAAGGGTCCCAGAGGGCTTGGGGGCAGGGGACCAGTGGGGGGCAGCAGAGGTAAGTCTTGAACCAGGCTTGTCCAACCTGCGCCCTGTGGACTGGACTCCGGCCCGCCAAGGGCTTTCATCTGGTGCACGGAGCACTGCCACAGGCGCCTGGGAGCGGATTGGGGAGAGGAGCTGCCAGCACGTGTGGGGACAGGGAAGGGAGGGAGGAGTTGAGGGGAGGGGAGGAATCACCACGCACACAGGGAAAGGCCAGGAAGGAGCCGCACGGGGACAGGGAAGAGGGGGTTGGGGACTTGGGAGAGGAAAGGAGTTGCGTAGGGGAAAGCAAAGGGGGGGGGGGTAGAGGAGCCGCCATGTGTGGGGACAGGGAAGGGGAGAGATTGGGGAGAGGAGCCTGCCCAAAGAAAGGGAAGGGTAGGGGAAAGAAGCCCGGGTGAGGGAAGGGAGGAGAGAGGAGCCCGCGTGGGGTAAGGGGAGGGAGGGTATGGAGAGCAGAGCAGGCAGGGAGAAGGGGAGAGAAGAGGAACCCACTTGAGGTAAGGGGGGAGCGGAGCAGAGCAATCAGGGAGAAAGAAGAGGCACAGCAGGGGCCAAGGAAGGAGTTGAGGAGCCGATGGAGCTAGAGAAGAGAAATGGTCAGGGACCCCAAAACAGCAGAGGCTGCAGAGCTGTGGAATGGGAGCCCGCGGGGAAGGGTCAGATAGCCCACACAGCACAGGGCCAGGGAGGGGTGGGATAGCCCACAGGGAAGGGAAGTCTGCGCTGTGTGGTCTGGCGAAGGGGTTGGGGAGCCCAAGTGATGTGGGGCAGGAGAAACGGTTCAGGGAGCAAGTAAGTGTTGGGGGAGGAAGGGAAGTAATGGGGGTCCCATCACCAGGCCGCACTGCTTCCTTCCCTTTCCCTACCCCATGACGCTCCCTTGCCTCCTGACCTCTGCCTTCCCCTGCTATGCTCCCCACGCTCCCTCTTGCCACCAAACATGGCCATCCCTTGCCCTCAGTTTGACTTAACACCCCCAGCCCTCCCTTGCAGAGCCTGCCCTGCTTCCCACCCCACATAGTTAGCCTTGACCTGCCATGGTCCCCTGGAACCCCATCCCACCCTCTCCTGTCAGCTCTGCCCTGCCCAGCTCCCCATGCTTTCCCCTGCCTCCACACATGGCCTCCCCACGCCCACCCTTGCCCTGCCAAACTCTCCTACCTTCTGTACACACTGACGTTTCCTGAAAAAGAATAAGCGAGCCCTATACATTTTTTCACAAAATATGGTTTAATTAAGTGAAAATTTGTTGTATACAGTTGTGAAAGTGACACTTACATGACAGTTACTGTAGGGAGGATGGGTATTACTTGAGAACTGTATTTAGGTATGAAATGTAAGTTTCTCATTTTACAGAGCCAATCTGAATTTGCAAACTGGTGTTTATTTTTTGACTGTTTACATTTTATTAATAGTAAGATCAATTTCTATTATGCCTTATCTATTCAAAATTTGCTCATCGGTCCTCCAAGTGAGAGAAGAGTTACAATGTCCAAAAAGGTTGGACACCCCCCTTTATTATATTATCATCTAGATATGCTCGTATCTGTCTATACATGAAGATTACAACACATAAATTGTCATTTTCATAACTACTTTTGCATTATACTTGCTTGGGTACACTCACATCATGGTATACACATTTGAACTCTGGGTCAAAAAAGTTGCACAAAAGAATTTTTTTGCTCACACAGCCTACCAAAAATTAGAGGGAACATTGGTAGGGGCTGGGGATGGCTGGGTAGTGGTGAAAGGGACTATGAAGGGCTGGACTGGGGACTGGGTGGGGGGCTGGGGAGCGATGGAGGAGATTGGGGGGCTGGAGTGGGGGCTAGGGACAGAGGGGGCTGGGGAGGTGTGGAGCGAGTTGGGAGGTTGAAGGGGTGTGGAGTGAAGATGGGGGAGCTGAGGATGGGGGGTTATGAGGACTGGAGTGGGGGCAGGGAGCTTAGGGAATGGGGATGGGGGCTGAGGAGGACATGGGGAAAGCAGGGTCTGATGTGGGGACAAGGTTGAGGTGATGATGTGGATTTGAGGCTGTGCTTCATTTGTGAGGAAAGAGCTGGTGGGGCTCAACAGTTTGTTTTGCACTCATAACTAGGGCCCACACATGCATGAAGGGGGCCTGGACAATATGGGAAGGGGGCCCGGAGATTAGGAGGGTTCCGGGGCCCATCAAATTATACTTTAACCACTGGAGATCTCCAAGTATAAACTTTCATAGCATGTAAAATAGTATAATATTAAAGTTGTCATGAAAGTCTAACATGATAACAGACTCGTTTCCGGACCAGAAGACTAAAG
The DNA here is from genome assembly GCA_007922175.1 of Pelusios castaneus. Lineage (NCBI taxonomy): Eukaryota > Metazoa > Chordata > Testudines > Pelomedusidae > Pelusios > Pelusios castaneus. The sequence goes on from ML685755.1 coordinate 51,236,059, forward strand.
ATTGCGGGGTAAAATCTCACAGATTTGGATGTGTGTTTTTACACAGGGACCTGTTGTGTTGTAATGGTATCCTTTGGTTATGGTAAGCTAAAGTCCCTTCTGCCCACACCGAAAATGCCCACATGTAAAATCAAAGACCTCATGACACTTAGTCTACCTCTAGCATTTTGGTCAACTTTCCTTCTCAATAAAAATAGATGTGGTTGTCCTAGGCATTGTGTGAGTTATCGCTGAGGAACACACGTAAGCAGGTAGTGTCTAGTGGTTATCCATAGGCAGGCATTTGCAACTGTGGCTGGGGCAATAAAATAGAGATCTTATGCTGGCTATTTGTACATTGCATAATTGCATTGTACTGTGTTGGCCTACATGCTTGCTGAATTACCCCATCTAGCTCATTTACAAACTTGGAGACAGAAAGACAAAATATAGAAACACTATAAGTTCACCTTCTGAAAAGACTTATGCACATGTGGGATTTTAATTCTTAACATGTGCATATGTATTTGCAAGACTGGGGATTGGGAGACTAAATAAAAAAGTTTTTAAAAACCCACTAAGTCACAGACACTTCCCACAAAGGAGAAGAGGACAATAGAGGAAGGATTTACAGTTACTGGGCTAGCTACCCGTTTGTCCCCGTCCAGGTCTTTTGGAGAGTGCACCTCTTCAAGTGTTCGGCCTCATGTCTTTACCTATTGTAGGGTAGAATTCCTCAAGTTTCCCACTCCTCGACCAGGCCTAGAGCTACAGAACACTGTGTATCATTCATACCTACCTAGCAGATCCAGACGAGTTCTGGCACCTGCAGTTCTTTCCTTGGAAGTCTGCGACCACAGGTGTTTAGTGACTTCTTTAAGCCTTCTTAACACAAAAGTATTATTTATTTTAACAGAAGGAACAAAGCATGTAGAGAAAGAGGATTTTAAAAACACACAGTTTACGTACATGTCTATCTTACCCAAAGGCTCCCCATTCCCTGATGGGAACCTAGCCTGGTCTAACTTCTTCAGACACTGCTGGCAGCGGCCAAGGACCAAGCATGGTAAAAGGTGCTAAAAAATGCAACAAGCACAGACAAATGGGAGCAATTTAGGAATAAGAAGTAGAAAACTAAAGCAAAGGTGTAGGTAGGAGCAAGATTATCATCGATCTTGGAGATGACAAGTAGTTTGACTCTTATAAAGTAAGAGAAAGGAAGTCAATAGAGGGATTCAAGAATTGCATGATATGGTCAGATCAGCAGAAGATTCCCAGCCTCGAAGGCAGGAAGGATAGTAGTATCTGGATGGCAAATCAAAGTTCAAACTCAGCCTGACGCAAACATTGAAGTGGTGGAACGTTCAAGAGAAGATGCACAAGATATAGCTAAATATACAAAAAACCACTAAGGGAATGAGGGTGGGTAGTTGAGAGGCAGCTCTAAAAGCAGAACATGCACAAATTGCATTACTGGTTTTACAGAAATACGTTAAACAACACCTATGTATCCACATGGAAAACCTGATGGTGATGTGGCCATCAAACCAAATCAGCTATCCCTTCTTTTAGCAATATCCCACTATCTTGCCATCTTTAATTTTAAGTTTGAGAGAGAGCTACTCCCTTCTAATTGTTCTTTGCCCAACTAATTTACTATTAAATAATTCCAAAGCCAGACAGAATTAATAAACAAACAGTTAAGTTAAAATTAATTCACCCATGTCTGATATTCTTTTTTTTTTTAAACCATAATAAATCGTGGAAGTGAAAACAGTTCAAGCTGTTTTACATTGGCTAAATGTATTCATGTTTTCTATGATATGCTTTCTTTGCATGTAAATTGCTAAGCCTCATATTTATTACTGTTAAATAAAATTAGTAAAAAATAAATTGTACTCTTAAAAAACAGAACCATGTTTCCCTTTGTTTACAGGTAATTCGGTAATTTTAAAACATCAGACTTAGAGAAAGAAATTAATGAATTTGAAGCAGAAAAAAAGATCAGGGTGAGGTTGGCCCACGTTGAATGAACAGGTAGTAAAAGGTACTCCCCTCAGGGTACATGCACACGACTCCAATTTCAAATAAAATAATACTACTTTAAAAAATGGAATGCTTTAAAAGTTCAAATCACTAAGACATTTTCTAATAAATGCTCACAGGACTCCTATGACGTGGGTGGGTCAATATTATTACGCTTATGTCACAGAGAGAGAAAATGAAAGCAGATGTGACTTTCTCACAGACCTAAAGTGGTAGAGGTGGGTTCTGGAGCAATATCTGGTGTAGTGCTTACAATAATTTAAGAGAAGTTATTGGTACTCATTCATGATTTTTCTTGCTCCAAAAAGCAATATAAATACCTCTAAAGATGGTCAATGCAGGGTGACTCAGTAAGACTGATCATGTAGCCAAATTAAAGGAACATGTAGTCATGAAGCCCTCACCCTGGAGTCATGAAAGCAGGATTAGACACAAGATTCTTCTTTATCCTGACCCTTTTTGTTTCAACTGGGTGATCCCAATTCTTATGCTACACAAACGGGTAAATATCACTTCCTTATTCTCTTTCTCCACATCATTCATGATTTTATAGACCTTTATCATAACTCCCTCCCACCCAGTCATCTCTTTTCCAAACTAAACAGTCCTAGTCTTTTTAATCTCTCCTCATCCGAAAACTGTTCCATACCCATAATATTTTTCGTTAACTTCTCTGTAACTTTTCCAATTCTAATATATCTTTTTTTAAATAGGAAAGCCAGAATGTCATGTAATATTACAGGTGAAGGCAGAGAGTGAATTTACATAAAGTCATTGTGATATTTTTCTGTCCTATCTTTTCCTTTCCTTATGGTTCCTAAGGATTGGCTTTTTTTCACTCCTTCTGTACATTGTGCGAATATTTTCATAGAACGATCTACAATGACTTCAGGATTTCTTTCTTGAGTGTTAACAGTTTAGACACGATGATTTTGTGCTTATCGTTGGGATTTGTGTTTTCCTGCCAGCATTACTTTGCATTTATCGGCATTGGATTTCATCTGCCATGTTGTTGCCCTGTCACCAAATTTTGCAAGATTCCTTTGTAAGTCTTTGTAGCCCACTTTGCACTGAACTACTTTGAGTAATTTTACATCATCTGTAAACTCTGCCACCTAACTGTTTACTCCTTTTTCCAGTTCATCTATGAATATGTTGAACAATACTGGTACCAGTACAGTTCCCTGAGGGACACCACTATTTACTTGTCCCCAGTTTGTACAATTTGGTAAAATGGGGCTAAATCGTGACTTCATTTACACCTAAGTAGTTTGCATAGAAATATCACAAGAATAAACATAATGATTTCAGTGTTTCAGCCTCAGAAGTTTATCCCTTAATCCATGAGTTGGAGAAGGCACTTGAAAACCTGGTCCATTAGGTGAACATCTTCATTAAACCATCACTGAGAGTGGGTAAAAACTTGCTTGGGCACAAAACAACTGGTATTTATGCTCATACCACTTTTGTAAAGAGCACTTCAAAAGCAAGATGCAATACAGCAAGGTATGTCATGTGACAGTACAGAGTGAAGAACTCACCTGTTATTAATATTGCATGCCATCAGATATGGGCTACAAAGTCTATGCATTCTCGTATGGTCTACAAAGACTATGTAAAATTAAAGCCAGACACATGGAGGTAACTCAACAGCAAGAAAAAAAACAAACAACCCTCCAACAACCAACAACCCTATGTTATCAAGAGGCTAGAATACAAAGCCATTTTAGCGTCCAAAGAGAGAGCTTGGCAGGTGTAAATTGTCATACTAGATTTGTTTGAAAGTCAATCATAATTTCAAGGACATCTTGGTGTAGCACAGAACCAAAAAGAAAATCCGAGAAATAGTTACTTCCCAAGTTCTTAGAAAGTCTTTTATGTCTTCATATGTTTAAGAATATGTCTATCTCTTTCTACTTCATTTATTGTTAATGATTATTATTTATACTATGTTACAACATAGTTTATAAATGTGAATTTTTAACCAAAAAGGTTTATCATTAGACTGAAATTCTTGCCTGGAAATACCAGTCAAATGGCAGTTACCACTTAAATACACCATCAGTACATGTTCACACACACATGCACGTGTTTTGAAAATGTATTTGGTATCAATGAATATTCCTATATTTACCTCAACTCTGATTTATGATCAGTCACAGCCATTTTCCTTTAATAACCTCGTTATTCAGCTCACAATATACAGCATAACAGATATTTTTCAACAATATTTTCCTGGTAGAGGATTGAAGATTCACATTCAGAACACAAATTCTGCAAATTCAGTACATTTTGCTTAAGCAATTTTTACTATCACATGACTCTTGACTGTGTTCTTAGTCCTAGTTGGCAATTCCTACAAGGGCAAATTACATCAGAAACATCTACAAAACTATACATAGTTTTAAGATGCTGCATGCTAGCGTCCTAATCTAGAAGACAGTTTCTGAGACTCTGATAAGGAAATACTGAATACAAAGATAATTTAGCTTAAGCATGATCACCTTCTTCTGTAATGCAATTATGAAATGCTTTCATTGCTGATGGACTGGTGATATGCCTCCTGAGTGGTAGTTCCCAGTGGAATGTCCATTCAAATGAATGAAACGTCTCAGGGTACTTAGACTGGATAAGTATTTCCTGGATGTACCTGGTGGAAGTCTATCAGCATTAGAGAGGTTAATTAGTCAACTGAGAGCTGGAATCTTAGACTAATTTTTGCTGTCAGGGATATTGATAGATTTCTCAAGCCTTAAACTAACAATTGGTGCAAAAGATCAACCCACTAATGATTGTCAATTAGCCGTGTGACTGTTGACTTCATTTTTCTGCCTTTGGAAAACATGTCAGACTTATTCACCAACAGCCTATGCCACCTGTATTTTGCAACTGTGAAAATATGGATATTCTAAATAAATCCCCAGAGATGTAAGATCTAAATGGCTTTTGTTTTTTGTATGGGGAAAGAGGTTTTGCTAGATAATAAATGTCTTATCATTTTAACAATATTAACTGTGTTCATTTCTCTAGAAAAACACAGTGGAATATTCATAAAAGCAAACTAATCTAAACATTTCTGGGGACACATTGATGCATTCACAGCTCAGCTATCTCCATGTAAATTTGTCACTCAGGAATTCTAACAAAAAAGGAAAGACACAAACCCAAAATGCGAAGATCTCCCACAACAAATTTATGTTAGAAATGAACTCTCCCAAAATGCTCAAAACAGACCTGATTCTATAAAGACAAAGGATAGAGTTATTTCACTATTTAGGAGTTAAATTCAGACCTGCTTAATGTTGTTTTGTGCATGAGAGAAAGAGTGTTTGTGTGATATACTGTAGCGTCGCAAGCATGCTGTTTTGCTGCAGTTCTTTTCCTCAGGATATTAACACTGGGGGAGCTTATTAGTATCCTCTGTGTTGTACATGCAGAGAATCAAAGCTAATACTGATAAATCGGCCTGTTTACCAACAAAGATCACTTGCAAAAACAGAGTATGTAATTCCACTACATAACTAGACAATTAATGCCAGAATTCAAATGACTTTGTGCACGTGCATCTTGTCTGATAAACTTATTTTTAAACCCTTAGAATGAAACACTGTATAATGGAAACAGAACCAAATTTGCTCTGTTAGATGCATGTGATACCCATTAGTTTCAATTCAGGTTGCACGATGGGAGTTCTGTGATTGTAACTGAAAGAAAATCCAGCCCTCACACTGCATTTAAGCCAACTTACTTATATTATAGAGATTGTGAGCATCTAAAAAGTGTTAACAAGTGATGGGCAAACTTAAAAGGCCCAGATAACCAAGGATTTCAAGTTTTTTCGCTTCTCTTTAATTCCTTTATAATTGAATTTAGTTCCTATGAAACCTGAACTGTCAGTATTAGCCTGAGACCACGATAAGGGAACAGAACCTCTCAGAAAAGTACAAAAAGAAAATCAGGTAAAAGAATTGTACTGTCATCCCAATTCAATGCACCATTCACAGCTGTCGGTTCGGCAGACTAATGCTTTCACAGGGAAGATCGCATTCCTGTGCCGGGCTCCAAAGCA